>VWZV01007990.1:15149-57361 GCA_013397155.1 Irena cyanogastra
ATCCCATGAGAAGTTTGAACAGAGAGAGGGAGGAGAAGTCCACTGCCCCCAGGAGAAGAAGAGGCAGATCTCTGTTCGCAGGGATGAAGATGATTTTAGAGATTGATAATGAGGACTTTTGCCTTTGAACTGGTCATCTTTAAAATAATACCTCGTAAGTCGACATGGCCCATCCACAAGCTGTAGGAAGGCTTGTAGAATGAGAAAGACTTCACAATAGCAGATTTTCCCCCGCGTGGCTGCTAGTCATGAGAAAGCCAAGAGAGAACCATTTTTTTTCCTCTTGTAGAGAAGTCTCCAGAACCCTAACAAGAGGGACTTCTCTCCCTGTGTGAACTGTAGAAAGACTATGTCAGAGGTGGTAAACCGACTGGAATTTTGGGTTTAGTTCTTTACGTTGTCAATGTTCAAGACATGGTAGTGGGGGAAGGAGAAGTGGTCTGAAGGGTTTGTTTTGATTCTTATTACTTTTTCTTTTCCTTTTTAATTACTGTTAATAAATTTTTCTTTATACTCTTGAAGCTTTGAGCCTGCTTTGCCTTTCTCCTAGTCCTTTCTCACAGCAAGAAGTAGGTCTGTTGGCTGGGAAATCTCAAAATTGGTGAAAATTTCCAATTGGCAAACCAAAACCACTACACCTGATGTCTTCAAAATACTGTCAAAATCCCAAAGCCCCTGCCAGTTCTCAGGCCTTTGCACTGTCCTGCTTTTGTCTACACAGCTCCATCCTCCATGCAGAGTAGAGGAGATGTACATCCCTGTCAAGAACTGAAAGTGTAATTCCCACACCAACCACGTCTGCTGTTCACTCACCCCAGGAAGAACACAGCAGCTAGCCAGCTGTTCTCTTGCTCTTAGGAAGGAAAACCAAAATGCTTACAGGATATTCAATAAATGGTTCAGCATTTAGTAGGTCCCTAAGGAAAAATATCTAATAAAAAAGAAAAACTTTTTTTCATTTTCCTAGATCCTTCTTGAATCTCTATTATAAAACTTAATTCTCCTCAGAGACGTTACCACCTCACTGTTGAAAAATGCTGACTTAGAGTAGGTCCCTCAGCTAGCTCAGGTAAACTCTACTCCTGCAAATTAATAGCTCTCTCAGGAAATTTAAAAAACATACTACTTTGGATTAAATTAAGCCTGTGTCTTTCTTTAATAATAAGAAGGAATAGGAAAAATGGAGTTTGGCATATAAATGAAAAATACGTAAGGTATCTTATTGTACCCACCTTAGGTGATAATATTAAAACACTAAGTTTAGCTTATGGTTTAAGAAAATAATGTTTTTGTCATCAGATATTCTCCACTTACATTTTATTATTATTGTTATAAAATACTATTTGACTGGCAGTTGATGAGATATGAAAGGAAAATCCCCTACAAAACCTGCCACATAAAAAGAGTTCAGCTTACACACTGTTATTTTTCCTAGTTATTAAAAGTAAAATTTCCATATAATAAATATCCCCAGAGCCTGGGTTTCCAATATCAATTAATTGTTAATAAAAACAAGTAATTCAACTACTTTGCCAATAAATTGTGCAATGTTAATACAAGCATGGAAATTTACAGCAACTACGAGAAATAATATAATAGAAGGGTAATGGGTAAGACTATGCGGATGAGATTTGTGGGTTTCTCCTTTATACTGTGAACTCATCAGAGGTCATAAACTAAATCCTGGACTTTGGCCAAATGAAAATTTAGATAAGAGAGCCTGGGAGTTAAAGGAAGGTGTATATTCCCCTCTTGGATAATGTCAGCCTATTGCCAGAACTGCAAATACTGGACTGCTGGAAACACTCACCATATTTCAACTGTCATATAATGCATACATGATGATTATTTGTGTCATGAAAAATGTTATGCCACCATTTGAACTTAGAATATACATTAGTCCTGCTGTGTTGGTCAGACTCTCTGCAGAGAGAAACACATTTTGCCTTGGTGAAAGATCACCTTATACTTCAGCAACTACTGTCTTATTTGTTTGAATTTAACTTTGTTATCTTTGATTACAATTATCTGTATAATAATTTAAGAAAGTATATATGCCTCCATGAAATTAGAAGTAAGTGGCCCTTAAAACATCCCTTAATGTGTGATTCTTTAACCTGAACTAGAAACAAAACAAAAATGTGTTTGGTGGTCAGTAAATCCATTCCCATTCCCACTGGGGCAGATATCACCGTGACAAAAGCAGAGTTGAGAGTCAATATTATTAAAAGTCAGGAACTCCATTCTAGTTATGGCTTCCTGTGTTATCTGAACCACTCTCATAAATTCTCCAGACTTTGCTTTCCAGCTCGGTAACGTGTCAGTCATGTGGAAAGCTGAAATTTTTAATACCTGTTTGTGAGTCACTTGGTACCACAGAGGAGTCTTTAGAACAACAGGTACATGCTAAAGGCTTGCAGTCAGCAAAGAATTTAAGCTTGCAATTAAATTTAAGCCTTCCAACTTGAATTATCTTATGATCCTGTGCTGAAGCCCCGCTGAAGCTGGAGAAAAGACTTTTCAGCTATCAGTTAAAACCATTGATATTTCACTGTACTCACTGCCGGAGAAAGTTTTCAGTCACAAGTGGCATAAAGGAAAGAATTGGATGAATGGGCAGGTGCTGCTGAGAGCTCTGTTGTGCTTATCACTGGAGCTTTTTAAAAATTTAATTTCAAGACCTGTCAGTGAGAATCAGTTGTCAGGTTGGCTCTAGAATTTTCATCATACCATCAGCCACTTAAAATAGGAGTGGTGAAAGTCAACCACAACATTGAAATTCCTGGACTGAACTGGAAGAGAACAAATGCAAAAAAAGGCTTTTCTAGCCTTCTTCTTCTTCACAAGGGTACACATTTAACCTCGGAACCTGACCACATGTTCTTAGGAATGAACTTTTTCCTGGTGTTAGGCAGTTTAAATCAGATACGGCTTTACAGTAAAAAGGAGACAATTCTCTACTTAGACACAATGGCATCAGAGATGCTCGAACATCTGCTCCAAACTATTCTGTTTTTTCATTTGGGAAGGTATTTCATTGTTGAGTATTTGCCTCACCACTGTACACAGAGTCACTACCACACTTCTTCTGGCCCAATTAATTCTTAGGTAACACTAGAGAGGTAAAACTCTCACCATGAGAGTTTAACATATTTTTCAACACTCAGACACAGAATAAGTCTTAAAATATGGCAGTCCAGGTCAAAATCCATCTTTGAAGCCAAAGAAAAGATTTGAATTAATATCAACATCAAGGATGAGTGGGACAGATGAGTTATTGTCATGGTTTGGCAGGGGAGGAATTTAGAGAAGTGATGCAAAAGCTTTTTGCGTAACTGACAGTCGGTGGAACCACTGGCAAGCTGTACACGCCTCTGTGAAAAACACACGTTAAAGATGAAAATCCTGGGAAAGGTCTCTTTTGCTTCCGGCCTGGGGACAGGTAACAGGGCCTGCTGGCCCCGTCTCGGCCAGGCTGGGCCAGGGCCCCTTTCCCCCGGCGCGCCTGCCGGGCCTCCCCCGCCATCGCCATCGGCTGCCGGGCCCAGGGGAGGGAATGCCGCGGGCCGGGCCGGGCCCCAGCAGCTGCCAGGCAGGGGCAGGGAGGCTGCGGAGCCCTGGCCGGAGCAGGGCCGGCCATGGCTGTTAAGATCTTGCTGTCAAGTCTCCTCTCCCCAGCATGGCTGAGACCAGAGGCCCCTGCAGCCCATGCAGAGTAGCCCTGCGGCTGGAACGGGATGCAGAAAAAACCAAGGAGCAGCCATGCAGCCGATCCTGACACAGCCCCAGCCGCAGCTCCCGCCACAAGTTAGCAGCAGGTCAGGTGACTTTTGCAGGGCCCAGGCGACAGGTTAACCCTTTCAGTGCTTCAAGCCTCCCTCGAGTGAGAGNTTTCTTTACTTTGTCAGTGGGAAAGAAAAGGTTGTGGGGGGAGAAGTCTTTTGAAGGGTTTGTTTTGATTCTTACTAATTTTTTTCCTTTTAGTTACTGTTAATAAAATTTTCTTTATACCTTTTTAAAGTTTTGAGCCTGCTTTGCCTTTCTCCTAATCCTGTCTTCCTATCTCACAGCAGGAAGTGAGTGCATGGATGATTGGCCAGCACTGAAACCCACCACACTCATCAGAAAATTTTAAAATTGGGGAAATCTTAAATTGGTGAACCAGAACCACTACACAAAATTGGTGTTTCTGCCTGGTTTCAAACTGCCTCATGAAATACTGTGGCAGTGCCAGCAGGAACAGAATCTTCAATTTCTGTAGCAATGTATATTCCAATATAGTACACACTGTTTGCTATCTGAAATTTTCTTTTTGCTGAAATGAAAACACTTTGGGGATTTACAGCAACTG
This sequence comes from Irena cyanogastra, assembly GCA_013397155.1. NCBI lineage: Eukaryota > Metazoa > Chordata > Aves > Passeriformes > Irenidae > Irena > Irena cyanogastra. The sequence continues at coordinate 19,501 of VWZV01007990.1, forward strand.
TCAAACTGAAAAACAGGTTTAAAATTAATTAAAAAGGAAAACATTTTATTATTGAATTACGTACTCTTGTAATAGTTTGGTTGCTATTTTGTGGGGTGTTTGCTTGCTTGTTTGGAGGGTTGTGGTGTTTGCTTGTTGGGTTTTTAATTAGAATTGATACTACATTTTATGAAAGCCTAGGAAATTACTGAATTATACAGTAAATTTTTTAACTCTTTACATTTTTCCTATAGATAATATGACAGATTATAACTGAAACCATTAATGTATAATTCTCTAAAAGCACATTAAATCCTACTCTCTCTAATACTGTCTTCCCAAATATATTTCCAGGAGCCAGTTATTTCAAGACTTTTTCTACAGCTTCATATAGCATCTAAAATCTGGTGAAGGGGTTTTTTAATAGATCAAAAGTGGCACACAGTCTGTCCACATATCACTAGGTTAATATTTACTGGCGCCATAAGTCTTGTTGCTGAGCACCAAACAGTTTGGCATTTAGTGTCCCATGTGGTTGCATGAGCTCTGCATTTGGAGAGAGACTACATCTTGCTGTTTCCATCATGCTGGATGGATGTTGTTCAAATTTTTTGTGTTCTTTTAATGGGAAAATGCCTACTTTGTTTATACTGTGAAAATACCTTCAATGTGGAAACTATTAGTCCATTAGAATTTGGAATTTAAAAATTGAAAAAAATAAGTCATAAATTGAACAGACTGTTGGACAATGAGATTAATATTTATACTGTGAGTATACTTACTTGTGAAAACAGTTCTTGGAAGCTCTTATGGCTGTTCACTTGTTTAGTCTCATTCTCCTGATATTGACAAACAGATTTTTTCAAATTACAGCTAGTAACCAAGGAGTTAAAAATCTGAATTTCTGTTAAAAGACTGATACTATCCAAGTGTTCAGCTATCTTGAAAAAAGACGTTTGAGATATACTCTCTCTGCTGTAAATATCATTAGGAGGAAGATCAGGCAGTGTTACAAAACTTCAGTAAAACACAAGGATAATGAAAAAAACATTCTTCAAGTTCAGTGAAATAAATTGTCAAACACATGATGTGCAGAGTGTCACAGTGTCCATGGTGGCAGCAGAAGGTTTGTAACATCTCATGCAGAGACAAAAGCAATATTGGATTCTTCTGTCATAGGCACACTGGAAACAGATTAACTGCTACTCTGATGCTATAAAATATTTTGTGTTAGTCACATAAAAACTGCATTTCACTTCCTTCAGGAGGGTACAGAGTCCTTACCTGTAGTTTGGTAATTTTATTCAAGTTACAGGATCAATGTGTTAACCCTGACTTGTTACAGGACATAATTCTGATGCAGATTACAATAGATTAGAGTAGCTGGTGGGGACCTCTAAAGTCTTGACCCTTGGGGTCAAGCTCCCTAGCATCCCATTTGGCTTATGTAATATAACTACTAAGCTGCTTAAAAACAAAACAGAACAAAAATGCCTCTTTGGTGAACTATTAGGAGAATATGTAACCTAAGAGTTAAAGGCTGCAATCGTTCACAGGTGGGATAGTTTGGAGAAGTGTGCATTTTAACAGAGGAATCTACACACAGCCAAAAGAAGCCACCACAAAACAATTTGGGTGGGAGAAGGGAAGTCCTTAGCAAAGCAGTAAAATAACTGTGTCTGTTTGTAGTTATTGGGCTGTTGTGTTTTTTGCTTAGTAGGTCAACACAGTGTTGTCTTATTAATTTGTATCTGGGTCTATCACGCAAAGGCTGTTTTCTTCACAGATGGTTTCAATCAGAGTAGTCAAACGAGCAAAATAGGATATCCTGGTCAGAATTATTTTCTCAACCCCATTTTGAACTGTTGCTTTTTCAATCAGTCTTGGTAGATTTCATTATAAGGTGTTTTTTATTGTTTGCACATTTCACATGACATAACAGTTTTACGTAAGAAAAGTATGTCTTCAATCACAGTGTAAACCAGGATATAAAATACTCTTAGCTGAAGAAATAACCTTGAGTTACACATCATGAGACTAAAATAGCTGGCTTACTGCTACTACTACAGTCTTTTCTCATTGTATTTCTTGTAATGATATTCTATACTAGATACAATATCCACTCCTGACTTCTCAGAAACTGAACTGCATGAAAAAGTGACTTTTCACTTCCTTGGTCAAACCAGATGATGTAATTCAAAGTAAATCTAAAGAAGCTCAAAATAGAAAAGACATTTTCATCTCCTTAAAGTAAACTGAGAAAGAGAGAGAAGAACTTTTATTCTGTGTTTTTACCTTTAAAATTTAACAAGCATATTTCAAAGCAAAGTACTTCAATAAAGAAAGACATTTAATTTGAAGGAGTTTGAAATGAAACATTTTGCTTTTACAGAAAAATAAAAATAAAAAAGTAACAAACTTTCAACTAAAATGTGGCATGAATTCTTAAGTACTTTTGACTGAAACTACATCTGTGGTTTTCAGTCAATAGCTATCAATTTTTTCCCCCAGGTCCTTCTTTCAATTTTATGTGCTTTTCCTCTGGCTATTCCAAGCAGACTTTTCTCATCTCGACAGCCTTTAATAGAGATTAATCTTCCCTAGATTTCAGCATTTTTTGTAACTAATTTTTTAGACTTAGTCAAAATCATTCCTGCAAAAAGAATTTGATTTCTTTCAACTAAATAATGATTATTACTTAATGATTAATATCATTAACAACCAGCTTTTAAATCTTTAAAAGGGCAAATCTGTGCATGTCTACTCCAGCTTGAAAAAGAAAGGATAACACCAAGATTGTTGGAGATAAATAAATTTGTTTTCTAATTCTGCTAAACATTATTTTCAGTTGTCAACTAAGTAATTCAGTATTGAATCTTAAAGTCTTAGAAGGACATAATGATGAGATATGTTTTGAGCTTGCTTGTGACTTTGCATCACAAAATTTCATCTTGATATAGTTCTGTTTGATATCATACCATATGTATTTTTTATTATAATATCCATACTGAGAACAAGTCACTAAATGAGTGAATTATTCTTTGTACTTATAGATCGTGGAATGTATTGACTGCATTATGTTTATTTTTAAGGGAAATAATTATGCTATCCGAATATAAAGGGTGGGAGGCCTCCACAATTTTTCTCTTAAATACCCAGATTTCAGCTTTAGGCACTAAAGCTCGCAGCTACATTCCTATACATAGGCAGTCGTGTGTTGTACTCCAGGCTACACATGCTGTAGACATCATTCCTTGATGGCTGATGAAGGAGATGAGACGTCAGCTATACTGTAATACAAGTAACAGGCTATTTAAGAAATTCCATATCTGTTTGATTATCTTGTAGTTCATGCCAACAGGCAGTCGAAAGGCACTCCTTCTGCTGCACGTTTTCTTTGCTGAGCTATAGGCTGGATCCTGCTGTTGTCTAAATCTTGAGGTTTCTTCTTACTTGTCACTGCAAAGTTTGTTTTCATTTGGAGTTTCAGGTATTTAACCTCCCATCACTGTGTCAGTTCATTAATGGTGGATTAACTCCAATATATGTCTAATATGAGATAGATCATATTTAGTAGTTTCAAAGGTACATACAGGAGTTAAACACCTTTTTAATTTTTTTTTTTATTTTTACTGTTTCCTGAGAGAATGAACACACTCTAGTTTCTTGGCTTCTCTAAAATAAAAGTTCTACTGTAACAATTTCTACTTTCACTAGGAACAGACCATTCTTCCACAACCTATTTAGCACAAATTTCTTGAATATCTAGCTCTCTAAACTGGAGTGCTCATACAAATTTAAGAAGATTTCACAGTTTTTGAATGCTCTTCAGTGATGCTGCCAAATACTCAATGTTCAAATCAGGGTGAAGCATGGAACCAAGCAGGGTGTAATTCACCGGTTACTAACTCAGTTAGACCATTTTCCTTTGTATGGACTTTAGGAGCACAAGGGTGGCCAGATCAGAGGCAATCACAGAGGAATGCTTTTCAAAAGCAGAACTTTCTGACAGACTGATAGTCCCTCAATTACATGGTTTCCCCACTTACTAGATATTTTCCCAATTTAGTAGTTGATTTCATGTTAGAAACTTATACCTTATAAAATAGAATGCATCTGTGCTTCATCAGACTGTAAATTTAGGGAAAGGCTAAGGGGACGAGAAAAAATATGGTGTTGCTCCAAACTTCTCTGGAGTCTCCCAATGGGACCAGCAAATGCAGAAGGCAAAAGACAGAAATGAAAGATTAACAAAGAACATCTCAAAGAAGAACAAATGAAAAAATGAAGTATGAGATCTACTACAGAACACCACTACAATTCAGCATTACTTCTAAATTTTTGCTTTAGAAAACATATGCTTGTTTCATTTAAAGAATGGAAACTTCTACTAAATGTATGAATGAGGTTTGAAAACACACACACACACGCAAAAGAATAAAGACAAAATAAGGACAAAATATGAGGACCAGTGATCAATAATACAACATTCCCTTTTACATCAGGGCTATACTACCATAAATACACTTTTTTTTTTTCTGTCACTGTCCTACACAACAGCTTTTTCTCCAAATTGGAGAGACATGGACAGATGTATCAACCACTTGGTGGATAAAGAGCTGTTTGACGGTCACACTCGGAGTTGTGGTCAACAGCCCATTGTCCACATGGAGACAGTGACAAGTGGTGTCCCTCAGGAGTCAGTCCTGGGTCCAACACTGTTCCACACCTTTGTCAGTGACGTGGACAGTGGGATCGAGGGCCGCCTCACAAGTTTGCTCATGACACTGAGCTGGGTGGGGCAGTCAGCACAGGGGAGGGAAGGGATGGCATCCACAGGGACCTGGACAGGCTGGAGAGGTGGGACCATGCAGACCTCAGGGAGTTCAGCAAGGCCAAGTGCAAGGTCCTTCACCTGTGTTGGGGCAATCCCAGGCACACCCACAGGCTGGGCAGAGAAGTGATTGAGAGCAGCCCCGTGGGGAAGGACTTGGGGGTGGTGGCTGATGGAAAACTCACCATGAGCCAGCAGTGAGTGCTCCCAGCCCAGAAAGCCATGGGAATCCTGGGCTGCAGCCAAAGGAGCGTGACCAGCAGGTCAAGGTCCCTCTTGTCTCCTCCTGTGAAACCCTGTGAAACAGGATGACTGTGTCCAGCCCTGGTGTCCCCAGTTTAAGAGGGACATGGAACTGCTGGAGCAGGTCCAGAGGAAGCCACAAAGCTGATAAGAGGGCTGGAGCTCCTCCCCTAAAAGACAGGCTGAGAAAGTTGAGACTATTCAGCCTGGAGAAGAGAAGGTTGTGTGGAGACCTCATGGCAACCAGCCAGTATCTGAAGGAGCCTACAGTGACTCTTCATCAGGAACTTCAGTGACAGGACAGGGAGTAATGGGCACAAATTCAAAGAGGAGAAATTTAGTTTAGATATTAGAAAGAAACTTTTTATTTTGAGATTGGTTAGGCACTGGAACAGGTTGCTCAGGGAGGTTGTGGATGCCCCAGTCCTGGAAGTGTTCAATGCCAGGCTGCATAAAGTTTTGATCAACCTGGTCTAGTGATAGATGTCCCTGCCCCGGCAGGGAGGGTTGGGACTAGATGACCTTTAATGTCCATTCCAACCTATTGATAATCAGTGTTTCTATGATTCTTAAAATTTTATGTTTCTGTGATTCTAAGTATTTATTCTCTTCTTCCTAGTTCAATCCTCCATCATAAGGTTTCTTTTCAGTGGCACACCGTTTACCCCTTCAATTTCTTTCTTTCTGTGCTGTCACATACCTTTCTACTTATCCAACTAGGTTCTGACAACTGCTTCATGACCCAAGTCCTTACTTGGCTTCCACCAGGATTCATATTTGGTAACTGTCCCATTTTTTTTCTCCCAGTAACTTCTTGGCATATTTTCTCAGTGGTTACAGTGGCAGCTAACACTGATTCAGTGTCCTCTTCCTTATTACGCGCTTTCTTTTTTCCACGTTCTCTCATGCTTCTCGGTTTTTTAATTTAATATGGGGTTTACGAAACCACCAACACCATGTCTTAGCACTTTCTTAGTGTTTTGTGCTGAGAACAAGAATCATAGTTTGTTTCTACAAAATGCAACCATGATTAGTGTGTTTAAAATTGACCAATTGCCTCCTTTTAACAATTGTTTCAAAATGCCCGTGTCACTTAAGTCTCCAACTGCAAAAGAAGAAAAAAGGACATCAGCTCTAGCATACCATGTCAGCCTTCATTTACAATTTTAGATAAATTCACTGCCCAAGTTTACTTGTAACCTCTTCTGGTTATTTGAGAAATTGCCGTACTGCAATAAGCAAGTACTGCCTATCCTCTGCATCTGGTAGCATAAATGCTTCTTACAAAGCTTTTACTCTTTTCTCTTTTGGAACAACAGGCGAAAAGCAGTGCATTTTGACTGCTCTTGGCAGTGCCTCTGCCCCATAAATTTGCTGTTCATTTGCCTCTCACAGAAAGAATAGACTTATTTTTTTGTGTAATTACTCCTATGGGAAATGGTAAGTGTGTACTTTATCAAGTGCCTAGTTTTATTCAACATGCAGAAGGATTACCAGTGTTCATGATCCAGCACAGTACTGTTTGACAACTCACTGGAATGAAATCCTGTCTTGTGCAGATAAGATTAGAATAAAGATCAGAATAAAGTATGCAGAAGTCAATCTGATTACAGTGTAAAAATGAAAACGAATCCAGAACAGGAAAGAGGAGTGGAAGATATAGTCAGATTATATTAATTTCATACGCAAAAGAAAAATGTCACTTTGACTTCTACAGTTCAGCCATGAAAGCCACCAGGCATCTCTTTTACTAAAGGGCCTAAACTCTCCCTAAGAATTAATGGCCTTCTCTAGTCAAAAAGTCATCATTCAGTCAGAGATTTATCATCCATCCTGAATATTTTCTCATTCAGAAGCAATACCCTGTGAATATAGTCTGGCCCCAGAGAAAGAGAATAATTCAAAAGGTGCTCACCAGCTGCAGTCTTTAAGATGCATTCTGTTACCTTCTGTAACTTTAGCTCCAGTAAGGCAAAATTATGAGCCTGATTTTTCCTACCCAACCCAGAAATGAAAAAAGGCAGGAAAAAGAGAGTTATAAACACTCAAAACCGGAGTAGTGTTAACTCACTGCCAGACACCAGCTTGGGCTTCTCTGACACCAGAGTTTGCTAGATTATCAAAAAAAGTGGATTTCCATTATAGAATCACTTACATTGAAAAAGACTCAACGTTTTTCAGTATGCCGAACACTTCCCATGTCCCCAGGTGCCACATTTTGAAGGTATGCCAATACCTTGAGGGTTGGTGATTCAACCATGTCTCTCTGCAGGCTGTTTCAAGGTTTGACAAGCCTTTCCATTAAGAAATTGCTCCCAACATCCAACCTAATCATCTCTGGATGCGGCCTGCCCAGTGATATTGCCTAAAATTAATGAGCAAGTACCTAAATACAAACATATTCATCTGTGCCAAAGTCTTCTGTTAAAACTCTGGTTTGACTCTTTAATCACTTAACAGTACTCTGACCATATGCTCCTGCACACAAGTAATGTTGAAGGCAATTCTGAGCATCAGTCAGGGAAATGACTGGTTCAGCAGTCCCAATAGTAAACTGAATATACAGAAAGGGCACATGCAACCGAGGTAACTGTATCCAGAAGCAGGAGAAAATCCAGTGGAGTCCATGGGGCTACTGAGATGCTAAAGGCAGCTCTGCAGATGGCTCTTAAACTTTACTGCCCTATGAAGCTCTGACAAAGCCTAAACTTGGGTCCATGCTTCAGTTAAGAGCTTCTTAGGAGTTTTGCTCTCATCCACTGCACCAGTTGTAGTGTTAAAGCACAAGCAAGAAGAAAAATCTGGTTCAAAGAGGCCACAGCTTTTGGCCTTCTGACTTTAAACAGGAGTACAGAGCAAAAATATTGTTTTCATTAACTCCGGCAATAAGCTGGCCTTCTGGGTCCAATCTAAAGCTGCTATGAAAAGAATTAATTATTTTACCAAGCTCTCAGTTTTGAGGAATGAAGATTACATAATTCCAGCCTGGCCTCCTTAATTAATTTAATACGGGAATGTTACTTGCCCACAGTCTGTCTTCCATTGTCCAGTAATGTTACACAAACTAAAAAGTAATCATCAAAAATAAAAGCTTATGTTTATTATCTAATTACCAAGAAAAACAGTGAAGTTCGGACTTTTCCTATGTTAAGCTATATTGGCCCTCAAAAGCAAATCTAGATATTTATTTAGTCTAGTGAAATTGGTACTTCCCTTTGCTTCTGCCAGAAGGTAGAAGACAGGAGGGCACTCTTCTCCTCAAGTGCAGACCCTGCCAGCTGCTATCCTCCAGGCTGACAGGACTCACAGGAAGCTCCTGCCACTGACCCAGGGAAGGCCTCCTGCTGGTTGGACATGAGGACACTGGCATGACTTGGTCGGCAGGACACCACCACTCTTCCACACTGAACAGCATGCAAATGGGTAGGCACACCCAGCACACTAGTGCCAAAGCCATCAGGCTGCTTGGATGGACACTGGCCTCCCCAGCTGCACCAAGACATCCATGTAATGCCTGCTGAGATGGTGGATCCTTCCCACCCACAGCAGGATTGAGACCAGGCCCCTCCATCCAGCAGCAGCCCCAGAGACTTGAGACATCACCTTTTGCAATCCTTCTGCAGGATTAAATTTAGGCATAAAGCTAAGCAAACACTGTGGTGTGGGTAGGATCCTGCACCTAGGAGACACCTCTTTTCTGCTGCTTGTGTGTCTGCATGGAGCTCTCTGTCAAAATCTGCTCAAGATCTGCTTAAAGGAATGTTCCAGCACCACCAACCCACCCACCAGGCGGAAACAACAGTGCGGCCTCAAGCAAACATTCCTTCCTCCAAACAAGGTTATCGTGAAAATACAGACATTTCTGAGAAGCTTATTTTCTTGATTTGCAGATTTTTCAATAAGAAAACATTTCTGATCCTACACAATACACATTCCAAAATACTTGAGGAGGGAAAAGAAGTATGGAAATAATGGCATAAAAACTTTTATGTTGCTAAGCCTCCAAAGCAAATTCAAAACACATGTATTTTTTTTAAGGTTTTTTTTTCTACAAATTGGACCATATTCAAGTCATTGCTTAATTTTTGCCAAACCGGCCAAATACAGAGCTTTGATGAATTTGCAGGTGATGTCATTTCAAAAAGTCCAGGGACATTTAAAGGGGGAAAACAGTTTATGATTTCACCTCTGAATAAGAACAGTCTGCTGTTTACTCAGACTCAATGCTTGAAAACAATACTACTCTGGCCTACAGAAAATGAGATAATTTTATTTATTTCAACAAAAGAACTGTTTATACCTAAACAAAGCTGTAACTGTTCTTCCTTTCCTATTGAATATAAAGTACAAAAATATCCTTTTAGTAACACCCCAAAATAAACCGTCTTGAGCCATTGCAGCACTGAGTTCTTTGCTGGCTTTTCAGAACACTCTTCTGTACATGACCTCCATATCTACAGTAACGTTCCCATGTATACACATTTTGAGCAGAATCTCAAAATGGAAATAGGATCAGCAGATCAAAGAGCAGAGTTGTGTCCTCAGGAAAATGAGAAAGATATGAACAAGAATTTGACTTTCTTTCTGTTACCTAAGTGATCATCAGACGCAACTTCCCTCTTTTTAGTCAATAAGGAAGTGCATGTGAAAAATAAGCTAAATCTTCTCTGTGTTCCTAAAGGCCCATAACTTCTACGAACAGTGACATGAGTCTGCCACTGTTTTCTGCACAGAGTAGGAAGAACCTGCTGTGGCTATCAGGAAGGATTGCCCAGCCACACCATGCCTAGCCTCCAGGCATGACATCTTCCAGCTGAACAGTATGAGGGTAGTTTGCTCTTCCACATCCTTCTGAGGTGTTCTCTTCATCAGCCACCATCTATTTTTGAAGGAGAAGTCTAAAGCTAGGAGGTAGTTGGTGTCATTTCACAAAAATAATGTAGCCAGAAATTGACTCCTGATCATTTCTCCAAAACTGAGCAGTTATCCGCCCACATATACAAGCACAGTGTATTTCCTCTCACTGAACACATAGAACTTTAGATTTAATGATCTCTATGTTTTCATGTTTAGTATTGAAACAGACTCTGTTTCACCACGAGGTGTTGGAACTTGTCCTTCTTCCACCATTCCTAGTGTGCCTCCACTCTTGTCCACACAGCAGCTCCACCTTTGTGGATGATCTGCCAGTTACCCCTCACACATACTTTTAAGGCAATGGTAAACGTAGCCTGCCTGCTGCTCCCCAGACTATTCTTGAAAGTGCATGATGCCTTGGGGAGCATGCAATATTCTTTGCACATTTTTTGTCTTCCTAACTACTTCTGTTTATACAAAACTAAGTTCAGGTATATCCCCCCATAGGTTTCTCTGTACAAGGAATGTATAAGTTTACTTCTTTCTGCCTATAACATCACATTTGGCTCTTTGCCACTTATCTGAGAACACTAACACCAGGAAGACATCCCTCGTCAGTAGATCTTGATCTGTGAGATTACTTTCAACATGTTTATATCTTTATATTCCTCAATGTAATTGTGTAAGAGGCTAAGGAAGAAAAACATAAGAATACCCTTATTCCAGCCTGAGCTGAGAAAATATTGTAATCTCAGAGTGGTGGAATTTAACAGTATTGAGTGGACTCAAGAACATACCAGATACTTGAGAAAACAGACACCAAGAGAGTACTTTAAGAATATTCTCCTGCCAGCTTTTCATGGATAGTTTCTTTAAACAGCAAACTGTAATCCTAGATAACATGACTGAAAAAGAGGTCATTCAGTCTACTGTTATAGGAGCATCAGCTATACCTAAGTTGTACTTAAACCAAGAAGGATGTGGAGGATTCTGTAAGCTCACGGAAAACATTAGATCTGATTTATTTCTGTCTGAGGCTTTCACCCAAGATCTCACCAGCTGATGAGCCCAAAGTGTATAATCTGTGCTTTAAGAAGCTGGCTTGGTCTAACACTGTTTGACTACACTGATCTCCTGGACCTGTAGTTTGCATATCAGTTCACCTAGGCATTCCCTGACAAAAGGTCTAAAGAGTGTAAGTATTTCATCTTTGTTTTGAGTGGAAGGGGGAGGCTGAGGAAGCTGATGTTGAGGAGACGGAAGGAGATTTGGTTTAGTACTACAAGGGAGCTAACACCTGCACAGCTCTGTGTTTGCAATTATGCATCTAGCCATTGAGAAGAAATTTAATTTTTATAGCACCCAGCACCAGCGCAGCTGGGATCTTGTTTGGAAAATAAACCACCCTAAAAGATGACATCAGGCAGCTGTTCTTGCCTCAAGAAACACTTGCTACCATCTTGTCATTTTGTCAGACAAAATGACTAAGTAAAATAAATAAAGAAAATAGCCAACCTTGAACTAAACAAACAGTCTAGCATTGCACCCCAGCAGACTGTCAAGAATAAAAACATATACAAGCAGAGTCACTTGGCTAAGAAAGTGGTGTAGACAGATTTGAAGCTTTGGTCCCAAAATAAAACTTACCCTGTCCATGTGGTGCGGTGAAGTAGCAAAGGGGGAACTTCAGAAAACTAGGCTGAAGAGACTAGGTAACAGTGTAAACATTGATTAAGTGCTACTGTAAGTTTTAGCTAAAATTTAAGACTGATGTTACAGCAACTCACCTCACTTGTAAACAAAAAAGACTTTGCCTCATATGCATGAGAAACAGGAGCTGGTAGCAGCACAGACCGCAGCAGATAAAAGGCTGAGATAGCTGCAGTAAAACTGCTGTTTAAAAAACCCATATTTTAACACATAGTGAGGCACTGAAAATAAGAGGCTGCAGTGCAGTCTGAGTCTTGAAGTTACACTGTGAAGTTACACTGTGCCCAATTCAGTGGGCTTGATTGTGTAATTTATATAATTTTATCATTGTCATTCCTTTCATTGCATGATCTTCAAAGAAATGAAGTTTTCAAAATGGGTTCGTATATACTTCCTATGTGTCTGCATGGGTAAATCCATCACATATTGGTCGATTCCTTTTTCAGGGATACTTCTACAAAAAAAAAAATTACTCATTAAATTCTTACAATAAAGAGAAAAAAGGGAGCAAGTCAGATAAATATTTATAAGCAATGTTCACCCAGCTCTGTCCAGTCACATCCCCATTTCAGCAAAAGGCTTCCATGCTCTCCCAGTGCCAACAAGTCCTTTTTGCAGTTTTCAAGGCAATTTTCCTGTTTATTTCACACACACAGCTTCTGTCTCAGACCAAATACAGCGTTCTAAGTTTCATTCTCTTGGACAGTCCCACTCTCTAGATCCTGTTTACATCCTAGATGCTGTGTGACTTTGATGAAGCATTCTACTGTTCTCCTTCAGAAGAATCTCTGCAGATATTTGACATTTCAGACTAGATTTTCAAAGAATCACAGAACCATTTAGGTTGGAAAACCTTTAGGTTGCAACCTTTCAGATTATCAAGTCCAGCCATAAACATAACCCAGTGTTAAGTCCTGTGCCCTTCAAAATTTTCTGGAATCAAAGGGCCATGAGCTTGCTGAGAGGTTCTGTAACTCTGGAGACTGGGCAAATAGCTCGGGTGAAGCCATCACCGTGTGTCCAAGGCTTGAGAAACATCTCTGGAGACATCCCCACCCACTCTGCTCTGCCAGAGAGAAGTAAAGTGAATGACTCCGACACAGAAAGTTTGTTCCCTCAACTTCTGCTCTTTGGGGTACATAGATAACTCCAACCCTTCTTTTAATCTTTCCATGGCTCAACTGTATGTTGTGCCATCCTCCTTGGGGCTGGGCTGTCATCCAGAGATGGTGCACTTCTTCCCCATGTAATAAGTAACCCCTTCTGGAAAACCAGTCTTCATAAAAGGTAGCAATGCAATTGTAATGAAAATAGGTAGAACTCACATGTAAACATAGGAATAAATCACACTTTTCCAGATAATTTGATTTTCAAAAATTACTATTTAAATCTTCTCTCAAAACAGGAGATAAACTGTCCTTTAAAAGATATTTTAAAGTAAATGATGGAGAAGTTTAGAGTAACATCTGAGCTCTGTTTTGCCAGTCTGGCTACAAAGAGGTGCTGTAGAATGTGCTTAAAAGTAAAATCCTGACAAAGGCAGAAAAGACTGGTACATACAGTGGTAGCTGTTGTGTGGCAAACATAAAAGGAATCCCTACCTCTGCACAACTGCTATGTTGCAACATTCATCAGACTCTGAACCCAATCAGCCTGTAGCCAAGAAAAAATGTTTTCCTGATTTGGTGTTTTTGTTGTATTTATCTTCTCTACTTCATTTAAAATTCTTGTTTTTAGAAACAAACTTGAAAATATTTACAAAATTAATCATGCTAAACAGCAAAGGAGATTAGAGAAATGCTTCAGTACTAAAACAACGTGTTTCACACAGCCTAATTGTATAATTCAATTTTATATTAGAGGGGAGATATGCAAATACAAATGGTGAAATGAACCCAGTTTTATGAGGTCATATTTCAAATATATAGTTGAATTCCAAACTGAGTTCTAGTTGCTGTGTTTACTGTGGGAAAACGAAATTTCATAAATATATCAGCACCTGGAGATATTTGGTGATTTTTGAATAACCATGTTAAAACATTCATAAATCAAAATGTTTGAGTGTGAACAAAAAGCATTTATGTGGCTTTTGTGTGGTTTTGCTACAGAGATTTATTTTGTTTGATCATTCATAACACCTGCTTCTTTTCACATAAACACATGTAAAACTTGTGTTAACTACTAAAAAAATCCAGTACTCCTTTTTGTTTCTTAATGGCTTATCAATACTGCAGTAATAATGAAAAACATAAGAAATTAGTCTGCACTGCATTTGTAGATAATTAGTCTGTGGTTTATTTCTGTATAAACTGCATTTCCAATTTATTGAAAAGCAATGTGGTTTATAAACAAAAATTACTCACACTGTATTCCATCATAAAAAGACTGTCATAACAGTAGAACAAAGGCATGCACACAAATTTTCTCATTAACAACACATAGATATTGAACATATACAATTTCTGGAGAGAATTGAAAGATAAGTGGAAAACAGGAAAAATTTCTTGTATGAAAAGTTTCTTTTCCTTCTTTGGTACGCCTAAAGAGATTAAATATTTTACACTTAATAAATGCAGTATTCTTTGTGCTAAATCACATTAGATGTTATCACAGATCAATCAGGACAATAAAAGTACAGAGAAGACCAATAAAATTGTACTTTGTAGAACATCCAGCTCAGCGTAACAGGAATTGTAAACAGTTCCCCACCCTGGATTAGCAAAAACGGGGGGATGGTCATGGAACACCTGCCTGCAGAGAAGAACCAACAGCTGCTGAACAAAGAACAAAACACAAGCTGTACAGAAAAATTGAGATGGAACCTCTCAAGTCTGGTACAACAACCAGTCTGGACTGTAGGTCCTAACTTTTCCCAGAAATCCAGTCTACCTACTTCATTTGTACTTCTTGGAGAAAAAGGATCTCTTTAAAAGGATCCCTTAAAAAGGATCACTTTATTAATCCTAAAAATTGTTTCCTAGAGTCATTAAGCTGTCTTGGTTGACTAATTTCAAATCAAGAAAACTGTGAAGGAAAATACAATATATTCAGATTGACTTGAAAGCTTCCAAGCCTGTGCTACAAGCTGAGGTACAATGCTACCCTAACACTGTTTTTGTTGCTCTTGCTGTTGTTTTTATTGCTGTAAACCCAGAAGAAATGATATTTCATTGCCATTCACAAGCCTGTGCTCTGATCTGATACCATTAGCAGCTATAGTGAGCATGTAAGCAAAACTAAAAATGAAATAAAAATTAAATTGCAAATAAATGTTATTCCAAGAAAGGGAGTCATAGAAAATGTTGTTGAACTGGACATTTGAGAAGTAGTGTCAGCTTAAAGGCAGACTCAAATTTTCTTTCTTGCCTTCAGGCCTTCTTGGCAAAATGGGAACACTATATTTGAGTCATGCCAGTACCTTCTGACAGGTTTTTACCAAAAATTACTTCTTGTCTGAAACTAAATTCTAAGCACAAGTCTAGAAACCTGAGCAAATTGCTGAAATCCACCTCTCTGTGGTTGTTTTTAACACAAATCCAGGATGCTTGGTTCAGACCACAGTTTTCTCAAAAGTCAGGGATAGTGAAGAGTGCTACTCTTTGGAGAAGTGTGTGGTTCGGCCCCCAAAGAAGTGACAAACTTTCTGGAAGAATCTAACTGTCCCTGTGGACTGAGAGGGAAGCCGTGGTAACAAGGCTCCAGGCTTAGTCATGTCCCCATGTTATGAAAGTCTACGTCTTTGTCCTCAGCTGCAACATGGGAGTAGTCACATATTTATTGTATTTCACTGGATTTTTGTGAGGGAATTAGTTTAGGTCACTTTTCACAACAGACAGTATTTATTAAGTCCACTCCCACCAGCAGGTATTAATTACTATTTTATTTTGTAAATAATTTGTAGAGTTCTCTTTCAGCTGCACTTAAGGTTTTCCAAAGAAAGGAGCCTGTTAGTAGCTTCAGAAATGTCTCACTAAGCCTCCAGTTATTTGTGTCTGTCAAGTTCTCCAAGTTGGAAATGGAAGAGTTGCGTTAAATATCCCTATTAACTTTCCAACATGTGACTCAAAGCCATTCCTCTGTCTTTGATTAGCTAGAAGTACATCTGCAAAGTTGAGTTTACAATACACCACATAATCTCAAATGCAGATCTTCTTCTGCCATCTGGACCATACGTGTTAGCGTCAACAACAGCAATAAACAATGCAAGACACAGCTCATATAAACATTTCAGAAATCATAAGCTTAATCATTGTTCAGAAGTTGGACCAAGCTATGACTAACCTCTTCAGCAGTATAACCCTTCGGCTTACTGACTTTGAAATATAGCCAGAAGAAAGCATATCCAAAACCTGAACCAAGAGATAAAAGGGAATTCATGTGGCATAACAATGATGTGAACAGCTATAAACAACTTTTAAAGTTGGTCAACTATGAAACTGAAGTTGTGTTGAATTGCAAACCTTGCTGAGTGGCAGTCCCTGCTAGCACTGAATGCTATTTCTCTTGCAGGATAAGATTATTTTTTAATTCATTTCATTATCTACTTCTTTTCCAGACCATTGATGTCTGCTGGACTGTCTGCAGTGCTGCCCCTCTAACCTCTGGCTTTCCAAAAGTATTCTGGCAACGGCATCTGTGGGTAAAATCGATTAAAAAGTTGAAGCAATAATCAGTGGAAAACATTTCAGAAAGCAGAACCTAGAAAACGTCTGTAAACCTGGTCTGTACAAACAAATGTGAGGTGTTCACACACAAGTGCCCATGTGACTGATGACACGTGGATCCGAGCCAGAGTACTAACAGCTCCTGAGGCCAGGGACATTCTCAATGCCTTTCTTCTTTGCCACCTCCCTCCACTCTGTGATTTCCAGTCATGAAAACTTGACTGCATTTAAAAGGGAAGAACCACAGCATATTCTCCAGTCTGACAGCAGTCTAGACACGCTCTTTAGCTATATTTAGGTTTTTGGTCAAAGACAGAAAGTAGGAGGGTGTTCCAGCATTTCAGATAATAAACTGAAAAAAAAAAAAATTTGTTTTCTCTTTATTTTCCTATATAGACATTAGGCGAGAGACAGATGAATTCTAATCTTTCAGGTCCAGTCTATAAGACATTGAAAAGTTTCTTGTATAATATTTTAGACAAAGCCCATGCCAAGCAGGAATTTCTTTAGCCTCATTCCTTAGTCAGAAGTGTCACAGCGAAGATCTGTACCCTATTAGCACCATACATGTACTTGAAAAAAATAATTTACCAGGAATAGCTGTTAGTACTCAGAAAGAAAGGGATAAAGCAACTCACACCAAAGACAGAAAGAAAATCCATCATTTTAGACTACTGGATTTTTGAAATTTTCTTATTTCCTCCTTTGGGAGTTACATAAAGGTCATTGACTCAAGGAATCTAGGAATTATTGCTAGTAAAGAAAATTCTGCCTGGTTTTCCTTAAGAAAGTAGCAAGTATGTATTATGTAACTCCCAGAAGAATATCTGTAATCTATGGTCTGAGTCCTAAAATTCAGCCCTATACAACCTTGTTAGTATAAACAAGGAGAGATAGCCATCGATTATTTTTTTATCTGATCTCCAAACCAGTGAAGGTCAAACTGCCCCCCGAAGTCTTTTAGATAACCTGCTCTTTTGCACCAATATCCAGATATCAGTACATAAGCACAGTTTCCATAGGTATTTTGTTAATGCAGTGTTTTGAGACACACTAAATAGAAAAGCCAAAAAAACATGAGCTAAATTAGATGCTGTATGTTGATGTAGATTTCAGTGACCATGGTGTGACAGCTAACAGAAAGCCACTCTGCACGTGTATTATATTTAAGATATTCCTTCTACAACCTGTTCTGCCCAATACTCTTGCTATGCCTCCATCTAAACCTCCAGGTGGACTCAGGGTTAAGAAAGATTTATTAGCATAAGGAGCTAATTAGTAATCTAAATAAACTGACAGAAGCTACAAAGTGCTTTTAGGGTCTGAAGTCAGAAAAGAACATTGCAGGGTTTCATCCAGACCAAGTGATACAGCGTAACTGCAGCTGAACTCCTAGGCAGTTGTTGTAAAGCTACTGCTTAAAACAGGAAAGATACTGAGAATGCTCTAAGTTTGTTAAATTAAATGATGCTGCATTAGTGTGTCTGCTGAAAAAGAGTGACTGTTGTCCATTCTGTCACCTCCTCAGGCAGAGTCCAGAGAAACTCCTGTTTTATGGATTTTTGAAACATTCACAACTTACTTTTGTTAATATAGAAGTTTCCAAAAGCAAGAGCACTTGAGATATTTTAATACCTTCTCAGAGAAAGAAGCCCAAGGAAGCTGGAATGCTCACACGCAGTAGAATGCCTTTGACCACATCTGCTGCAAAGCAGAGACGTGACAGTGAAAGATACCAACCAAGAAAAAAGCCCAACTATTGCATTCAACTTTTTTGACTGTCTTACCTATGTGGTACACTAAAAACTCACATATCGCCTTTTTTTGTTCCTGTTTAAAAAGCGGATGTTACAATTGATCTTGAAACAGTTGCATTAATTTAATCCAACAGAGACATTTTCTTAGGTATGTATATCTAGGATTAACTGTCCTTTTCTTTCTTCACCAAAAATCGCAAGCCTCCAGAATCTGGATGTCTGAGAGAATCAGATGGTTATGATAAAGGTAAAAAAATTAAAATAATTTCTCCAAAACTGCTGTCTGTTTTGAGATTAAAGCCAAGAATCAATAACCTGTGAAGTCAACCATAAAAAACAATCATCACTAATCAACACAAAATCATTGTCCACATGTTTTGTGAAGTAAGATGGCTCATCACAACAATTTTATCATGAGACTGTAATCCAAACCGATAGCTGGCATGTTTCTATGACAGGCAATGGAGATTACAGAGACTGATTGCTCTAAACAATAGATGCTAGTGGAACACTTTGCTAATTTTTCCAAAGTAGGCTGATTTACAGCAGCTGATCCAATTTACAATTTGGGGGATTTTTTCATGATGTTTTTTATAGAAGAGATGTTGTAGAATATGCTCAGCAAAGAAGGAATATGTCAATAAAATATTTTAGACTGGTGTAAATTAATGGATTTGAATGGAATGACTCGATGTACACACTAGACTTAAGTGGAATTAATATTTATTTACATGTACCACTTGTTTGGAACAAAGACACGAACTCCTGCATGTGATCCAAACATATTTGTCTCAAAAGCACCATGCAGTTTCTCTAATTACAAACATCTATTTTAATTTCTACAACCATAACACTTAGGACCTCCAGTCACGGTCTAAAACCCCATTTTGTTGGGAAGAGTATCATCCTCTAACAAGAAAATAATCCCTGTATCTGCAGTGTGAGGCTAGAGAAGAAAAGGAAAGAAGAATCATAAAGACATACAAATGGCAAGGTTTACTATTGTTTCAGTATATCAGCAGTCCAGCCATCCAGAGGGCCGTGTTCCAGCTCCTGCTCAGCTGCTTTGCCTTTCCGTGGCATCACAACAAAGCAGAATTTTAAGGTTTATGTATACATTATATAAAACAGAAAAAATATGGAAGCTAAGGCAACAGCTAGTTGCCATTACTGAATTGCCTACATTTTGCATATTACCAATTTAAAATTATTATATCAAAAAAGTACCAGTGGTAAATAATACATTTCAGGTATGGTTGATGATAAAGTGTGGTTTAAATCCAGTAATTTAGTATCATGAAAAAAATGAACTAAATTTTTGTACCATTAACCCATGAAAATTTCAATACAAAAATTGTATTTTTAAGGAATCCATGTGAAATTACAAGATGAATTTGGCAAAATAAAAAGATAATAAAGAAACAATACCGCTTTAATTTTTTAAAGGGAATTTAGGACAATTTTAAGACCTTAAAATATCTACAAACAAATGATTAATTTAAAATAATTTCTTACTAATTTGGTTATAAAATATTTTAGTTTTTCTACAAATACTATATATTCTGTGCAGATGATGTGACTAATGCTGGTAGCATGTATATTAATTTTAATGTGCATTATTTTCCAATCACCAACGTTCAGCAGTGAATGGAATCAAAACAGCAATCCAGAATTATTCATTTGTTGACCTATTTAAATCCTAAGCAGTTCTGACATCTCTAGAGCTAAATACAGACTTGCCTTAGCAATCTGTTCTCGGTTACAACTACCCATCACCAGATTGTCTATGTGCTGCAGGCTCTATGTAACTTCTTTGGCCAAATATTTTCTTGAAGAGGGTTTACAATTTTGACAAGTACTTGAAAATATTTATGCATGAAAGCTACTGCTCATTCTTCCCAAATCATTCATTATTGTCACTGTCAGATCCCCAAATAAACAGTAAAATCCTTACTAACATTTAGATGCAAAAAAAAAAAAAATCAAACCCAACAGATCAAAGCAAATAAGTCCACCCAGATCTGGTATGAAAGTCTACAATGCATGTTTATTCCTGACTCTGCAATTATCAAACATTTATCCCTTATAAACCAGTAGCTGACATAGGGAAAGGGATTTCAATCCACAAGTTGGAACTGCAACAGCTCATAAGGATAGGCCATTTCCAAACACTGATTTTTTTAAAAAAATTATTTGCAATTAGTTTTATGTCATATACTGTAGTTTGAGTCCTTTGTTACGTTTTTTTCTTGCTAAGTTCCTTTCTTTGCAGAAGGAAAGCAGATGTCTGCAGCCATAACCTGTCACCACAACTACATGTTTCATGAAGAACATCCACAACTTGTTCAGACTGGTTCTTAATAAAGTACTAAAAGTATCTGTCTGGGCCTAATGTGCCTTTGATTGAGAATGTTTGCAAAACTCATGTTGTGAATTAATTTTATTAATTTTCAGATAACACAATAGGTGTTAAATACCAAAATGTTTAAAAAGCACACTAAATTTCCAAATAGATTATTCAGAGTAACACAAGTCACTTCCCAGTCCCCAAGGTTCAACAGCTAGGAGAGCATTTGCAGATGGCTCATCTGTTTAAATGCACAGACAATTTAAATCATTATCTGATATTAAAAAAATCAGAGTAGAACCAAGGGTCAGTCAATAAATGGAACTCCCACTGGTTTTCAATCACTTTAACTTCCATTCCATGGCAAATTGAAGCTGCAAACTCAGCATGACTGGCAGGCTAACAAGTGTAGTCTTCAGCAAAGCAAGGGCAAAAGGAAGTCTGCCAACACAGCATCTGGCACAAAGATCTTCCACCTGACTCAAAACTATGTCCTTCATACTGATGGGGAGGCACACATCAGGGATTGGAGGGGCATGGAGGGATAAAGGGGACATGACAAAGATACATCCTTCTTATGTGTACCACTCAACCCCTCATTTTCTTGCCATGTGTCCCCCCATATTCCCTGTGTCCCCTCAGACCCCAACTATATGTCCCCCCCGTTTGCTCCCCATGTCCTCAGTCTCATCAGCCCGCATGTCTCCTCACATCCCCACCCTGCCATTTCCCTCCTGTGTCCTCAGTGCCACGCCCGTACCTCCCTCATCACATGCCTATGTGTCCCCCCACGTTCCCCTTACCTCCCCATGTGTTCCCAGTGCCACTGCTCTCCCTGCTCCCTCACACCCCTGCTGCGCATACCCTCACACCCACCGTGTCCCCTCATGTCCCTTCACATTTCTGCCGTATGTGCCCCCATGTCCCCTTCATCTCCTTATCTCCCCACATCTCATCACATCCCTGACGTGTCCTCCCACGTTGCCCTCATGCCCCCATGACCCTCCCGTGTCCCTGCACCCTCTGTCTGTGTCCTTGCTCACAGAGCACGGGGCAGTGCTGGCCGTCACTGCTGCCAGCCCCGCTCCTGTGCAGCTCTGTCTCTCCCTAAGCCCTCGGGATTTCTCCAACATGCTGCTGCCTAGGCAGCCAGTGCCCAGCCTGTTGTTGCAAAGGGTAAGGGCTCTGCCTTCCCAGCTATGACTGGCAGTGCACGACTTGGCATAATGCTCCTGGTACACCTATGCTTTTTCACAAGTATGAGACAAAAGGCTTTGATGGTTCTGTCCTTAAAGTCTTGCAAGATTTCCTTATCTCCTTTGCCCTTCAGAGCTGTCTCATGGGGTCGCACCCCCTATTCTCCTCAATGAGTTTGTCTGCTACTCACTTTCCTTACCTGACCTCCCGTGGTTCATGGTTGCTACAGCCAACACTGATGATTATCACATTCCCAAATAAATCTCTGTTATTTAATAGGTGATCCAACTGTGCCTCACCTTTGGTTGGTCAATCCTCTGTCTTTATCAAGGTAAAATGTCTTTATCATTTATACCCTCCAGAAGTCTTCTCACCAGACATTGGAGAAGTTGAATTCTTCCCAGAAGTTTAGATTTTTGATACAGAGACTTCCTCTAGTTGTTTGAAGAAGATTTTGTTGACTTTGATCTGAGTTGGGTGGAAAGACAACATGCAACAAAATATTCTAAAATTACAGAAATATTTTGATTGATAACAGAAGATTTTTTTAATGCTTTCTAGATTTCACCCTTTTATCTTAATTTGGAGCAACAAGTTTATTTTAAAATCTTGACTTACATCCTAGAACAAAATAAAACAAAACAAAGAAACCCCCTTAATTAAATAAATATAAGTAAAACAGCCAATCTACTTTGTTTTCTCAACACATTCTGAAAAGCGAGCTCCAGAGCAGTTCCCTGAAGAGAACTGAGATAAGCCATGGAAAGAGCCAGAGTACAAAAAAATGGAGCTATGCCTTGAGGAAACATTCCCTCAGGGTTAATTACCTTTTCTACATCACACTTCTCTTCACTACACAAATAACAAATTGACACTTTTTCTAACCTCAACTGTTTTTTCCTTTCTAAAGGCGAATGAAACTTTGGGAAACATCTCCTACATACTTTCTTCAACAGGATTGCTGTTTGCCAGTCATTATCTAGGGGAAAATAAATAGCCTAAAAAAGGACTGTGAGAGGACTAGCAAGAGAAATCTGGCCAAAAGAGAGGAAACAACCAAATAAGCCAGGTCTGTTCTACTTGTTGGACCCTGTTTTACAGTTGGCAAAACATTAGAAAATAAAATTGTTTCCTGATATTTTTATTTCCCACTGGAGTATACTATTGTAAACTTTTCTTTTGGGTAGGATATGTTTTGTAGATTTATTTTCTTTGTATAGCCAAGTAAAAAAACCTTAAGAAAAATCCTTGACACACACTGATTGGTAAAGTTGCCCTTTCTTCTTGTTCAGATGACCTGGTAAGTCCTGTCATCACTAGTGGGAAGAAACTGCATCCCTGCATAGAAGGACATATTTACTGGACACTTTACCATCAGCCCTCGTACTGAACTTGGAAGAGTGAAATCAACTGTCGCATACTGATAGGAACATTGATACGAATTGAAATGAAGTCTGTACGAATAATACAAGACAGATGTTTGCTCACTGTTACCCAACTAATCCCAGCCATCACAACAGCATGTGGCAAACACCTGCTAAGGCCTGCCTTGTCTTGGATGGGCTCCTAGTCACTGAAGGAAATTTCTTGCAGAATCCTGTGGTAAACTAAAAAGCAGAAAGACCTTCAAATGACAAGATATTTGCCTCAAATTACACAGAGAACTTGTCTTTTCCAGTCACAAGCTCACTGTTTATTTTGGGTTTTTTTAAATACCACTGAATAACCAAGCAGTATTAAACACTTTCCAAAAACAAACTTCCTTCATACAAGAAAGCTCTGAACATCACATGAGAGTGCCAAGAAATGAGGTCTTACCCATTTACAGGGTAAGACCTCAACCACAGTACAGCCCAGCAGCAGAATTGTAAAGAAGGACAGAGCTTTGAATCCAGCAGAAGTGATAACAACACCCCTCCGTCGCCCTCCCTCCATTTCAGCAATAGCACTTCATTCTGTTCTTCCCATTGTCTTTTCTGACACTTCTGTAAATATAGACAAAAGTCATTGTTCTGAATTTACGCATCACAGACTCATTTGCCCACTGTGGACAGTTGAGCAGCCACTATTTTCATCAAAATATGGGCGGGCATTTTTGGATTAACAATACAACACCCAAAATGGAAACGATCCCATCCCCAACTAGCACATTTTGTGCAATAGATTAACTTCAGTTACAGATGTCATGAAAGTATAGAAAAAATAAGAGAGCAAGACAAAGTCTGAGAGAGAAAACACCAGACTGTTCCACACTGATATGGGAGTTACCTCTGCTAAGAGGCCTGTGATGTCTCTGCAAGACTTTCCAAGGGCTGATTAACAATGTCTCCTAAATGTTCATCCATTTCACTGGCAAGTGCTCAACTTTTTGTATTCAAACCTTTTTAATGGCATCACACTTCATGTACCCCAGTTGATCTTGTGATCATATAATTTTCTGCATTTTTCTTTCCAATCCTACACAAGAAGAAACAAACTAGCATGTGGGAGAATATTACATGTGTAAAGAGAAAGCAGAAGTGAATGTCTTGCAACTAGTAATGCAAACACCGGAGAGCTTCATTTTCATGTAAAGAATGGTTTTTAGTTTAATTCAACTGCATTTGCTTCAGAGAAGTTTTATCCGATTTAAATTCACAGGAGTGGAGAATCAGGCTATCACTTACTGCTCATCTTGTTGATCACCAAATATCTCTTTATGATTTACTGAAGTATAAGCTTGAGCACAAATTAAGCTATTATATCCAAACAAGGGACACACTTTTACACATGTAGCAAGTCATGTGAGACAAAGATTTCATAAAACTATGTAGCTTTTTGTTCAGGATACTTGGATACTCACTTTTCTGTACATATTGCCCTAACTAAAGAACTTGCCCATTCTTTAAAACACATTCATCAAAGGCTTTCCATGTAGAGAAATAGAATTATTCCCCTTTTAGAGATGGGAACCTAGGCAGATAAACTAGGAAAAACATGGGCCATGGCATTCCTATGGATTTGGATGAGGCCTTGGGTTCACCTAGGGTTCCCTGACACTGGAACATGTGGTTTGGAAAAGAGTGATATGAAGATATGTAAAACATGAGTTAACATCAAAATCTTTAAAAGGCTAACTTATTTAAAGGCTAACTTGTCTAAAGTATGTCAGTATAACAGTAAGGCAAAGATAATGAAAATAAATAAAAATAATAAATAGCAGCCATCAGCATACTTAGAGACTCATGAAAAATATTAGAAATGTTTTTTTCCAGAGTAATATGGATAACAAGGAAGACTGCTGAGATTACGTTCAACCTTGCAGTTCAAAACTATAAGAATAATTTAGCTCTTTAGTAGATGAAAATGATAAAGCTATTAATGAGGACGAAGAATCAACAAATGAAAATCCAGACAATAAATGTTTCTGTTCTGCATTTGCAAGGAAATGGGTTTATATGCTTATATCACAAGGGCAACACACTTTCCACAAGTAACATGGAGAAGTGTCAAACACAATGTCTATTAGAGACATGTATCCTGAAATCCAAGGAGCCTCAGGTCAAATGCAGTGCTCTCCTGGGAGTCAGAGTCTGTCTGTACAGAAAGTCTAAAATTCTCAGCATCCAGAACTCCAACAGATATGTTCCCATAATCCCAGCGGAAAGGATCAGCAACCTGCTACACCACAGACACACACAGTTCTCTGAGGCTGGATGGGATTGACTCAATGTGCTATGAGAGCTGGTAGAAGCGCTCACCAAGACACTTTCCATCATTTATCAAGAGTCCTAGCTAGCCAGGGAGATCCCGTTTGACTGGAGGGTGGCCAGTGTGATATCCACACAAAGGGTCGGAAGAAGGATTCAAAGAACTAGAGGCCTCCCAGCCTGATCTCACTGCCAGCAAACTCGTGGAGCAGGTAACCTTGAGTGTCACAATGCAGAACATACAGGCAGGGGATCAGGCCCAGCCAGATGGGTTTAGGAAAGGCAGGTCCTGCTTGACCAACCTGACCTCCTTCTGTGACAGGTGACAACTCAGAGAATGACAGAGAGGCTGTAGATATTGTCTGCCTGAACTTCAGAAATGCTTTTGACATGTTTCTCACAACATTCTCATGGAGAAACTGCCCATGGCTTGGATGGGTGTGCTCTTTGCTGGGTAAAAAGCTGGCTGAATGGCTGTGCCCAGAGAGTGGTGGTGAATGGAATTATATCCAGCTGGTGGTGGTCACTGGTGGGGTTCATCATGGCTCAGTATTGCAGCCAGTCCTGGGTTTTTTATTAATTATCTGGATGAGGGAATCAAGTGTACCACCAGTGAATTTGCAGATTACACCATATTGGGTGGGAATGTTGATCTGCTGGAGTGCAGGAAGGCTCTGCAGAGGGATCTGGCCAGGCTGCATCCATGGGCTGAGGCCAATGGTGTGAGGTTCAACAAGGCCGAGTGCTGGGTCCTGCCCTTGGGTCACAGCAGCCTCAGGCAGTGCCACAGGCTGGGACAGAGTGGCTGGAAAGGAGCTGAAAGTGGAAAAGGACTAGTGAGTTCTGGTCAACAGGAGCTGAGCATGAGCCAGTGTGTGCCCAGGCGGCCAAGAAGGGCAGATACAATTTCTCATTATACCATATGTTCAAAGCAAATAGTGAATGCACATAGTCCTAGTGCAACTGCACTCAATGATGCATGAGGAACCTAGAGACTGAGGCATGTTTCTCAATTTCCAGAAAGCTTTCCATCAGACTGACCATGTCCAGGTGCTAGAGAATGGGGACAAGCTTCTCTGTGAAACACAGATAAAAGCCTTTTTGGTTTTTAAGGAAAAGAAAGCAGAGGAAGACTCCATAGCGCTAAAGACACTTATAAAGCCTGAAAAGAGAAACAACAATGAGCTGGTGAATAATTTGGTAAAGAATTAAAAGAAATCTATCTGTGATGTTTTCAGAAGGATGAGTGAAAATTGTTAGATCTGAGCAACAGAAATATTTATCAGGAGAGGAGAGGAGCAGTTAGTTGCCTTGCAGCAAGAGACATGTTGAAAAGGAGCAGGATGTTGACTAAGTTTCATCATTAAGTGAGAATACTGAGTACTAAAGCCATAACTCTGATTGGGAAGGCATTAGATAGGACAAAAGGAAAATACCAAGAAAAGAGTGGTAATTCCCAAACTTCAGGCTGAAGTTTAGACTAGAAATAGTGCTAACACATCTAGGGTTACTAATCATGTTTAAAACAGTGATGGTTCAGACTGTTTTCATGTCTTTAAACAACATTTTGCTTGCACAGAAAATATTAGCTGCAAGAGCAGAGTACTATTTAGTGGCTACCAGCATACTGAAGACTGAGAGAACATACGACTTCATCCTCGAGCAGAGGGAATAAATTTCTCTAGCTGCACAAGGGGAGACAGACACCAAGTTGTGAGAGCCATCCAAACTTCTATCGTCCACTTTGACCAACAATCAGGTGAAAAACCACCTCTCCCAGCTGGTGCCTCGTGAGGTTTCTCAAGCTGGGGAGCTGCAAGCCCACCTGTGCCCACCATCCCTATTCCCTCCACACATGCTATAGGAGGAGCTGAATCATACATAGGAAGAAATAGTTCTGTAAAGTGGAATGTCAGAGGAAACTCTCTGTGTTTCCTAGAGAGACAGCTTACATTTCAGGGAGGGACAATACACTTCAACAAATCTCTCTCAAGTGAAAGAATTCAGTTTGCGTGTGGTTTTTTGATGTGGTTTGTGAAAGAAATAGGCAAGGAGACCTGCTCCTTTTTAACGCCTTTATTAAGAAACCAGCTCTGGGGTGGGGGCCCGAGGGGTCGCGCACGCCGCCGCTGCTCCCTTTGCCGACGCCGCGGAGGACGTGGTGCAGCTTTGCCATGCAGCAGAGCTGGGGCTTCCGTCCTCATGAGCGTGCCTGGGGAAGTCCTCGTTCAGCTCATTGCCTGGGGTCCTTACTTCAGTCCAGTCTAATTAAGTTATGGTTACAGCCTGGGATGACATTAATATGTTGTAGAGACAGCTCCCAAACAGAATATATCACTTAGTTTCTCGAACTCGAAGTTGGCTTGTCGTTTTTAGGGGTTGTTCTTCTTAAATGGTACTATATGTGATTTACATATACAGTGATGACGTTGGTCATAAGTGGAGCCATCTTTGGGGAGCAGTGGAGGCCATACCCGATGGACAAAGGGAAGGGGTACAAACATGGTAATTGAACTAACAAACTAACATTTAACATTTAACAACATTAATTAACATAATTTAACATTGCAACAATTCATGAACATTGTAACTAACTGAAATAGGTGGGTTAACTAATGAACTTGTTCATAACAGTTTGTTCTCGTTTGTTTTATTTAAAGAAATGGTAAAGGGTCTAAGTCCCTATACATTGTGTCCTTTATGGCAGAGTTGTTCCAAAATATTTGCCTCAGTTTTTTTTTTTTTAACGTGGGAGTTAGAACCTCAAAAAAACCTCTGTAGAAATGTCACATTCCTTCAAAATCTCTCTGCTTCATGTGCGTTTTTGAGAAGTAGCTCCTGCTTTTTCTGACAAAAGGAATGTTTCACTTCTGTTAGTACTGCAAAGCCAAATACAGTGTAGAAAAAGGAGCTGGCCTCAGGCCATCCTTGTGCATCAGCAACAGCACTGTCACCTAATTTGCAAGCACAGAACAATTATATTGGGCAAGGATAGAAGAGGCAGCCTGGCTTTCAGATTTTTTACATGAAGAATTGTCAGTAGGAAAAAATATCTTTTATTCTAAGCAAGTGTGATCAGAAAGTAGTTTAGAAAGAAGTCACACCTACATTTATTTTTCTAGTAATAATATATATCAAGGTATAATCAGCAGCAAATAAGACAGAATTTTTTTAAGCTTGGAATAATAAATTCGTTCTATAACTCTGCCTAATCTCTGACTGCAATTGACAGTGTACACTTATGCATCTATGTTTATAAATACAAAGATTATTAACATTCAGCTAAAAAACTACAAAAATAACAAAAATAAACAAACAACAAAGAGACAAAGATATTGGGAGATGACAGTTACATGTGGGTAAAAAAAACAGGACAGTGGAAAGTGAAATATTCATTTCAGAGGGGTTATAATGTTCACTGAAAAGGAATGAATGAATATTTATGAAATTGCTATTATACTTCAAATAAAAAAAAAATTTATGTTTCTTTTTCCTTTCTATTCAGTGTCTTTGTTTAACCTTTTTAGATGTAAGATATACATATGGACCCAAAACCCATGTCTGCACAGGCTTCATTGCTGGTTTTTTTTCACTCTGCTGATATTATCTTTGTGAACTACTATGTTCGCTAGGGGAAACTCTTTTGCTATTAACAGAGACAACTAACAGAGGGAAATAACATAAATCATGCCTTTTGAACTGCATCTTGCTCTGCTGATTACCACGGATGAGCGGGACAATATTTTATTATCTTAAGGAAAATATTTTCCTTTAAGGACAGACATAACCTGTATCCAGTTATGATCACAAAAGGAAGAGCAACAGGATGGGCATCTGGACCATCACATCAAAGACACTGTTATGACTTCCCAAATTCTGAAGGGGCTCAGTTCAAAAGCAATGTAAAAGTAGTGCTATACAGGAGGCCAGACTGACCTTCATAAAAGTCCTCACCTGGTCGTCAAATGAGGCCTCCACACTGAAAAACTTAACTGTCTGTTTTCACCCAACAATGTAACACTATTGTTTGTCACTGGAGAGAAATGAGAACACAACCCAGTCATTAGCAAAGTGCCATTTAAGTGAATGCATGTAAAAAGAGTCTGAGCAGATACATTTGTTGCTTCTGAAACCTGTACCTTATTCCTGCTCATTTCCAAAGGAAAGTGGCTACGTTTGCTAATAAATACATAACCACAATGCCAAGTTTGTGTATTATTTTTCCTTTTTATTTGGATTAAAGATTCTTTGACTCTGAGGCAGAAATAAGATTCCAGTCAAGCCCAGACAATGCTACAGCCCAGGACGAAGCTCTTGTTCTAAAGATAAATTATAATAGTCACATTTCAACTTTATTTTATAGTTAAAGAAAGAACAAATGAACAGAGAAAGAATTGAAGGGAAAAAGAAAACTTAACTTTGCACAAGATACACAACTTAGCTGTAATGATTATATAAACAAAACCTGCTGAGCACAGAGAAACTCTCTGTTGGCTTATAAGTATTTTTCATATCACCTTTGTTTTACTTCCATATCTTACAGGCATTTTTCTAGGATCTTTCCTGAAATAATCTCTGCAAACCTCTGTTCACAAAGAGTCAGGACCTAGAAAAACTCTTCAGGACAAAAAGAAAACTCTTTGCTTCAGAACTTCTGCAAAGTTTCTGGTCCATATTTGTAGGGTCTGAACAGGAAAGAAAAAGAGCACAAAATTGTAAGGATATACTCATATGAGTATTTTTACATACTAAGAAAGGGGGAGATTTCTGGATGTTTTCTGCTTTTGTGAATACTTTTCCAATATTTCATCTTTTCCCATTTTTTTTCCTAAAATTACTGGTTTTCCATCTTGCTCTCTGTTTTCCCTCATATCTTACTTGTCTGTCTGGCTATCTATGCATCCCAAATGTTGGGTTTCCTTTACTTCTTCCCAGCTGGTATGGTACTGTGATTCTTTCCAATCGGTCTGCACTTTGGTACAATCCATGCCTGCCTTTTAGGCTGGCCATTGACCTTCACAATGGACTTCCCAAACCCTGAAGCATTTAGCTCTCCCCCATCTGACATCCATCCCAGCCTGACGAGCTTCAAGACGTTATTGCTTCCAAGATCTCTGGATGGCAGCCCGCAGACACGGAGCGAGAACAATCCGGGTCCGTGGCACCGAGCCTGTCCGCTCACACCTATCACAGGGTGGTTCCTGCCCACACGTGCTGGGTGGAAAGGTGCTCCTCTTCCCCCTCTTCTGCTACCCTCAGCTGCCCCTATACGCAAAAGGCCCATGTTCCCAGACGTCCTACAAGCTGTTTTCTCCCCAAACACTACGTGGCGGTCAAAAATCTCCTGATACTTAGTATTCCTCCCATTCTAGGACACTCATCAGTATGCAGCTTGATTTTGTGGGGGTCTTTTTTGAAGCTGCTAGGGCTTGCTTTCCTCTCACAGCTCTGTGTGCTTTTGTTTCTATTCACTAAACACACTGATTACATGAAATCAAATGAATTACAGCTAGGATGTCTACATTCTCACGGATCACATTTCAGGCAATTGTCTGGTCAAAGCAGCTTCTTTTGATCTGAAATGCTTATGAGCCTTTAATTCAGGACACTGGGAGATTCAGCAATTTCTGGAAGTAACCTGTACAGCCACATATCTTCTGATTACTAAGTGGTAGTATATCATGTGGTGGTTTAACAACAGCTGGAAATCAAATAAGCCTCTCACCTTCCCCCCACTTCTTCTAATAAGAGAGGGGAAAAGGCAGAGACCGTACATTGAGATAACAATCTACTGAAAGAAAAAAGCAATGGAATAAGAAAGGCACAGGAGCAGCAACAATAGTAGCAAAATAAATATACAAAATGAGAAAGTGCTTTACACACAAAAGGCGTTCATCACCTCGACATAGTTCTGTGTGGCCACTGGGACTAAGACAAGATGTCAGGTTCTCCCCATAAGTTGCGTCCATGTGCCTTTCCCCAAAGATAGGATTATGAGTGCTGCACAACACAGTGGGAAACAAGGATGGACAAATCCCCAAAAGCCAGATGGTCTGTGTTGTGCCACACCATTGCTTTGGGTGCTGGACTTGATCCTCATGGCTGTGTCTGCCATTGGCATAGCCACTTTGACCATTCCCCACAGCTCTCCTCAGCTCCCTTCAGCTTGGCTCCTTTCGGCTCGGGTCAGATTTGGCTGGGCTTGGACTCGGCTCCACCGCTCTGTTCCCGCGGACGCTTCCCACACGGCTGCTGCCTGGCCAGCACTACAGCTCCACGCGGAACGGGAAAGGTGGAGCACCCGCACAGCTGGCACCGCCCCCAGCCCGGAGCGAACAGAAACCACGCCCACCCAGCAGCCACACCCCCGGTGACGTAGCCATGCGGACCAGCAGCCTGGCCACGCCCACACGGCCCTGAGCCCCGCCCCCTCACAGCCAGGGCGGCGAGTTCCAAGCGGAATTCCTCCGAGTCCTGAGACCTGCGGGCCTAAAGCTCACCATCCATCTCACCAAATTCACTTCAAAATACCTGTTTGCCAGCCTGCAACACTGAGCTTTGATCCATTTCCCTTCTCTTCAAAATGTTCCTCTTTTCATGCCTAGCGCCTCGCACACCCTGACAACAAATGCCTGAAAGCACACAGAGCTGACAGGCACGTTCTGGGTTTGGGTTCTGTGACTTTTAGCCTCTAGCATTATGGCTAATTTAATTCTCCTGGCATACCACTGACTGTATTTGCCTCTAAATCTCCAAAACCTTTTTCTCCCCAGTGCTTATTTTCACAAGACAATAGAAGAAAATTTGAATCATGAAATTCCCCCATATCAGCTATTAAAAGTACACTAAACTGACTTTTTGTACATCTAAAGATAGTAACCTAAGCCTTGCAGTTTTGCCTTTGTTTCCGATTTTGGCTTAAAATTCTATTCATCTAGACGAAGAACGGGTAAGTCCCAATTACACTAGGATGAAAGGATGATTTCATCTTTTCAGTTTTAATGTATTCTTTTAAGATAATGAAAATTCATTTCTATTCTATCAAATGGCAGAAGAAAGATTTCCCTTCATCCCTCATTCTTTGGTTATTCCTGAACTGGTAAGATCATAGTCCACCTACTAGCACAATTTTGCAAAAAATGTGGGCAGGGCCATTCTCATTGTGTGAAATGGAGAAGTAAAAGTGATTACTTAAGCCACTCCAAAGTAATTAATTCTAGGTTGCATATAAAAAAAAATATAGGGGGGATCTGGAGATACCCATTTTTTGCAGCATGCAAGTGCATGTCAAACACTTGTACACTGTGAAAATACCATACGTACATGAAAGTCTCATTTTCAGTGGAAATGAGCTTAAAGGAGCTCTCTCAATCAAGCTCCTAAAGGAGCCCTCTTAATCAAGAATCCCACTAATGATGAATTTGTGAAGATAACTTACTCTTCCCACTGGTGAAACATGCTGAGAATATGTGTGAGTAGAAGAGAAACTTTCTGCCCCTGAAAGGGCAGATTTACCAGGATGCAAATGTTGTATTATTCCCATCCTATATATAGGTAGAACTATACTACCTGAAATTCTGTTGATTAAAAAAACTTACACACCTACTGGGTTGTACATTTATCAATCAACTATGAGGAAGCCTCTCTTCCATTTCATAGATCTGCATCTCTATAAAGAATAAAGGATATGCTGAATGGCTTTATAGAATTTCTTCTCTGGGTCAATGACTTTTAACATTTTACATACATTTGGTAAAAAATTGAAGAACGTTAATTGTCTATGTTTCAAATAAAATGGGATGCTCGATTTATTGTAACATCTTTTGTCCTCCTGCAGAGTCTCAAAGCATTTTGACTAGTTCTGCCCTCATTTATAAGCACTCAGTTCTCAGAATGGCACAGTTAGATCAATTAGAATTTGTAACATTATTTGAGGAAAGCCAGCATTTTTTTGAAAATATAACAGAACTTATCAAAAGCTTCAAGAGTCTGAATAGCAGTACCAGGCTGTAAACCTTTGAAACGTACAAGCCAACATATACCAAGTTAAGCTGGGGTAGATGGCACAGGGGAAGGATTAATCTGCCTTCAAGTTTCAAAACAAAATATCTCCACTAACAATAAAATTATAGTTGGGCATTAATCCAGGCGAAGCAACTGCACACATATCTGAGGCTCCCTCTTGGGCAGGAAGGGTCAATTTTATCCCTCTCTCCAAAAAGAACAGCAGGGTGCCATTCTGGGGGGCAGAGGAGAGTTATCAGTCCTTCCAGTAATCATAGGATCTGCAAATAATAACCTATGGGCTCCTCTGTTCTAACCGCTTTTCACTGCAGGAGTACAGCCCCTATTGTATTCCTAGCAGCATTTTATCCCGGCTTGCTTTTCTTGTTTGATGGGACAGAGTATGTGCTCCTCCTCAGGGGATTTTTCCATGACTAATAGCTCTCATGGCCAGGAGGTTTCCTCCTCTAAAATCTCTTCTACTGTTCTTATCTACCCCCATTATTACTTGTACATTGTACATAACATTACATGGTACATAATTCCTCTGTATTGTTGATGCATCCATCTCTCCATATTTTCATGCATAAGGTTATTGCAGTTTATCCTCCTTCAAGAGTTTAGCTATATTTTAAACAGCTCAAAAAAGCCCCCAACCTGTCTCTGCTTCGTCTCCACAGCAGCCCTCCTTAATACTGAATTTCTCCTCTCATCAGTACCATCTGGCGTGGAGCATTGCCCAGATGATATTTCATGTGTAACCATAGCACCTTATGTAGAAGGAGATTATTATCAACCCACCTTTTTGACATGAGTCTGTAGACAGCCCTATTCCACCAATGTGTTTTGGTGCATGGGTTTATGTATGTTAACCACAAACCGAGCAGTAAGACAGTCTGTGAATGCTGAAAAGAAGTTTTCTGTTGTTTGTGAGATGCTTTTGTAAGCCTCAACACAGAACAGTAGATAGTTGGCTCTTCTTCTCAAACAATTCTTTGAGATTCAGCACAGAGGCTCCTTCAAAATGCAGATATGCCTTTTGTCATTTAGGCACCAAAAGACATGACAAAACATTAGTGGAAAAGTCTAATTTACATTATATAGCAAATTAACTCTGGGCCAACACCAACTCTACTCCCTCCCTCTAGATTTTCATGTTATCTTTCCCCGTTTTAACTGGTGTGGGTTTTTTTCTAACCAAAGAATCAATTTTCTCTCCACCTTCTGCTGCAGTAGTTCTGTAGTTTCACAGTGTGCTCAGTTCCTCCCGGGCATTTAGATGTTGCTCGTAAACGCTGATATACCAAGCTCATTACTCCCTCTTTTCAGTCACCAATTAGAGCACCAATTTAGACTCACAATAATCTTTTCTCCTAGTAAAGGTCATTAAAGACAGTGTTAACGTGCTTAATGATCCTCCTACTAACACAGCCGTTTTTCCCAGGAGCCATAACCTTTACTTTTGCCTCTCTACAGGAAGGATGTTGTCAAAGATGCAAGTTTTACCAGCCTGTTTCTTTTCAAAATAAGCACGATATGTGTGAATGAATGTGTTTCATTTTGTATGATGTCAAGACTTTATGACAGAAATTTCTCTGAAACACTTTCAGTAGCTCTGAAAAGATCCCTAGGAATCCTAGCTAGAATAAGATCCCTTCAATTTTAAGCAGTGATTTCAAAGAGAAGTATAAGTTATTTGTGCAAAGTAGGAGGCTATAACTTCTGTAAGGGAAGACCTGTAAAAAAAAATCTATGCAAAGACTCAAATAGAAAGAGAATGAATTCATTATACACTTATTAATGGCCAAACACAATGAAATAATTTAGTACAAACCCAAAGATATTGTGTCTGTATTGCACTTGTCCCTAAAAAAAGCTATCCAAACATGGATTTCTATGGTCTGAGTTTTCCTGGTAAGCAGGTGGATAGCCAATGAAAGAGACATTCTGTCTGATGCCACTTCAGAGCATACCAGACAACTTGCTGAGTGTTCATATAAATGCCTTTCTTAAGCACCACATGGACAAAGGCCTCTGCAGAAG
The DNA here is from genome assembly GCA_013397155.1 of Irena cyanogastra. Taxonomy (NCBI): domain Eukaryota; kingdom Metazoa; phylum Chordata; class Aves; order Passeriformes; family Irenidae; genus Irena; species Irena cyanogastra. The sequence continues at coordinate 54,825 of VWZV01007990.1, forward strand.
AGTCTCTTATAAAGAAATTACACACTGATTTATGCAGAACTGCTGGCCACCTTACCATTGTTTGTCTGCAAACTGAGGCATGTGTGAGTGGTTAGAAGCTTCTTCCACGCAGGCAAGGAAGAAAAGGGAAGGGTAAACTCCTGTTTTTAAGGAAGGGAAGCAATGGACTTGCAAGGAAGGACAGAAAAGTAAAGGGAGAATGGACAGGAATACATGATGTGGGAGAGAAGACAAGCAAAACAATGGATGGTTGAGGTAAAGAAACTGTAAAATCCATCTCTTAGAGTACAATTAGTTTCTAACATTTCCTATTGAAACTTGGCAACTAGATATTATCATATCATTGATCTTTTTTATGACTAAAGATGTATCATTTCTTCTAGTGTGTCTTTGTTTAATTCTTTGTTTGGCAGCTTTACAAGGCTATACTGAGAACAGACACATATTAAGGTTGTAAAGAGCTCAGGTGCTATACCAATTCCCTGGGAAGTGATTAAGGTAGAATGTAAAATGTTTAAGTTCTAGGTATTTACTTCTGACAGATAGGGTGCTTTTGTATTCTTATGCTAAGTTCCTCTATTGATTGGCTAAATATAGAGACACATACTGGTCCTGGAAACTGCAAGTTGTAACTAGCTCTGACAAACCACATGGTATCTTGTTCGCCCTTTATTTTTACTGTTAGAGTAAAATTATCCTGATCAAGACCGCTTCTTTCTACACTGCAGAGACATTCCTCCTGCTTCAGGCCTCAAAGCAAATTTAGTTTGTTCTCATAATCCTAAGGCTAAGGCCTTCACAGGACCACAGTTATTTCTTGGAATGAGGGCTGTGATTTTCATAAGGTACCAGGTGGCCAAGCCAAGAAAGGTTGAAGTTGTGAAAACTCCATTGCTGATACCAGCTCATGCAATATATATGAACTTGTTTAAATCACATGAGCTAGCTGTAACTGCCACAGTAAGGTTTTTACATACTTCATCTGAGCTGCTTCTCATTTCTAGACTGACACATGAGCTTCACTTTCCCCTTTGAGTATAGTATTAGGGCTCCCCAAGCACTCATCTCACTAGGTCAGAGGCCAGCAACTTTCTGATTCAAGCTCTAAGGCTGCCTCCAAATTTGCACGTAGACAAGCCCCATGTATGGATCCAGATGAAAGTAACAAAGTTTTGGATAGTTCTTTCAACTTTGTTTTAACAAAAACAAAGGCATATTTTACCTAGGACAAGCATCTCAGATATGATATTTACAATTTTCTTCAGAATTTCAGTTTGCTTTCATTGCTCAAGTAAGTACGGTAGTTTCAGGCTCAGGTTTATCCTTGTTTCATGTCCTAGGATTTACAGCTCTTTGGGTTTAGGGGTATAACTAAGAGCTGGAGGACACCTGTTCCCTTTTAGGCTGGTAGGCAGATAGTCCTCCTGCTTGGGTCTCCCCACCAGAAAGCCAGGAAAGGAGTTTTAAACCCCCTCTGTAAAATATCTGTGAGCTACTAGGAGTACTGTGATTGACATAATAATTGGAGACATTGTAACTGTGGAAAATATTGTCTGTGATTTGAAGAAAGGAAAACATGAAAAGGTTTGGTTCAGTTGCCTCGTAGTAAAACACATTTTGGAAATATCTCATCAACATAATGAAGCAATGTGGAGAATTTAATACTGAAGAGGGAGGGATGCTGTGTAACCAAATTGCAACAGGGCATCCTGATCCACATCAGTTCTGTCAGTGTTTACACAGTCCAAAATTAAGAAATCAGGGCTTGATATTAACTCATTCTTGAATTCTATCAACACAGAAGAATTGATGTATCTCATAGTGTTCACAGACAATTCCTCAAGTAGAGAAATTTTAACATGCACCAACCTTGATTATTGTAAAGCTGAAAATGGCTTGAGCTTCAATATGTTTGTAAATTGAGGTTATATTTGAAAGCCTTACAATCTTTTTCAAATCAAAATATGTTGGTGCTGTCCAGGATGCCAATTATGTGGTTGCAAATGCGACATGGAAATTTCTTGCAATTTTGAAACACTCCTGCCGGCAAGTGCCACCAAATTGCAAATTACAGCATGTAAATGCCACACTTCTGGAATAAATGGTTTCAAATGTCCACCTGGATTCTTTATTTCTGCACTGGCTATGTTTTGTCAAAAGGGAGAAGATGCTGCAGAAGTTTTTTTCTTGGAAGACAAAACACACATCAACAACCCTCTCATGCTTTTAGCTGTGCACACACAAGTATGACTGAAAATGCAAGTAACCTTTAGGCTGATACTGAAAACACAGAAGGTAGTAAATTGGAGAAAAAGCACTGGTACCATGCACGTGTGCACACAGACACCCACCCACATGAGAGCACTAACATCTTGCAACCATTACTTGTCCTGTGATACAGACATAATCTAGTTAAAATGGAAATGTATTAGGAAAGTCAAACAATTAATTGATCCAAGAAAGGTTGTTTCATGTTTTGTGTAAATCAAAGCTAAAAATTCATTTGAGGGACACTGCCGTATTGTAGACTAAACAGA
>VWZV01007991.1:0-378928 GCA_013397155.1 Irena cyanogastra
TTTTGTTGGGTATTTTTTTCCCCTGCATGTTTAGAAATGATTAAAGAACAGTATCTAATGAAAAATTGAAAAAGTTTCAGCAAGATTTCATTGCAGAAATGCATAGATAAGCTTGATTTTCTGGTTTGAAGTTAAATAATTTGCTTTTGGGGGAAGGAAATATTGAAGTGGGAGGAAAAATTTTGAGTTTCAGAAACAAGATTAAAATTTCCCAACTTTATTAACCCACTAAATTGCATTTAATAGCAGAGACACAGTTAGTAAGACTCCAATGAGGCTGGAGTAAAGTAAGAAGTTTCTTGTTTTTATCTGATTTTTTATTTCTAGTAGCCTGGTGATAGATACATTTACTGCTTCAGTTTCCTCTGCATTTCTTATAAACGAGATTGAAGAAAAGTAGAAAGAAACAAAGAATGAATAGAATAAGGAAATACCAAGGGTGAAGCTCCTCACCTGTCATCTTGCAGCACTTCAGCAGATCTGCCCAGTGTGGTGAGGTGTACAAAGCTGTCTTTGGAAATACTCTGAAGCTTTGAGAAACAACAATATCAGAGCTAATTGGGAAAAACATCAGTGACCTAATCTTGCTGCTCTCCATGGAGAACCATAAACCTTCCATAAAGCATTTTCAGGGCTGTTTTCCCTTTTGTTGTTTGTTAGTATCTGCCTGCCTGAGTCCTGCCTTTCAGTAATTGCTGTGGGGCTCAGGTGGGAGAAACCCCAGCTTAACATCTGAACATTGGATGATGCCAGTGGGTCATGAGCTCTCAGCACTCTGATCCCTTTCTCAGTGTCCTTAGTGCAGAGCAGGCAGAGGATTTGCTCTTTGGCCACTGCTCACGGGAGTGCCTGGCAGCTGAACTCTGCCAGTACAACTGCTGTGGAGAAGCACTAAAAACCAGACTTATTTCACCTTCTCTGGCACAGTCACACACAGGATTTGGGGAGTGGGTATTAAAATGTGCAGATGCAAACCCTCCTAATTCTTCTGTACATAAAAGTGGTATTGTATCAGATTAGCCTCTTAGTCATGTGTATGCTCCGAGATAAATGGACAGCTATTGTTTTCAGCTGCTGCACCCACCATTCACATCAAAGTCTCTGCATAGCTGTAACAGAGATGAGAAGCTTTTTTTAATCGAATGTGTCTCATTTCCTTCAAGTATTTATGGCTTGTCACTGTCAAACTGAACCCAAGATGCTGACAAATATGAAAGTCATTTGTAAAGCAGTTAAAGTACAGGATATATATAAGTAGAGACATTCTTCTGATTAGAAAATAATCTTGTATTAATAATAAGTCTTCCTGTTGTAAAATTCTTTCTAAATACAGTAATATTCGGAATGGGAATTAGAGATATTTCAGGGATGACATTTCATTATTTCCAATCAGTTTTACTATAAACAAACCCTGCAAATTTTCAGTGTCAGCATATAGCTCAGGTAAAACTAAGCTCATATTTGTGCTCCAAGTACCTGAATGTTTGCTGAGGATTTATTCATGGCATATTTCTGTTTCTGGATGATGTGTGTTACATTAGGCATTTTGAATGGTATCCATTAGCATAAGCCTTTCTGTCTTTGAAAATATTTATGTCACTAAAGTTTATAAGTCTGTTTTAGGTCTCTATGTTTGTTTAAACTACAGATCAGTAAATGGCTGAGATGTGTGTTGCATTTCAGGGTTTCTCCATGATATGTATGCATTGTTCAGATCCCTGTGTGGTCCAGTCATGCCATATATTATTTCAACAAAATAGCTAACGACAAGCTATTGCTTAATGAAGTGCTTTCATGGCACCTTATTTAGGAGGGAGGGTCTTTTTTCTGGCAGTTGTAGGCTTTTGTAACAATATCTACTGTAATTTGGAATCTGCACAGAGTAAGTCATCTGTGCAGTAAACTTATGTCCAGGAAGCCTGAATTAATAACCTCTGGGTCAGCTTCACAAATTTCTCATTATTCCAAATACCTTTTCCTGTTAGCTAAGCCTTTTGTTCATGATGACACTGAATTGCAGTGGTTATAGATGGCTTATGACCTGGAAAAGGCTATTGGCAATACAGGTACATTTTGTCACAGACTTAAAATGAACAAGCATGGGAGTAAAAGACATTAAATGTAGTAGTTATCCATGAAAATAACCGTTACAAACAGTAAATATGTATATTTTTATGAATATTGTTTTAGCTGTGGCAATAAGCTCAGAGCCAACATATTCAAAACTGATAAATCTTTTTTTATAGAGGAGTATATTGTATTAGCACTAATCTTTATTTCTACAATAAATATTTAAAGGCAATGGAGGATTTTTCTGCCAAGCATAATTAACAAATTTATATAATATATTTATGTTCAGCTCCTCTCCTTCAATGTAGACAAATGCAGTGGAATTTATATAACTGTATATAATCTTTTCCATTAAGAAGTTAATAACAATTAAGAAAAATTGCTATTTGCCCTTAAAAATGTCAGCGTTCAGATGATGTCCTGAACAAAAGATGCAGGATCTCAGATAGACATCTGGTAGGAATGAGGGCTTCTTCATGGTTTTTGTTAGATGAGCATTTCAGATTGAATGATACTGTATTTTCTCATGTTGTTTTCTATTTATCCTTTACCAGAGAGACAGGAAGGAGTAGTGAAATAGGAAATTAGGATGTTTAAAGAGAGTAACTAGAGAGAGCTAAAAAATGTTTTTTAAACTGTTTAGACGGCTGAGAGGCCCCTGTGTGTGTGATGCTTCCTGCTGAGCTGAGGGAAATGCACAAATACAAGATGTACCCAGTCTGGGCTGCCCTGTCTGCTGGGGATGTCCCTAGCTCTCAGCAGATGTTTCATGCAAAGCCCATCCTAGGAATATTCCTGAAATTCTTCAGAGTCTTTGGGAGATGTTATCTCTCTTGCTTCTAGAGCCTAAACTTCTAATGATTGTAAACAAGACAGAGCAGCAATCTGGTTTGTGGGGTTGATGATCCATAAAACTACCAGTTATCCCATCCCCCAGATGGGTTTCAAACTAGAAATTTGCCTCTGGTTGACTTGATTTGCCTGATCAGCTTTTCTAGAAGTGTTTATCTGTTTTAATTTAGAATAGATGAAATTGCCACACGAGCTAGAGCTGAAACATGGAAATGGTGGTAGTGTTTCTGAAAAATCTCAGGTGTTTCTTCAGTTACATTCAGTCTCCCCCTGTGCTCTGGTTTGACCATAAGTCTGAAGTTGTGTGTAGGATTCCAATAGCAACACAGTCCACAGCTCAGTGAGTATCCCAGTAAATTGTTCTCTGAGTATCTGAGAATTTAATATAGTGAAGAAATAGTTGTCCTGACTCCAGATAGTTTCATGATGTTGCTCTGACAAAATCAGTTTATGTAATGTGTTCTTCTATTGCTGCTGTTATATTTATCATTGTTGGCCTGTCTTTGCTTGATGTGAAAAATAGAAGTTGAAAACATGAAAGAGACTTTTATGTTTTTGTATTTCATAAACTTAACTCTTGGGCTCTACCACTCACTTATTCACACAAGTTCAGGATGGGAATAGTGTGCAGATGTTCATTTTACCCATGCAGCTATTTTTCAATATCCAGGTTCTTAACTTGCCCCTCTTTCCAACCTCCCTTGTCTCCCAGCTCTCTCCCCAGGGCAAATAAAACCTTGTCTTTGATGTAAACCTGCCTCAGCTGGTTTATGTGGATTCTGAATTTCTGTATCTAGGACTCACACTTGCTGAATGGAGTCAAGAAAACACTTAGTGTGTGACATGAAAAAGTATTTTCTTTGTGTCTTTTTTAAAACTTTATTCATACAATCAGTACAAAGCAAAATTGTAAAGAAGCAGAGAAGTGTACGTGCATACTCTGTGATACCCTGTGAGATGATTTTAAATGCTTCAAACTTATTTTATGAATAAAATAGGTGCCATTGTCCTTCCCCCTTTACTCTAGAGACATGTGTTTCTTTTATTAAATTAACTCATCATCATGGTTTTGTTATTTCAACTGTGGGCTTAGCTGACCAAATTTCTCTATTGCTTGAGAGAGTCATTAATCATTTGAAGAGGATTTGTATATGTTCAGTTGCTCAACATCTCATCTCTCACTTTACCCCCCAAATAAATTCAATAATGTTGCACGTGTTCTTTCGCTTTCCTTTTTGTAGTCAATAATATTAATTTAACCTCCTGTGTGTTGGTGGGTGGTTGGAAGTAACAAAACAAAGATGGGATTGTGGTGAGCACCATGAAATTCTGTTCTGTTCTTCACTATTTAATTATTTTGATTATCCCCTGTTGGTCTGAAAACAATAAATCTGGTAAAGTACATGTTTAATTCACTGTTCAGGGCCACGGTTGGTGTTCAGATGCTGACTGCTGGATACGAAGTGCTTGTTGCTCTCTGTGTTTTTGGGAACACTTATTAACCCCCAGCCCAAGGCTATGGATAGGCTGTCCTGTCCCTCCTGTCCCTGAGCACGTCGTGCTGAGGAGGCTGCGCCGCCTTCACTGAGCACAGAGCAGCAATGCATGCGTGCCTCACACTGAAGGGTCTGGGTTAAAGTTGCTTCTCATGGGAGACAGAGAAGATGCAGAGCTCCAGATATTTTTTTCTTCCTGCTTGGAAGTAGGAATGAGGCACTTAGGGCATATGATTGTAGAAAGGCACAGAGAAGTCACACAACGTCTCCGCCGATAATTAGAAGCAGCCTTGAGGTTGTCGTCAACCTGAATGTGTCAGATGAGCTGAATGTGCCCAGAACGACACTGATCTCACTTTAAAAGTTTTCATCTTATCTGTTTGTGAAATAGTTTGCTTTTCTATCTCTATAGCACGTTTTAAACTTTATGGATGGTATTTTTTTAATGTTCTATATTGAGCACCATTCACTGCTTACCTCATGGTAAAATGAAAAACATCAGAATATGTTAGCGCTTTGATTTTGAAGCAAGTCTGCCATTTTGCTCTTCTCTTTACAGAATTATTTTGCAGAACTTGTTGATCCTGCTTGTTCATTAGCTTGGTATTAGCTGTAGGGCTTTCAAGAGAAATGAAGAAATCCTGTGGTTTTAGCTAGTAATGAAAAAGGTATTAAAATGAATTAAAATCTTTCAGGGTTTTTTGCATCTATAAGGATACACACATGGTATAATTTGTTTACAAAGGTCAGCCCCATAAAACTGGTTTGGGGAATATTTGAGTTAGTGGAATTTAGAAGAAAGACAGCCTGACAACCTGTTGGCCTGTTTTTTGCTTAGTCTAAGTATTCTGCATCTGCAATTTGGCCACACCTATATCAGTGGGATACTACTTGTAACCTAAAAATAAAATGAAACATAGTGAAGATTTTTAATGCTCTGAAAATATTATGAATCTATTCATGGCTTACAGTGTAACGTTTTATCTTGGTTCTCCTAGTTTGAAAAGGCAGGATCAACCCTACTGCAGGATGGAAGTAATTGTAAGCTTGAGACAGATGTGTTCAAAAATGTTTTAGCATCCTCAAGCCTTCAGAAGTACCTATTAGTCTTCCCTTGTTTTCTTTGATCTTGCAAAGTTTGTCCTTTTGGAGTGATAGGTTTTATGCTGATTGCTGCTGCTTCCAAAGGATTGTTTAAATAAAGCCCAACAAACCTCTCATGTTTATTAGTAAGAAAATCGAGCCACTGCTACCGGTCTGTTTCTGAGCTGGGAGCAGTAAGTGTAGAGCCACTGTCCTTGCCATCAGGAGTGGGAAGAAGCATTCCCAGCTGAAGTGCAGAGCCCAGGGAGCTCTGCCTGTGCTGAGGCCAAGGTGGCACAGCAGGAGGGAGCTGAGAAGGGGCTGCCCCAGGTGCAGAAGTGCTCCTGCCCTGCTCACTCAGCAGTGTGTGCAGGAGATGACAAGCCCCAGCAAAGGGCCACACTGCCATACTGCTGGATTGGCCACGTTGGGGTTTTTTGCCTTTCCACCCTGTCCCAGTGTTGGACAGTAACTGGGCTGCAGGCTCTCTGGGATTGGGGGTGATTTTGTGCGTTGGAAATGCTCAAACTCCACAAATGCACAGACCCTACAATTATTGTGTTCTGGTTCGAGATGATGCACTGAAGTCATGAAAGTCTTGTTTAATGTTGTTCTAGAAATTTTCATTCAATTTATGCCATGGTTTGCTGCATCCTCTAGGATCATGATCCCTGGCTCTGAACTCATCCATGCTACTGGAATCTTTTTAACCTACACACACGGGGAGAAGGGGAAAATTATGATGTCACCAGAATACGGATTTGTTTTGGTCTTTAGCAGAAAGTGTTCCTTGGAGGTTTCTTATGTACATGAAAATGAGCACACTGAATATTTGCTCTTCTAGACCCAAGAAAAATGATAGAAATCCAGTAAGGCTGGTCAAAGTGTCCAAACTATTAAACTTAAAGCCTGTTACATAAGTGTTTTCTCCTTGCTCATTTAATTTACTAAATATTATTTACTAAATTTAAATTTTACCAAAGAGTTTTTGTTCAATCTTGTAACAAAGAAGAGACTCTTGAGAGCTTTTGCATGTAAAAGTAAATATTTTTGAAGTTATTTATCTGTAAAGGAAAAGGAGGCTTCATCTGAAACGTGTAACCTAACGTGATGTTTAAATTTAATGGATAATTTAAAATAGCCATCATAATAACTTTCTACATTCAGTGAATCAGTTAATCCTTACAAGTCTGAGACCTTGATGTCTTATCAATTTACTGCTATAATAGATTTCATGCTATAATGAAGTATTATTTATTTATCCTCTTTTATGGCAGTTTTAATAGGGTAATCATATTGGGAAGGAATGTATAGCCTGAGGGAAGGTCATCTTAATTTGATTGTGTAGAAAACAGATCAGTTGTTTTTTCAAGGATGCAAGTAACGTTTCTGTACTACTTCCATAATTAAAATAGGACTGATGACTTTTCAAATCCCAGGTGTTTTTTGAGCCTTGCTGCTGAATAAAGACATAAAAAAGAGGGGAAAAAAGTGGTGGATGTTCCTACAGGGTACCAAGGAGGAATCTTCAGAGAATAATTGGAAGTTATAAAGATTGTCTCTTACAACAAGAGATGCTGTTTTCTTGAACATAAAAGCTTTTTAAAATTCAGAAGTTTTTATTGAATGAGGCATTTTGCTTTTATGACCTTTTATACTTGCTAAACAGGCCAAGTTACTGAATACAAGAGCTTGAATCACATGCTTGAAAACATAGATTCTCCTTACTGGACAACTGCCAGAAGAGATTTTTTTGAGGCTTAGAAGCAGATATGCATTCAGATGTTTGTCTCTTCTTTAACCTGAGCACCAGAATGGGAACTGCTGTCTCCAATGAGTTTTTAGTAGGACAGCCTCCCTTGGAATTGATAACTTTCCTCCTTTTGCTTTCCACATACCATGAACCTTTCTGTTCTCCTTAAAGATGTCTCTTGTCAGTCTTGAGAAAATAAACTTTTGGTTTTTTTGTTTAACCTCTGATGATAAAAGCAATTTTGCTGCAACTGTCGTAGATGTTTCAAATATTGTGCATTTCTAGCTGTCTGTGCTGTTTCATGGTAGGGTTTGCTTTCCCCTTAATTTCCATGTTGTTTGCTGCTACTTCAACCTTTAGAGGCTCAATGCAAATGCCATAAACTTTCCTTAATTTAGTATCTTTCAGATACATTTAACTTTCTCTTTAGATGAGCTGCAAAGTTACAGAAGCACTATGAAAATGGTTCTTGAGTAGTTAAGAATTATCAGTGTAATCCAAATATTGCTCTAATGCTGGCTCATTAGTGTGAATCATTCCCATTTACACCTTTGTGGTTCTCACTGCTCTGTGAATGAGACTTTTTTTGCTGTCTTGGTAAAAATAATTTCTATAGTTCAGAAAAAAAATATAGCGAACTAAAATTGTGGCTTGCATTCTTTCATGCCGTTAAAAACCAAAACTCTTCATTTTAAAATGCAGTGATAAAAACTGATACTTGTTCACTCTTATGCCAAATACTAAGTTGCAAAGGCAGTTTGTGTTATAATGTATCTTTTAAGTTTAATAGTAAAATTTATGTTTAAATAAATATGCTCTTTACAGTGTTAACAAATAATTGATAAAATATTTAGGCATTTCTCAGTAGCTATTTATAGAATGATAAATGTAAAAGGCAATATAGAACATCAGTCTTGTACAACACTGCAATTATGTGAGGTGTGGGCAATACTTTTCAATACTGCATCTAAATTACTGAAGTTTTCTTTCAGACAAGTGTCCGTTGTTATCAAGGTGCTTGTTTAGCTGAGAAATTATGCCAAAATAAGTGGTTAAGCTGGAATAGAGAACTTTGAAGAAGTTTCCTTCTTACCTTGCAGATCAGTTTTCACCTCCAGCCTACTCCTGTGGCTCATTGCAGGAACTTTGCACTTCCCTGCTTTTTCTATTATATATTTTGGACAAATTATTTTTGTCATAATTAACATACATCTTTGGCAGCCATCCTAAGCGATCACACAGCATTTGTTTTTTTATTGTGGCTGGAGGTATCTCTTAAAAAAAACTTGCTTCTGCCTGTCAGCGTGAATGATGCTGTAAAGTAGTTTTGTGATCAGTTCTGTAGCAGCCCCATAAGTCTCTGTCTCCTGTGGTTACAGGGTATGGCAGAGCAGCCCAGGGCTCTGCAGACTGTCAGCAAGAGGATTGTTTGGGCTGTCTCAAATATGGTCAGCTCCCTGCTGGGACAGAATGGTCCAGTGCTTGTTCTGCTGGGCACTGACCCCTTTATATTGGCTTGCACTAGGAAAACTTTACAGGATAAAATTGGAAACTGAGATTCCTATTTGCCTTGTCTGGTTATTATGATAGTGTGGGCTTTCAAAATGTTAGCCCAAACCTGCAGAATGATGCAGATACTGCCAAGGAATGTGTAAAAAAAAAAAAAAAAACAAACCCCAAACCAAAACCCCATGTATTTACTTGAGCAAATCTAAATGCACTAAAGTCTAAAAGTTGATTTTTAGTTCTAATGATTCATATAACAGCTGACATGAAGGAGATTTCCTTGCTTACCTGCAGATCTCTAGGTAAGGTTGGACTAAACTCATCTGTTGGACGAGTCACAGCAGAGCTGAGTCTGCTCCTAACCTGGATAATTATCGTGTTGTTTATTAGACTAATAACTTTCTGGTGTGTTATATGGTGTGCACTCAGAACTCACCCAGTTAAGGGTATATCAAAGACTGACCTCCATTGACAAGATTAAATTGAAGTCATTTTCTCTGAGAGCTTAGGCAGGGCATTTGTGTTGTCAGCAAACAGACTTTATCCTCTTTCCCTTGGGCTTTATCTCAAATGCAGTGTCAGAATGCCAGATGGATTTACTTTAATATTTTTTCTTCGATTTTTAATATTCTTTCTATCACCTTTCAGCTGTCACACTCAATAATTTCCTTGGAAAGGAAGAGCCCAAAAGAAGCCATTGTGTAACGGCTCTGCTTAAATGCTCATCTTTTTCAGTAGTATTTTTGAGCTGCATACATTACCTGATGTTTAATCCCTAGAACTTGCAGGACTGTCTTAAATATGCTATTTTTGTTGGATTCTCACTTGCAAAAAAACCCTCGACAAGCCCCCCTGACCCTGCCCTGATCAAACAGAAAAACCCCAAAACTAAACAGGAAAATATTAATAATCTGCAATAACATAAGGACTACTTTATGCTAAAATTTGCTTTAAAAAAAACTCCAAACATAAATCATATTGTTGTGTATATACTGGTAGAATTGAGAAGAGAAAATACAGACTCAGAGAAAATACAGACTCAGACCAATAAATCAATAAATACTAAATCACCTGACAATCAGTCCTAAACATCCTTAATTGGAAATAAGTGTTTTCTTTTTTCCTTTTTTTTTAATGTAGCAGATTTTAGTAGCTGGCTAGCCTTGCCACTTACAGAACTTGATGAAAGAAGTTTCCTACTAATTAACTTGCTTGGAAAAGAAAATAATCCACAGAATTAAATTAAATAATGCTTTTTTAAAGTTGATTTCAAGTATATTCTGACACCCTTATTTGCAATTTGTCCATTTTTCTTTCCATTTACAAAGTATTATTAAAGTCGTGGGCAAATAAAATTTACATCCTTGAAATTACTAAGTCTGCATGTAGATTTCTGTAGAAATTATTCCATGATACATACCTTAAGTTCACTTCAAGAAGAACAGTAGATTGCTGCATATTCTAGTACAGAATACTTTATCCTCAAATAAACATAGATTTATGTTTAAATATTATATGCATTTACTCTCAAATGGATATTAGGGCAGGGACTCATATTTAAATTAATGTGATTCTTCAAAGACACTAAACTTTGGCCTCCTCCAATTAGGAAGCACATCACAAATTATTATCAAGTGTTAAGGTATTTAAGAGGTTAAAAAATAGTCTGCACTGTTTGTTGCTTTCAAAGCTTAGTAAAATTTCTGGTTAAACTAGGTCATAAAGATATCAATAATTTTATCTAAATTGCTTTTGCTTGTCTGGTTATAGTTCTGCACAAAATAGGCCAAATAGTCTTCAGGAATCTTTAACAGGCAGACAATAATTTCTTGTTCAAAATAAGTCACTAGTAAGTTTATATACCCATATTAAAGTGTGCGTAATTTAGAAGGCCAGCTATGATGTGCATTTCTAAAATTCAGTATAAAGGAAATAATTTTAGGGAATGTCAGTCGGTGCACACTGAGTACACATCTACAGCTGTAGTTAATACTCCTGTGAAGTAAGAACACTTTTAGTTTGTCAGGGACTACGTTCAGCACTGACAGCAGCTCTTGATCTGGTGGAAGTAAGCTAAACAGAACTCATAATTAAGTAATCATCCAGAAAAATATTTAAATTTAGAAAACTCTGTATTAAAAATAGTACATATATTGTTTATGATTAGAGCTTTTCTTGGACTGCCCTTAATATTTTCAGGGCAGCCAGAGAATTGAAACAATATGGGATCTTCCTGAAATGTATTGATAAATCTGTGTCCATAAATGTACCTGTACGAAGAGCATAGATGGAATCTGAGAGAGGATAAAAGCTTCTTGTTCTAGCTGGAGATGTTAATCAGTGAGTTGATAGATGTATTAAACCATTCGAACCCCATTTTTGTGCTGAATGTGCACTCTGAATAGAGCATGTGGGTTTCTGTTGCAGTATGAATATTTCAATGCTGTGCTCATAAACGAACGAGATGAAGAAGGAAACTATCTGGAGCTGGGGAAGGAGTTCATCCTGGTGCCCAACGACCACTTCAACAACTTGCCTGTGAACATCAGTCTGAGTGATGTCCAAGTACCCACCAACATGTACAATAAGGGTAAGAAAAGAGCTGCTTTATTTCATCAGTCCACTGGCCAAACAAAAGCACGTCCTTGCTTGGGAATGAAGCTGTTGATTAACTGTGTATTATCTGTGTTTTCCAGCTGGAAATAATACTGAAATTTTCTATGGAAGAATGTTTTAAGTATGACAGTTCTGCAATAGCTTTTGTTTTGTGGCAGCTTAGCAGTTTAATGAGGTTAATGATTTGCACATGAGGCTTGCATGAGCTCTGTCATACAGTATGGCAGAATGTGTTTATTCTAGTGCATTATTTTCCAGAATCTCCAAATCATTTGAACAGAGCTTACATTGTCATCAGTTTAATTCTATCCTTGCTGAGATTTAGAATTGTCTTTGAAAGATATAGGCTAGGTGGAGGGAAATACTTTATTAGATTTGTGCTTTCAAACTTCTGAGAATATTTCTAGCAGTATATGTGCTATTCTAGCTCTATACACAAACTCTGCTCTGATTTTGCAGATAGTATTTAGAAGGAATAATTTCTACTCCCCTGGTTGACCTAAGTGCACATTGTACTAGCAATCAGCATTAGGTGTTAGAAGTGATGGACTTCGGTCTAAAAATTTGGAATGTAAACTAAACTCAGATATACATTTACTCATTTTCCTTTTGCCACTTCCTTTTAATCAGACAGAAGGAATTTGTATTTTTGCAGTGTTTGTGCAGCACCTATCTATTTATTTTCTCAAGCCAGTAATAAAAGAAAAATTAAGAAGGAAAGCGCCAAAGTTTCCGAACAATATCTACAGCATATTTGCCATTGGTCTGTAGAAAGCTGCCTAATCTCATTATCTGGTTCCTCTTCTGTGTTTTAACTATACTAAAAGACCTCTAAAAGGACAATAAATGCTTTCCTCTTAATACATTCCAGGCTAGCAGTTGCGGTAATTCATGCAAGGATATTGTGTAATAAAGCGAATTAATTCAGATAAGTTGTCTGGTAAGAGAAGCAGCGGATATGGCAGCTTCTTTTCAAAGTAAGGATTCTGACTTGAGAATCCTGAGAAGCCAAAACTCCTACAAGAGTCTTAAACTAGGGATGAAACATAAATCTTCCTAGAGAGTATTTGAAAGGTTGTGAAATGATTAATGCAGGATATTTTGAAAAGACTTGGAAAATGCTTAAAACTTCTAAAGATACCAAATGACTTGTTTTGTGCAAGTGCTAA
Source organism: Irena cyanogastra (assembly GCA_013397155.1). NCBI lineage: Eukaryota > Metazoa > Chordata > Aves > Passeriformes > Irenidae > Irena > Irena cyanogastra. The sequence continues at coordinate 12,546 of VWZV01007991.1, forward strand.
TATCTATTTAAACAAGCCTGTCTATAGACTAATCCATTCCAGAATTGCTAAGGAGGAAAGAGAAAAGGAAGGAATATAGAGGTCAGGCAACTGTGCTTTTCTGGAGAAGGAAATTATCCCAGCAGTTAGTGAGAACAGTAGAACTAAAGAACCCTCAGGTATGTGATATGTGCTCATGCTATGTATGGAATGCCTTTTATATGCTGGTTACTTATAGTTAAAGGCCAAAGTCAGAGGGCTTGCTACAGCTTGGTTTGGCCTCTCATACAGGGATTTTCTGTAGATAATGGGGAAGATGAAGTTCTGTGATGATTCCTGTTTCTACTTTGTGTAATTCAGACCATCCAAAATTGTCACTTTATGCAGCTGCAGAAAAAAAAAGCATTTTTTAATCATTTAAATGTATTCCAACTGCAGAAATGTAGTTTGTTTCTGGCTTTTTCTTTGCACATGGACATAATAATCTTGTTTGGAGCTTGTCCATGTCTGGAAATGGTCCTCTTACCAAGCAGAGAACTGTATACTTAAATTTTTTGTTGCCTTGTTCTGTAACGCAGAGAGGTGATAACAAGTTAATTTAATCCTAACCTGAGGGTGCAAGCAGTAGATATTGCTAGGTTTACAACCAAGTGTCTGCAGAATACCATTTCGCTATAAAGGGGCTGTTGTTCATTTCCAGGTTATGTTTTATTTTATTGAATTACTAGGGAGAACCACAGCCAGAACTCACAGCTGAAAACAGACAAGTGTGATCACTGAATAGTAGTTAAGCACAGGGCTCTTGAGTCAATGTGGGAAAAAAAACCCAAACTATTTGTAAGCTAATTCTAAACTTTTTCCATCACTTTGGTGTTTTTAGTTGTACAGATATTGATAATTTGCAGTGGGTTCAGAGAAGAGTCACAGGACTCATCAAAGAATTGACAAACGTGTCGTGGACTCAGACCACAGGAGCTCAGTTCATTTAGCTTATTCAAGAGATGATTAAAGGCTTAATTAGTTGTTCTGTAGTTAATTACTAATACCAGGCTCTACAATCTGGTTGCCAAAGATTGTGAAAATCCCGTGGCTGAAATCAGGTTCCATTATTTTGCAGATTGCACAACTGTGGGCTCAGTTAAGCTTTGGGAAAAGGTTTGGCCTGGTCAGTTTCCATGATCACAGTGATGCTGCCCAGCTGTGGAATCACTGAAGTGCACAGTTCCTAAACTGGGCACTAAATGAGATTGGCTTAACAATCTTGGCACAGAAACATATTGCTATTCTTCATATATCTTCTGGCTCTTTCAGCCTCTTCATAGAAAAGCTTAAAAAGATTGGTGTCAACAACAGGATGAAATAATTCTCTCTAAAGACGCCTTCGAGTTTGGAATCTGAAAATAAAGAGAAAAACCAAATTCCATTACATTTATGATGAAATCAAGAAAATGAAAACATGATAAATATCAAATCTATGATATTAAAATTTAGCATAGAACATTTTGAAAAGGAAAATGAGAGCCAATAAAAAAGTCTGCCAACCTAATCTGTAAGCATAGACTAGACTGGTGCCATCTTGGAGAACAGAGTGCGTGCACTTATTATAATATAGAAGGAAAGATAAACTAATGGATTTAACAAAGAATCGGCTTTGCATTTACAGTGCCCTTGATCATCATTGTAAAATAAAAAGATCTGATCTAGTTATTGATGTGATTTTATACTTTTCATTTCCCTCTTCTGTGCAGTCTTTCCCTGCTTTCTCCTTGCAGTGTTTTCTCCTGGTCCTTATCTCAACACATAAAGCCTCTGTTAACTTTTTTTCCTCTTCTCTGCCCAACTGTGGCAAGGGAGGGTGAGTGAGTGACTCTTGTGGGTGCCTGGCGTTGGGCCAGTGTCAAACCATGACAAGTGGACAGCCATTAATGTTAAAAATATAAATATTCCTGGTCTTTGGAAGATAAAGCCTATGCAGTTCAGAAAAGAAATATTTTGGTATTCCTATAATGTTCATGCACTGAAGGAATTCAGAACAAAGGAAAGTGAGATAATTGCGCTTTACAGTTAAATGTATTTACCTGTGTGGCCATAGGAGCCCCTCACCTTTAGGATGTTTTGCAGAAAAGCTGGTGGTCCTTTTAAACTGCAAAACATTCTCCTGGAACTAGCCTCCTTATTTTTTTCCTGAAAAGGACTGTTCATTATAATGTTTCGTTTTAGAAATGCTTAAGCATTCTTTGGGAATCTAAATCTGTCACTATATTCTATTTCTTCTCTTTGAACACAAAGTGTTCTTGTTACCTATAGCCTAATTGCCCACAGCCACAGGATTTGCAAGGCAGTATCTTTTTAAACAATGAATAATTAATTAATTAAGACTTTTGTGATCATTGTCTTAGCAAGCAGTAATTTGGCAATTATCAACTGTGTATAGATTTCTGATAGAAAGCAGGGAAAAGGTTCTTAGTGAATTAGTAATATAAAAATATTCATAGAGGAAAAAGAAGATAAGAATGAAAGCACGTTTTTCATGTTAGAAGGCAAGTTTAATTTTTGGAAGTACAGAATCAATCTGAATCTGGTTCGGGCAATGCAAAGGCAGAGTCCAGGTGTATATAAGGCACTGTTCCATTCAGCTGCTGGGATATTTTATCTAAAAAGTTTACACTGGTTACATAGAGCCACAAAATAAGTTCTCATAGGTCTTATTTTTTGTCTTCCTGTTAATTTAGAATGTAAGTGATTTGGGATGTGCTGCTGTCTTGGACGTATCTTCCATGTCCACTTTTCCACTGCTACGCATTCCTAAGACACTCAGATACAACTTTCTCCATATCAATGAGTATATTTTAAACAGCTATTGTAGAAGACAGTGATAGTGAAAAAATGATTAATAATTTAAAGTTTGCATGGTTTCAAAATTTGATTTATTACTTTCAGAGATGACAGCAGTATGTTTAGAAGAATCTAGGAACGTGACATATAATTAAAAAGTAGCACTTGGAATGTGGGCTGGGCTTTCTGGCATCCATCCATGGTGTTAAGATTGCCACTGGGGAGAGTAAGATTCTAGAATGGATTTATGTACACAAGGAAATGATAAAAGAAGACTCAAAACTGATGTTGCAGATGTTGACAGTGTATAAAAGAAAAATAGAGTAGCATTTTACCTTTTGTTGGTATGAGAATATAGGTAACCAAGATCCCATATTCTTTGTCCAAAGTATGTGCTGTATCTGGGATGAAGAACCTTCTCCAGTTTTTGGGTTTTTTTTCCTAAATGTGTCACCTCATATTTAGCCCTACTTGTAGACAGCAATGACATGTTTTCTGCTATTGAGTTTTCACTCAGCAGTTTTCCCATGGAAGAGGCTTATGAATACTTGGATAAATGTGGTTTTCAGAGGAATGTAGCTGAAAACCAAAGCCAAGGTGAGGGTCAGTGTGTCTTGGTGACACATGCTCAGGCAGTTCTAAGTTATGGCACCTGTTGACAAGCAAAGCCTAGAATAGAGCAGCACCAGAAGTGACACACAGCAGGACCTCATCCACTTACAGTAGCTCTGCATAAAGTCTGGGAAACACACAGGGAAATCCATTGTCTCAATATTAACTGAAAATAACTCCTAGTTCTGAGAATTTGCAGTTGGTCTTTGCTTATATGACAGGGTAGGCTTTATGTTTGTAGAAAGGGGAAGAGCCCAGGTTCTCTTCTTTTCACTGATTCAAAAATATCAGGATGCAAGCAGTTTTCCTTGCCTTTTAAACTCGATTTCTCAGCGTAACAGTTTCTTCACAGCAAGAAATTCAGAACTAAAGAGAAAGCGTGCCTGAGAGCTTATACATGTATAAAATGATTGGGTTTTTTCTAACCGCCTTGTATTTCATAAAATCTTACAGTATCTCTGCCTCCATATTTGGTCTAAGATTGAGATTTTGGACTAAAATATTCCACACCCAAAGACAACCTTTCTAAATGTTTTAAAAAATAAAACTGCCTTGTAGAATGAGCCAAGTTTGACTTTCCTCATTGGGTATTTTGACAGAAGTAGGGTAAGGGTGACCATATGTGAATCTGTCTAGCAGCCCTGGACAGTATCTCTGAGATGTGCTGGAGGAGGCAGACATGTGCCAATAGAGGTAGATTGGAGAAAGGATCATTTCTTTGTTTGGATCAGATCAGATGCATCTTGAGAAGTATGTTTGATTTTGCCTTAAAAAAAACCAAAACAAAGTAAAATAATTTATCTTGGCAATAGAAGGGAAGTAGGCTTATATAAGTTGATTTAAAGTAATGGGAGGTTTTTCCTTTGTTGTCATTTCTAGTTTACTGAATATATAATCTCATTTTACTTGCTCGGTTTTATAAAGGGGAAACACTTCCTAGACGATAAACCTTCATCCCATTAACGCAGCTGACAGTGCAACTAAGTGTATTCTACAGCTTTCCAAGACTTAGTTATCCACTGAATTTTTTGTACTTACTAAAAGTCATTGAGCAAAGAGTACAAACATAACTACTGGATCAAAACCCCAGATTTTCCAATTTTAAATACTCTTAATTATCATAAGTGTATTTTTGTTTTCATCACTAGTGAATCTCTGAGGAAAAGACATACCTATACAGACGTAAATGAAAGTATATATATATTTATATCTGTATCTATCTGTGTATATTTGTATCTCCTACGTGGTGGAGAATGGTGCAGTCTGTCCTCACACCAAAGGATGTTGACATATATGTGTGACTCACTCAAGTACAGCAGGAAATATTATGGACACAAGATAGTTTTGTGACCACAGTTCTGCAACTAAGTTGTCAAGTCCTGTATCAGAAGAATTTTAATTTAAGTTGCAGGACAAGGTCAATGTCTCCATTTTCCTGCCTGTGCAGAGATAGTCAGATCACAGCTCTGCACTGCCTTCTGTCTGTACAGCACACAGATCACTTCTGAGAGCCAGGATAATGTTGTAACCAGTATTTTAGGGCTTGCCTGTTCTTCCAGAGTTTGTATCCAGTGAGATTCCGTTGTATAGCCTGAGGCACAGCTTCTCACTTTAAGCTCTGTGACTATTGAAGCATTTCAGAGCTGGCTCAGCAGTCTGGTCTCTTCAGCACAGCCCCAAGTGCCACTGTCACACAAGAGTTACATTTTCATGGTCCTGAAATTCAACAGGTGCTCAATTTCTGTGCTCTGTGTGGGGAGGTTGCAGCCTGTGCTTCAGAGTTCTATGGAATTGACATCTGTATCTTTTAGCTTGGGCTTTTTGTCCTTTACTCCTAGTAAAGCCCTGGGGTGAATATCACATAAACTCTTTAATGCCATTCAGAGGTGCACAGGCAGCAGCACCATGCTGGTACAAATGGGTAGGCTTGTTCTGAACAGACTCAGTTTTGGAAATTTTTCTTCCCAGGCTGATTTACAGTGATGTCTATTCAAATTAGTTTGAACATGAAAACGTCCACTCCTGTCATGGAACTTTTTGAAAAGATTTGATTACTGTCGTTGAAGTGCCCAAGGTGAAATGTTGGTTGGTGTGTGTAAAAGTGAGATGTAGTGGACAATGCACAGAAGGACCATATTAACTTGTGAAGTCTACAATAATCATCTTTCTTCCATGGCTTTCTTGGTACCTTCCTGCTTTCCCTCGTTGCTCCAGCTGAATTCAAATACCAGTGTCTGGGCATGTGCAGAGGGTTATTCCTGTGCATGTTCTCTTGTTACAGACCTGATATTGATGACTGCCTCACCTAAAAGGCGTTAGGCTCTGCTTCAGGGAGGAGCTGTGCTCTCTGCAGGGAGAAGAAAATATGTTAGAATCAATCAGTTAATCTAATAATCATATGTCAAAATAAAGCATAAAATTTCACAAAGGTATTGGGTCTGGAAAGTTACTCTCCAGCTTTCATTATACTGGAGACGGGGCCTATACTAATGAACAATGTGTCAGTTTTTTCCATAAATTAATACATGTTAAGCTCAGGAAGCCCAGTGCTTACACTGATTTCTTTTTAATGTTGACATGATTTATACTGAATAGATTCCTCATTATTTACCTACAACTATTTCTGACATTTCATCATGTCTGCCACTATAAAAGAGTGAATTTTCACATTCTTTCTTACATCTAGCAAGTTATATTTTGTAGTACTGCCATGTGATTTAGAATTATATTTTGAATTCACAGTCATGTTTTTGTGAATTTTGTAATTAAATCTTTATTCCCTACAATAATGTATTTGAGAGGGGAGCAGCCTTAATAAGAGTTCCCTCTTTCCTACCCCTGCCATTAGAATGTGATCTGTGCGTTCTGCCAGTTGCAGTTTTGGCACTAGGGAGGATCTTTCTTATCAGATTGGCTGTCTTTGGTGAATACCTATCAGCAGCCCAGTGGTTGGTTAGTTTATTAAATCTCTGCTATCATAAACTGCCAGGTGCCTCAGTAAATTACTTCTGCATTTTTACATTGTCGGGTCTGGTTCTCTGTTAAGTTAGGAAATGCACGTATGTTACAGGAAAGATCTTTTTTTAAGGCAGCTGGAGAACAGTTTGTGCATGGTCAGGTGAAAATTATTTTCTCCAAATCCTTTTTTTTTTTGATTGAGATTAAAAGAAGAAAAAAACGCAACCAAACAAAACAGAGCCCAAAGGAAAAATATTCCACTGGATTACAGATTGTCAGGTACTTATCCTAATATATTTAGATAATGAAGTAGAAGTCTTAGTGCAAGGTACTGCTTTGTCTTTAGTGACAGAGTAGACAGAATCAAGATAGAAAATAAAATTTGATGATCAATTATACAATCTGAAGTTAAATCTGAAAACTAAAAGCAATAATATAAATTTTTACTTAGAGAAGTCTGTCTTATCTGTCTTCTGTCTGTTTTTCTCATCCTGATTCTGTGATAGAGCTGCTGTTCTGGAGTTTTTGAAGTACAGGAAACAATTTTATCAGTGCTTTCCATAACTGCAGAGTTTTTCAGTGATACATGCTGAAGTCCATGAATATTTTCAAGTGTTTCTGTCAACAGGAGATATGGTTTATGTCAACTCAACTAACAAACATAAGGCACACAATATGTTGCTGAGAGTCTCAAACTGTGTAAATCAATCTGTAAAATCCACTTTTTTAAAAACTGGTTCATGATGTAAAATACAATTTAAAGTTCAGTAATAAGTAAAAAGATAAAGATGTCTTCATTAATAATAGTCTAAATTAATTTTTCCTTAAATCAATACTACACTAATATTAATTCCATGTCAATGGATTTGGAGTACATTCAAGTATTAACAACCATTTTGACTCTGTGACTGTGATCACTCTGCGTAAATATGGATTTTAAAAAGTGTTTAAAAAGTATCTTACAGCTCTTAAGGTATATTTAGACTTCATTTATTTTGAGGACAAGATGACTATAAATATTTTCCTATGGGTTTAAATTCAGTTCTTATCATTGCTCACATTTTCATAATTCAATTCCTTTCCATGGGATTCTTTTACAAGGCTGCAATACTGTTTTGCACAAAGAGGCTGTATCTCTTTGTGTTACATCTTTGCTCATGGCATGATTCTTTGCAGCACATGTGCACTGTCTTTTGTGCCTCCCTTTGTCTCTGTCATCTATCATTTCACTGGCTGTTGAAAGTATAGATTTTATCATGTGACTTAAACCTCTGTGTAAAAGCTTTCTGTTAGGATTATCGTTATTACTGCTGTGGAAATTTGGCAATCAATTATTTGTGTGCTCTTTTATTGTTTTGTGGATTGTAGATTGTGGAGTAGTTTGGGTTGGAAGGGACCTTTAAAGGTCATCTACTATAATTCCCCTGCAAAGAGCAGGGACACCTTCACCTGGATCGTGGTGCTCAGACCTTACCTGGAGTGTTTCCAGGGAGGGGACATCAACCAACTCTGAGTAACCTGTTCCAGTCCCTCACCAACTTCATCATAAAAAATTTCATCATTATAGCTACTCTGAACCTACCATCTTTTAATTTAAAACCTTTATTTCTTATTCTGTTGCAAGAGGTTTTCTTCCAATTGTTTCCATCCTTTGCCTCTTTCTATATTTATAATCACCAATACTTTTAAAATGGCTTGCAAACAATATTAATAGAATACAACTGTGAGTAATTCTGACCTCAATGTCTTTAGTAGAAAAGACATCAGGTGTAGCCTGTGTTTTTCTGCTTACTACATTTACTTCCTGAATGCTGAAAACCCTGCAAAAGGAGACATTTGGCTTAGACTTGACAAATATTAAGTTTTGCTTGAACAGTTTAGAGGCTGGTAAAGAATATTACCTGTGTCAAATGGCATTTCCATTGCATGATGCTCACTGCATGTTAAAAGATGAGTTTATGCACTACAAGTCAATAAATGCAGACTCTAATCAAAAGTTTTGCTTGCATAGGAAAAAAAAATCTGCTGCATGTAATAGCGCCTTCTCTAAAAGATATTGAAATGTGATGAACCACAACCATTTTTAGATTAAGTAAGGTTTTTTCAATTTGATACTTAAAAAGAGCTATGAATATCATTCAGTCATACTTTCCTATCAATGCCTTCCAACTGGCTGCCAAAATTGAGACTACCTATTTTCTAGAATATTAGACCCCAAAAAAATCATTTCTCAAGTGATGCAGAAAGATTATAATCTGCAGCTAGCACATATGCAAAACCATTTTCCTGCAAGGTGTGAAATTAAGAAATAAAATCTTGTCTGTCACTGTTGTATATGATTTTATGGACTTTGCTTCTGAACATCCAACATCCTGGAGTTGTTATTTAAATACTCACGGTCGCATACTGTCCTGGACCACTATATTTATATTTTGAAATCCTTCCCCTGGATTGTTTGTCTTCACATTTTAAGGTCTCTAGGGCAGTGTTTGCACTGTCTTCCTAACACTGGGCATTGTTTAATTTAAAAGGAGCTTTCTTAGTCCAACAGATTTTGTCAAGGTTGCAGAGAATGTCCCATCTTCCCATATTTCTTTGTTTTAACTCTTGTTGCCTGTTGGACAGAGATGCACAGACTTCTCTGCTTCTTCCATCTGGTTTTGCTTAAATTCTCCCTCAAATATGATTCCCAGAATTTACTCAGGCTGCTGATTTGTTCTTGAAAAGGGCTTTAGCTTCACAGATTATTTTTTAAATTTTCTTTTTTCTCTCAAACCTCTGTCTTTAACAGCAAGCCTTTTGGAAATGTTGGCATGGCCATGCAAGCTGTGTGCTATGCTTTATCTTTGCTGTGTTCTAGTCTGTCTCTGGCTGTGGATCTAATCTGTGTGTTTCTAATACATCCTCATCACCATGGCAACTAGATGTCATATCCAGGCTACATGGAAACCTGAAGTATTTCCTCTAGAAAGCCCTACTCTCTCCCACTCCTGATCCAGCAGCTGTTGCCTAGTTACTCAGAGTTGGGCTTTGCCTTTTGACAAACGTGAGCCAGTGAATGCTTGCTCCTGAGCACTAGCTCAGGTACAATATTGAGTCTTTGTGACACACCTCTGTCAATCACGATGCCACCCCTACTTCCTCGCTGCTTTTAAAGACAAGAAAGTGACAATAATCCTGGGTTTTTGAAAACCTTTAGGCGTGAATATGCATTAATTAAATGGTTGGCTGCCAAAGTAAAAACTGTAACTTTACTATGTAGTGAAGAAGATTGATATTTGACAAAGAATAATAATAGTTTATCTAAATATACATATCCATTTTGTCTACTGTTTTAGAATACTGTAATAATCTGTTTCTCCATGCTGCTACATTACACAGACCCTTTGATTTTTCTAGGGTATGTGTTGTGTGAAGAAGAGGGCTGCTTGCTCTTCTGGTTAAGCATTAGTATGCTTGGCTAGAATATAAACTGTTTCAAAATATTGTTTGGCTAAAACCGTACAAAGACATTTTTACACTATACTTTGTTTATTTAGGTGTCTTGCAGCTTTTTTTTGGCACATTCCTGAAGGAGTAAATAGTGCTTAAGAATACATAATGGATTTTGTAATGTACTCATCCCAAGATACATTTGTACATCTGCTCAGTGTTTTTATTACTATCTTCTGAGGCTTTATAACCAGCTGAACATTTTCATATCTTGTATGCGTAAAACTTCCATTTTACTCAAATTGTGCAAACAGTCTTTTCTTTGAGCAAGGAGGTGCTACACAAGGATTATAAAAGCACGAGAGAAGAAAGGGCCTGTTGATCTGAGAGGATGAGAGATGGTGATTTGCCATGGTAGTAGATAAGTGTGCTGCTATATCCCATAATTGCACATTCATGCTCTGTTGATGCTCCCAGGAATGTAGCAGTAGTGGTTTAATTTATGATAGCCCACCACAACTGTGATGCATTTTACCTGCTAAAACATTTCTCTCTAAAGGTTTTCATGCCTCCATTTGCTGTGTGCAAGAAGCATGATGTGTTGATAACACAGGATGACTTTGGAACCTCCTTCAAAGCATTATTTGTTGGTCCCAACTGCACTGTGCTGTGCTGTTAAGTCAGCCTGCCTCTGTAACTCTGTGTCTCTGAATATCTGTACAATAGGAATGGGACATTTTTTGTGAAGTTCTAGTTAACAGGTTTGCATGGTCTTGTGTTTCAAATGGCTTTTGTAAAGGCTGGTGGGTGGGTCTGTACCCCAGAAATTTCTGTAAGGATGACTTTTATTTCCAAGGCTGTGCCTTGCATTTGTCATCCATCACTTTGACAATAGCTCTGATAAAATTGTCCCTTTTGATGTGTTGTGCATTAAATATCTTACAGCACAGTTGGCTGGATTTAGCAGCAGTCACATTTGCTTTCTTTTCCCCTGATTTGCAGTGTGTTCCACTGGCTTCCTCTGTTGCTCATTGTGACACTTTTCCTGGTCTGCCACTTGCCAGAGGTTTGAATTTCCTGGCTGCCAATAGTTACTCTTCCATCAGACTGTGCAGACATTTCTTCTTGCCATGTGTTAGAACTGTCTCCTTTTTTTTGCAGTATTCATGACTAATTTTGCTTCTGTGATGAAAATGCAATGGATGTAAGGCTTCTGTTCAATTTGCTTAATTCCTCAGAATTTATTTTCTCTTTCCCTCTTGGAAAATCATTTCTATCAGTTGTTTTCCATGTTGTTCACCCTTTCTCTTTACATCGTGGCATCTTATAGTGCTGTGGTGTTGTATTTTCTTATTACCCTTTCATTTTTAACAGTCCTCAATTTGTATCATGCAGAAGTGTGGAAATGAGTATGTTTCACTGAAAATACAGAAATATCCTATCTGCAGTAACATGAATTAATTTTCAGGATTACTGGCTTTTGACTTCAGCTCTCAGCTCAAAGCACTTGCTGGGTGGGCAATCCCATCTGTTAGGAGCATGTTAGAGACAGGTCTAGCTACCCCATGTACCTGGCTCCTGGGACAACAGCTCTAGTAGAGCAGCATCTTTCTACTTTGTCCTGGGATGCCCTTGACTTCTGCTCTGAGTTTCTCATTTAATTTAAAACAGAAGTTAATATTCTGTTTTCATAGCTGATGCCTGTGTGCTGTTTCCAGAGCTTTGCTCTAATCTGCCCACTGGTCAGCCCCCACACTGATTGCTTTTACCTGTTACATCTGAGAAGTTAAGCAAAGTCCAGCCAGGCCAGTACCAAATGGGTAAAGTGAGCTCAAATCTACACTGATTTGCTGCAGGACATTTTCTATAACTCATGAGAAGGCAAGCCCTTAGGAGACAGAAATGAATCTCTATTCCAGAATGCTGTTAGTGAGGAGTTTGCAGCTGTAATTCTGGCTTTCAAATGAGCTCAAGTTGAATCTCAGTCCGTCTTGTTAATTAAAAAAAAATTAGAACCCCTCCAAACAAAAAAAGAACACTATCCCCTCCCCACCATAAAACAATACAAAGCATCACCCAAATGCACTCATGAAACTCAGAATAAAAATAAACACATCTGGCCATACTCCAGTTCTTCTGCTGCCACTTCAAAGGAGAAGGGTAAAGTTATTAGAGAAATGTTGGAAGATGAAGGCACTAAATGCCTACTGCTATGCCTTTGTACAGTCACAGTCTTGAAGCCTTTACCATCCCATATTCTTGCAAGAAGGGAATGTGATTTCTGACATTGGTGAACAGTTCCCAGCACATGAAGCAAAATGGACAAACACCTTCTTTTATGTCTACAGATGGCCAGATGCTTTGATCTGTGAGCTGATGCATCCACATTACCCTGGAGTCAGAGAAGAGGGAAAGAGAGAGAAAAAAGTGAAGGCAGTTGCCAAAACTGGCATCCAGCCCCAGCTCTTGAGTATGCTGGACCACCCTGAAAAGCATTCATATTAGTGTTGAGTAGTGTAATTATTAGATTGTTGGTATATGTCTCAGAAAAGTATGCGATTTTGTTATTCTTTAAAATATGACCAGACTAAATATGTTGTCAATGTCATAAAAACTAAGCTAATATTGTTGCTATCTCTGAGCCAGAAAAAGTGCTGGATTTTGCATTCCTTTTCCAATGCTTGGGCCCGTGGGCTGTGCTGCATTGCCTCACGGTAGGACAGAACTGCTCTGCAGCTCAGGGCTGCTGCTGAGGCTGTCAGATTTTACAGGAGGGAAGGACATGTCCAGTGCCAACATCTCTGACAGCTTTCCAGGAGAAAGTAATGATTGTATCACAAAAGGAATGGAATAGGGAGAAAAGACTGAGGATCATTAGAAAGTTTTCTTTTCTTGATAATGAAGCAGAGTATGGCAAGAAAGAGAAGTTTTCCACACTTTCTTCATAGTTACTGAGTTCCTCAGTGGTTTCATTTATTTTCTGTAAAACGTGCTGCAATAATTGAAATGCAAAATGGACTGTGTAGGTATTAGTTTTGTTCTATAGACTGAGCATACTCTGGATACTTTTATGGATTCTGTGAACAGAAAAAAAGTCTTTCCCTCTGGCAGTTGCACATCTTTTAGTCTGTGCACCTTCCTTGCCTTTGTTAAGACTTCAGTCCTTTTTGGGCCAGCAGGATCTGTGACAGCCACCTAATTGCTACATGCATTTGTACAGTTCTTTGGCAATCTCATTTCAGTTTCTTGTCACTATACTTATTTTCCTGGAGGTTGGTTTTATGTTAAATGTCAGTAAAAACAGGTAACAGCTACACAAACAATGATGGAGCAAAATCCCGTGTAATTGCAAGCCAGCTCATCTAAAAGACAAGGGGAAGAGAATATTTTATTATATTTTATCTGCTAGGAAGCAAAAGCAGAAATTATATTTCAAGAACTGTGATGAAAGCTAATTACATTTATTATCTTTGAGCCCCATAACATCACATTAATGATTTTGCATTTATATTAAGCTTTACCTTTTATTTTTTTTTTCTCCCTCACCAAATTTCTGAATATCTTCACAGATTACTTTACCACCACTGACATTTAACTATCTGGGAGATGCAGATGATGTTCACCAGTAACTGAAAAACTTACAAATACTGTTTCTAAATGAAATACTGGGGGAAATTAACAGTCAATTACTAAAACTGCTAATTGCTCAGAACAAGTTTAACGTATAGGTGATGAGAGTGTAAGATTTGGATGAGAGGTATGGTCAGAAATGCAATTGTATTTGGGATGGTGCTTGTGGACAGAGATGCACCCACATAGCAGGGTTGTAAAGCTCAGAAGAAAGAGCTCCAGTGAGAAATCCCTCTGCCTGAAGGTACAGCAGCCAGCAGACACTCACCACTTCCAGGTCTGCTGCTTTGTACTGTGGCTACATTTGTCCCTACACCACTTTTCCTTGTATTACAAGGATCAAACTGATCGTAGCCCTATTTGCTTCTTTTATTAAAGTGATTGGTGCCTAAAATGTAACTTGATATATTCTAAAAAGAACAGCCAGCATAACAGAGATTCAGAGTGTGGGAAGGCAGGGAATTGTCACCAGCTTTTGAAAGAACACAGGGAGCATAGGTCAGGTTTTAATTGTGCCCTCTTATTTAAAATGCCTGCTTTATGCTCCTTCCAGCTAAAAAAAAAATTAAATCTATTAGTTTTAGATTCACTGGATTAATGTTTATAGTGATCAGCAGTTGGATGATTAGTGTTGCCAGCCTAATGCAGAACATGGACTCCACCAGTCTCATTCACGGAAAATTTCTTTACTTTACTTCCATTACTTCTCTTTACTTCCAATCTGTAGTACGGATATATAAACATGTTAAGTGGCTCTTCACAGATGGTCTAAAAAATGTAATCTAAAATATCCATGGATATTTCAATATGATTTTTAAGAAGTGATTTATATTTGTATTTTTAATACGCAAATATACTTGTATATGCTACTGGAAGGACTTCAATTAATAACTTAAGAGGTGAATGACTAAAGTTGTGACATCACCTTATGGAACTGGAATGCATATAAAATTCAAAGAAAATTGTCATTGGCTCGGGAGGCAGAGAGTTCTGCTCACGAGTGGCATTAGAGCCCTGATTGATTAGGAAAGGACATTAAAAATGGCTCTGAGGCATCCAGGATAGGAGACATCTAATGAATTGATAAAACTGTAAAACAAAAAGGTACAACGGACAGTCTTGGAATGACATCCAAACATAAGTTGCTAAGAAGCACTGCAGATTATTCTAAATATAAATTACTATAGAATTATTCTGTTTGATTTGTTTGGCTTTTCACTCATCCTGTGGACTGAAGATCATAGAAAGAGCCTATAGCCCTCTAGAGCCTTGAGAAATGGTGCCTTCTCTTTTCCTGTGAGCAGCCTTTTCCAACAACACCAGGAAAAGTAAAAGAACAAAACCTAAACCCAACTCTCTGAACTTGGTTGCTCTTTTGAGAGATGAATTGAACTTATCACCCTATTTCAGCATTGTGGCACTGCAATTTTTAGTGATTTGAATACTCCATTAGACATGAAGTACAGGAGCAGAATCAGAATATCAGTGTTTGCACTGGTGCTGGGAATTTCCTCTGGGCTGAGCAATAGAATTCTCATCTTAGTGCTTCACATCTCAGGAATGTCTAAATGCTGAACAAAGGGCTGGTATTTTGGGATGCTGACATAGGAGCATATTTTTACAAACCAATGATCTCAGTCTTGAGAGCTGGTTTGTGATGTTTTGGTCACAGCTCATTGTTGGGGTAACTGCAGACTGGGAAACAACTGGACAATGGGTTTTGCCAGCTAGGCAGGACTGAAGTTAGTGCCCTTGGACCAGTGACATCTGTTTAAAGTGTCTGGAGTGGCAGATTTTAAGTGTATGTGTCATCTTCTAGAGAAACAAGTAATGACACTACATATGTTTTAAAAACAAGACCTCGCTTTTTCAGCATTTCATCTATATAAACCTAAATATTTAGGTGAAAGCAACATGTAAAGTTATGTAGCTGAGACATTTCCATTTTTCTGCTGTTTTTTCTTGATGAATGCAGGGGAAGATAACAATTTGCCCTTTTTTCCACTCCATTAAAATCATATTTGAAGCAGTCTTCTGAAATCAGTACAGTGACATTATTTTGCAAGCTAATGGCTGCTTTATTTCAACTGCTTGAGCAAATGTTACTGTGTATTCATATATGCACACTTTTGCAAATTAAATAATACATCTTTGATTTCAGCTCTGTTTTTTCCTTTCTATTCTGCTGACTTCATGTAAGATTGAACTGGGAATATCCTGTATCTTAATTGTTTCTCGCCTTTCAAAACTCATGGTTTGAAATCCAGTAACTTCCTAAGACATGTTCATTGATTTCTCATTTCCCACTGTTGGACCTAATCTGCAGCTTAAAAACCATACTCGAGCAGCCTGGGGTTTTAGGGATTGATAGGTGGGGATGTCTTAAACAGAACAGCTTCAGCATCAAGGATTTGCTTTGTAGTTCTCTTTCTATGGAAATAAAAACTAACTGGGTAATTGTTGTGGAATGTGGGTTCAGTGTTTTCCAAATAACAGCTAGTGGTATTTGTCATGATACGTGTTTTTATGCATATTCAAATGCAAAATAAAAGGTATTTCACTTGCTGTTCCAGCACGAAAACTTTCAAACGTTACCAAATTTAATGTTTAAAAAAATAAACTGTTGCCATGAGACATTCCATGCATTTAGGGAAGGCACATTGAGTAAAAAATCTAAATTAGATTGACTTATTTATGTTCTCCAGAATAAGCAATGTGGTGGCTCAAGACAGATAATTGCTCTAAAGAGCAGTTTTAACTTATCTAAAAAGTAGTACCAGGTTTCTCTGCTCTATTTGAGCCATGCTTCTCTTCTTTACTTATGAATTATTAATTTTGGATTACTTATTTGACAAAGGAAGCTAAAACTGTTTTGCAACAGTTTTCAGTCAATAGACTTTTGGGTATTGGATAAGCTGAAGATAGTAGAGTTTATGGGATTATACTTCATAAAACCACTTTACATTCTGTGTTCTTTACTTTTTTTCCAGATCCAGCCATTGTAAATGGAGTTTATTGGTCAGAATCTTTAAATAAAGTATTTGTTGATAACTTTGATCGTGACCCCTCTCTCATCTGGCAGTACTTTGGAAGTGCAAAAGGATTTTTCAGGCAATATCCAGGTAAGAAGAAGAGAAGTTCTTAAAATACACTAAAGAATTCTATGGCTGCATTAAGTATTGTCGCAAATCCTGACTGCCACAGATACTTGTAGGTTTGATTTTACTTCATCTAGTTCTCAGAGAGATTGCCAATCAACATTTTAAAAATTTTGAGGTTTTTCTACCAATTTCTATTTGTGGGTGAAACCCTCATGATAACTGATGCAGTTATAAAAATTTCTATTCAGATAGACATATACACTAATGTGAAAAACAGCTTCTAAACAGGCTGTGAGAAGGAGAGCAAAAGGATTAGAGCCTTCACATAGTACTGAGCTTGAATTATGTGCTCTATCAATGCACACAGTAAGACTTCTTCATTACTTGTTGTTTTACTTTTAAACTTCCACTTAACCTGGCAGATTTACATTTAAAAATTTTAAAAACTTGTTTGAAAGTTTATTTTCCCTCCAGTTGTAATAAAATGCAATCACATCACTTGTATTATTTCTATAGAAATAGGTTAAAACCTATATTGTTGCCTATTAAGTTTTATGTTTAATCCTATACAAAATTTGCCACATGATAATAAACTATGAAGTTAAATAAACTGATTCTCAGCTTCTGTAACTTTGGATCAGGCTCATAGTGGGTATTGTTCCTTTGGCTGATATGGTTTAGCAACCCATGTTTCTCTAAGTCTTGAGTTTAAGCAAGTTCACTCTAAGCCTGTATGTCTGAAAGTGGCTGAGAGTAATGGCTACTACGTTTGTGTTCGTTTTAGATTATATTTCAGTTCCCAAGCTCCATGATATTTCAAATATTACTCCTTATTTTCAAGGCTATTTCTTGTTTTGTGCTAGAAAATGAGTGTAAAAAGCAGGAAGAGTTTCCCCGTCATTTTTTTCCCCTTGGAGATATTTTTATCATGTTTCTTCTGACCCACAATCAGGAGATATTACCTCTTCATAGTGATGTGAGTGAAAATTCAGAGTATGACCTGTGAGTGAAGCAGGTAGTGTATGGGGAGCTGCTGTGGGTGGGAAGCACTCAGGGTCTGGAAAGGATTTGGCAAGATGTGATAAAGCTTGCCAGCACCAAAGACCAAGAATGGCAAGAATTTTGTGAAAAAACAATGAACATAGTAGGCCTGAAGAGGTTTCACCTTACAGTAGACTAAAAACAAGTGAGGAAAAAAATTATTTCTGGTTGCCCTATTTTAGGAACTTTTCTTCCCCCCAGTATTTCCTATGTTATGATGGCACTGCCTGTTAGATTAAAGTATGAAACTCCATTAACTGCTGCTTAGTCCCAATACCACAGATACATTTTCCACAGGTACTGTGAAAATTTAATTTAATATTTTATTCTCTATTTTTTTTAAACAGGAATCAAATGGGAACCTGATGAGAATGGAGTCATTGCATTTGACTGCAGAAACAGAAAGTGGTAGGCAACTAATGACTGCCAGTGTTCAAGAAATTTGAAATGATGAAAAGTTCAATATTTAAAAGAAGTTTTGTCTTTCATCTCAGGTACATCCAGGCAGCAACTTCTCCAAAAGATGTGGTAATTTTAGTGGATGTCAGTGGCAGTATGAAAGGGCTTCGCCTGACTATTGCAAAACAGACAGTTTCATCTATTTTGGATACCCTTGGAGATGATGACTTCTTCAATATAATTGCTGTGAGTGTCTCAGGATTTTATTTTTTTTCCTATTTTTCTTCCATCATTTCTTGCTATCTGTCATGTTTTGCTTCACTCAAGCAACCTGAAAAATATTGTAGACAGGTGATGGGTGACATCTGAACCCAGTGGACAGACACTGTGTTTTTCCAGTGTGAGGTTCTTAAAGTGTCAAAGATTTCAGGCTGTTTGTCTATGACTTGCAATTTGAAACCCCTTATAGAAGTAGTCTTCAGTCTGTTGGTGGGGTTTTTTTTATTGTTTATTTTTTTTGTTTGTTTGTGTTTTTTGGGTTTTTTTCCGGTTTTGTTGTTTTTTGTTAGTTTGCTTGAACTTTGTGCATTACCTTCATGGTGTGTCTGCCTTCCCCCCTGGTTTTCTCCCTCAGCTTCTGCAATACAGTGCAAAATGGGTAAAATGTAAGAATTAATAGATCCAGATTTCAGCTTTTGCTAAGGCTTGCATGGCGTGATAAAATGACAATGTAAGTCTCAATGTTCACATTCTGGTCTGAAATGTGTGTGTGTGTAAGTTGTGCAGAGGGGTTGCTGGTGTTCAATAGCAGTGAGAAATCAGATCCTCTCTAGCTCCTTGTGGGTATGATAGTGAGTTTTCCCTGGTACAGGTACAAGTTTTAGGGCTGTGACAAGAGGCTGGCTTTACTGTACTTGAGAGTAATGGGATTAATCTTGTGGGTAAGGAGGACTTCAGCAAATCCAAAACTGACATCAGAGCTATGATTTGCAGGAAAGGAAAGGAGAAGGAATTGGTTGTTACATAAATTTTCTTTTGCTGATATTCTCTTGCTAATACTTTGTAAAAAAATGGTTTTCTCCAATGTGTAAATGTCTATAACTTCTAGAATATAAGGAAAATTTTGGCCTTTTTGTTTTCTTGCTACAAGGGAAGTGTCCTTTGTGTACTAAATGAAATGACTCCAGAGACACAAGTGTAAATCATTGAGACTGTGTAGAAAATGAAGCATGTGTGCATGAAGTCTATGTACATATACTGTATTTTCAATGTACAGCAAGCAGTTCAGACTATCATATTAATCTCCTCGCGTGATGATTTCATAATTAGCAGAAACTCATGTTGTATAAAGATATAATTACATACTTCATCAAAAAAAGATTTACTGTCCTTAAAAAAATGTGATTAACTGTAATCTAAATAACTTCTGTAAGTTGAAAGAATATTTCATCTAGAGTAATTACTAAGATGCCTTACCAGCCAGTTTCTGGTGTATAATCTGTGTTTATCAGTAGTTGTAACAGTTACTGTGAATTATGTAGGAAGAAAAAAGAAAAGTTGGTTTTTTAAATGAAAATTTTACTTTGGGAAAATCAAAAGGCTTATCTATAACTAAAAAAAAAGTAAAATCATGCATAGCTTGAATCCAAACTAATGATCTTGGCTAAGTAGTACAGTGGAAACACTGTGCAAATACTTTTTTAAAAAGCAAGTATGAAAAAGCTAATCATCACTTTTTCCAATCTAAAGTTTATTTGAAAATGGACTGAGCTGTGTGTAAGCCACCACGGAGTAGTGGAATTTTTTACATAACTTATTGCTAAATTGCACAAGCTTCTGATCACTGAATTTGTGCTGAGGAAAGGAAAGAATGACCCACCTGAGCCTTCCCTCCCAGCTGCCCAGGGTGACAGTGAGCCCATCCCCTCCGTGGGGCCAGCCCCAGCCCCTGGGCTCCCTTCAGCCTCTCTGCTCTCAGGGGGAGCTGCAGGAGTGCCCAAGGCCAAGGCTGCTTTCCAACATCTCTGTCTCTGCCCCTCCTCGCTGGGCCTCCCTCTCCTCGTTGTCCCCTTCAGCTGGGTCACCCACGTCCCTCGGGGTGTCCCCAGCCCAGCCTGGCTCCCTCACTGGGGCCCTCCCCCCGTGTGTCACCCACAGCCCGCGGTTTCTGGCAGCACACCCCTCTCACCACGACCTTTTCCCAGCTGTGTTTCCAGATGTTCCCAGCCACTGATGGCTCTTCCCAGCCCCCAGCCTGCTGTGCCTCCATGTGGGCACCTTGCAGGGTCTCCAGCCACAGCTGGTGCTGACAGGAGCTGGCTGTGGGGGCACAGGGCACTTTGGGGCCCTCTCCCACACTGCAGCCCTCCTGCAGTGCTTGGCTAGTATCAGAAATTCTGAGTTTTTAGAAAGAAACCTAATTGCTGTGCTAATTACAGCATTTGTCTGAGGTAATTTTTTCCTCTGTAGGTCCTCTCCTCTCTAGAACCTCTTTTGGGACAGATATGTATGTGTTTGTTTAAATAAGTGGAAATAGCAGTGAAGAATGTGTTTTTGTGCTAACAAGCTCAGCTGTTTAATTTCATTAGGGCATTGATGTGCAAATATGAACCTGAAGGTACTCAATGCATTGGAAGGGGTACCACAGAAGTGTAGGGGGAACAAGGAGTGTCCCCTACATGACAGGAGTGGCAGCGAGGGGGTGAAGCACTGTGTGGTTGCCTTGGGGTTCTGCAGGAGGAGTTTGTTTTGTACTAAGTCATGGAATCATGGAATATGCTGAATTAGAAGGGATCCATCAACCTCATCAAGCCCAACTCCTGGCCCTGCACAGAACACCCCAAGAATCCCACCATGTGCCTGAGAGCATTTTCCAAACTCTGTCAGGCTTGGTGCTGTGACCACTCCCTTGGGGAGCCTGTTCCACTCTTCAACCAAAGGTTTTTCTGGGTGAAAAACCTTTTCCTGGTACATAATCTAAGCCTCCCCTGACTCAGCTTCCTCTTGCTCTATCACAAGGCAAAAAAAAAAAAAAAAAAGTGTTTGCTTGAAAATGGAACAAACAAGCAAGAGAGACCTGTGCTGTGGAGAAGGGAGTGGGCCTTTCAATGAGGAATGGCACAGGTAGGCTGGGGCTGAAGCATGAGCTGCTTTCAAAATGTGGTGTGTGAAAGACATAGTGAGGGGACACAGCAAAGGCAGTCACTGTGATTTATGTTCTCTGCAGAAATTGCTTCCGAAGCACTGCTTTGACCAAGTGCCAGCAGGGCAAATGAAATTTGTCAAGAACGGAGATGTTTCAGTGATCAAAACATGAGACAGCAAAGCCCACACAAGAGGCTGCTTGGTGTGAAAGCACTGAAAATCCCATACAGCTTTTATCTCTAGACAAATGTTTGAGTGAGATTCTGTCTTACTCTTTGTAATTGAGGCCTGGCCTGCTGATGTGACAGCAGTTTCATTTGAAGGTAGGATACACACATGTCAGTCCAAGAGATCCCCTCTGTACGAGCAGATCCTCTCTGTCTCCAGAGCTGTCCAGCTGTGCAGTGCGTGCAAAAATGGATCTGCTGTGCCCAGATGGTGGAGAATGAACCTTCATACAGCACACTGATCTTTGCTCAGGCTATTTATTTCTGTAGGCCACTACAAATTCCTGGGCATCTGGAAATCTCAGACAAAGGGCCAGGTACCTCCCTCTCCCCCCAGCCCAAATCTGAGGTGGAATAAGAGCTTTATTAGTGTGGGAAATCTGTACAAACTATGTGTACTTACTAGATGAAGCAGAATTTTGAACTTGAATGACTGTGACAGTCAAGATGGCTTTATTATGCACAGTGATTAGCAGGATGAATACTTGTATGTATTTCTCTATACATATATACATAGATATAAATGTACAAATATCAGCAGAATTCACTGCAGGTCTTTCCAGAGAATAAACATAAAAGGATAATGTTAAAGATCATTTCAGCTTTCATGGGTAGGTTGTTGCAATATCCATCTGAAATTGATGGACTAGATGATTGAATTGCAAAAAAAAATTATTGAAATACAAGAGCGATTTTGTGCTGCCTATGTTAAAATTTAAGGTCAGTTCACTGGTGCATGAACAGAGATATCTGCAACAACAAGAGAAAAGGCATGTTTGTCCAATTCACTTTGAAGTATAATTCCAAGTCAAGCATTAAATGAACAATATTATCATAAAACGAGTGCTAATTTTGTCAAATGTTGAAATTTTTAAAATGCTTTTATGCAAACTCTACACTGAATTAGCAAAATATTAACTGAGCCAAGAATGTTAAATTAATTTTACTGCTTTAGACACGCCCTTTTAGCAAAATTGATTAGAATAAAAGTATTTTTTAATTCAAAGCACAGTAGTATATCTCCCAGTACTAATATGTAGAATTTTCCAGTATAAATAGTGTCTTTTTTTTAATTCCTGCAGAATTGACCATGGATAAATTTACTTTTCAGCCTGCCTGAATAATCAGATTCTGTAGAGCTGATGTGTGAGCAGGCAGACAAAGAGAGACAGTCAAAATGCACGTTCTTATGAGGTCTCCAAGCAGAGAGCTGTGCTTGTGTGCCACTTGCTTGCACAGTAAACTATGGAAACACCAATTCCTTTGGTTCTTTTCCTGGATTGGCTTCTTAGGCTGAGCTGAATTGGATATCTGAATAAGCTTTAATATAATGTGAAGCTTTTTATCTGTGTACTGTTGCACAACAAAATGGAAATTTAATTTATTTCTGTGGACCTTGAACAGGCAGCTTAAATGTGACAAAGAAGAAATATGGAAAATGCTAAGGAAAATGTATACTACTTGTGTAGGTGTGCTAAAACCATATATATCACATTTTCAGGATATGAATAATATCTTATTATAGAATGTAGGCCAGCGGCTCTCTAAATAATGATACAGTTTCTCTTAGTCCACATTTTAGCCTGCTTACATTTTTATGCCTATTATGCAAAGAAATAAGAAGAGGGACAAAATAATGTGAAGTAATAAGACAGATAACTATAACTATGTAAATAAAATAATAAATATCAGTGTAATTACATGTTTAAATTACAAGAGCAACCTGGGGTTTTTGAAGTGGAGCTCTGAAAGGAAGGTAATTAATTTTTACCTCCCTCCCCTCAGCAAAAAACAGGCTATTCCCAGCTATTGTTCAGGTATCAGCTCTTCCAGCTGCTGATGTCCCCACTGTCATGTGCAAAGCTGTCACATGCCAGGGTATGGAGGAATGGGACATGGAACACTGGGAAATGTGAGAAAACAACATAGTGCAAGGGCTCTTGAAAAGCCAAATGCAGACTTTCACTGAGGTAAATTAACAAGGCATCTAGACTGGGCATTGCTGGTGAAGTCAGCAGTTGTTAATCAGATCAGGAAGTTATTTCACTGAAAACAAAATTTCAAATGTCAGAAGAAATGAAGGACAAAGTCCAAATTATTGATGGGATAATGAGGAGGTGGAGTATCAGAGAATTTCTTCACTTATTGCACTGTAATGATTTCACACAGTTAAAAGAAAGGCATCACCAATATCACTGTAAACACCCTGTGACAAGGGCAGAGAAATCAAATATATGCTAGGAAGAGCAAGTTAAGTGTTTTACTAGAAAGTCAAAGCTGTACTAAGGATCTTATCAAGTGAATATGCAAGTTTAAGTAGCAAACACTGCTTGAATGCTTTCACATGTTACATCAGAATTCCAGTTTTTGTGGCCTTATGCAGATGCTCTTTTGGGAATTTCATTAGGATTTGAAATAATTCTGTCCAGTGAATTTCTCCATCTCTTTATATTTGAGACTTTAAAAATTATTATGAATTGTATGCAATTAGTAAAGAGATAAAAATTAAAATGGGTCATTAAAATGCACCCTTGCAAGGAGAAGCTTCTACACCTTTTTATATAAAGATTTTTCTTACTGTGCTCGCATTTATACAGTAGATGCACCACACAGAGAACTCTTCCAAGTTATGCTTGTTATCTTAGAACACCATTGCATAATATATTCCTTTTTACACGTTGGCACCATCCAGGTACTTCTGCCATGTATACATTACTTAACATATTTTTGGTAGTAACAATCTCAAGGTGAATTAGATGCCACAACTGGAAATAGTGACACAATTTGTCTGGGTTTCAGAAGGATCAATATCTATGTTTTCTATGCAATTGTGTGAGAATGAAAACTTTGAATTACCCTTTTCTGAAGCAGGTTGCTTCCATGAGAGGGGGCTGTGAAGGGACTTGAAGCAAGTCCTCTGTGAAAACATCAGCATCCTTTATCCTGCACAGCTGTGCAACACTGGAGGCTTAGTGGGAAACTACTGGAAATCTTCTGGAAAGTTATGGTGCACTGCAGTCTCTGTGAATAGCCTGATGGCATGAGTTACTCAAAATAGTAGTTAAATCTTACAGAAATTACAGCCATTTAGAGGTAAGGCCTGACAGAGTAGGAAGTTGTTTCGTTTATTTTCTGGTGGTTATAGACCGTAAAAAAAAAAACAACCAACAAAAAAACCCCAAAAGTGGTGTTGCTACAAAATTAGGAAACCTTGAGTTTCCTTACATGCAAGTGTTTGAGCCTTCAGCATTTCTTTGCATGTTGGCCAGTTGCAGACACTGTCCTTGGTATTGATATAAAGATAAATATGTATGCTCTTGTAGTTTCCAATGACAGCTACAGAGAGAAAGCTAAGAACAGACTAAAATGGAAAGTATCTTGATTAAAGAACATATTGAGAAAAACCTGTATATGACTAGAAGAAAGACTGGGAGTAGGGACTGGTGTACCAGAGTGTCACAGATTTTCTGTTTTGATTGTGTGGGTTTTTTTTGTTTGGGTTTTTTTTTTTTTGGTTTTTTTTTTTAANTTTTTTTTTTTTTTTTTTTTGTTAGAATGGAGTATGGTCTTGACTTTGGACTATAATAAGAGATGCTGTGTAGATTTGGCATTATTATATTACAGTGACTCTCAGGAGATAGATTGGAAAGTGGTCTGAAGAGAGAAACTGCAGAGGAAAGTACAACATTTATCAGATCAATAAACTGTTCTGAGGCTGAGATGCACATGGGACACTCTCAGTGACTCTGAACTGTTCTAGAAGCCTTTGCCTTGTACTTTGTGTTACCTGTGGAACAATAGAAAGATCCATACACTCTCATACATTGAAATATCAGTGATGGCAATAAAGCAATTAGAGAAGCATGCAAATCTGCTGCAGAAATTGTGTGTATGTATCTTTAAAGTACTTTTTGCTTGTTTCTATATAATCAGTTCCTATGCTGATGCTGATACAAATCACCTGTATATCCAGCAATAGCAAGTTGCTCTGGGTTTATGCTCCCTTATAGCTGAGGAGTGAGCCTGGCACAGTGCCTTCATGCAGTCCCCATTAAATCCCCTTGCCTGTGCAGGAATAATTACGTGGTGATGGATGTGGTGAGCCGTGTGCTGCTGGAGTGAGTGCTGACCACAGGTGTCCAAAGTGGGTCTGGTTGCAGGGCTCTGGTGGAGAGAGCAGTGGTGTTAAGTTGAAGGGAGTAGAGCGAATTTGGAGCTACAGGCAGAGAGTGACAGTGAGAATTCACAGTGACAGAGACCCCTGTCTAAGCAGCTTTTTGTTACAAGTCATTCATTGGAGGGCTTTTTTTTATTCCCCTGAGGTGGTGGAAGAAGAGAGTAAATGCTTGCATTAATCTAATGAAATGTTTTCCCTGATTGCTTTTGTGTTTACTGTGGATGTTCTGATTCATTTAATCCTTTATGAAAGGATGAAACCACCTAAAGACTAGATGCAAAGTCCTTACAGTTTAATCTGTGATAATTTATAAAGTTACCTGCTTCTAAAGGAGATTAAATTAGTGGGAGAAGGAATTCAGTTAAGGCTCTAACTAGAAAATATTTATTGGAGATGCTCCTTTATTAATTTGACCTGTGTTGAAAGGTTTCAAGATTGAAACAAGTTCTAATTTAAAATTTCCATCAGTCATCCATTACAAGTTCTACTGAATGCAGATGAGTTTTCATTTTTTTTAATGCTAAGGATGCTTCTGAATGTAGGACTAGACAATCTAGCTTACCTACACATTGTGAGAAAAACAGATAATTCCTTCAAGATCTGTGAATCATGACTTCTGTATAATAAGCCTCTCTGCTTGACTGAAATTTTGAAAATTGTCAGTCATTTATAGGATTGATTCAATTTACTGATTTTTTTTGTGTAGTTGTTCCTGTATTAGCTTTTTAAAATGTTAGACAGTGCCACAAATATTTTTCAGGACTTTTCTTACATGTAGAAAAGAACGATGAGTTCAGTTTGTGATGTATCAAACATGATCTCTTAATATTATCCAGATATCAGTTTGAGGGATATTTTTGCCAGCCAGTGGTATATAGTACCCTTAAGTCCACCTATATTTTGGCATCCATTCAATGCTTCTTTAGAAGCATAAACCTCTGAAAAATTAAGAATCATATAAAAGGAAAAGAAATGCCACAGCCAGTTTTTAAAAACCAACAAAATCCTTTTGTTCTTGCTTTCTGTGCATGTTTCATTCACTGTAGTTCTAAGTCATTAAACTGACCTGTATCTTCCCAGCTTTTAATTAAATTTTTCATCATACTTTGTATTTCCCTCTGTAGTATAATGAAGAACTCCACTATGTAGAGCCATGTCTGAATGGAACTTTAGTTCAAGCAGACAGAGCCAACAAAGAGGTAAGGAATGAAAGTAACAAAACAATGCAGAGCTGGGGTGCAGTGGGTGACAATGTGCTGTAATGATCTTTTCCTAGTACAATGCATTCCATTATTAAAATTTATTAATTATTCTACTCATGCCATTTCAAAGGAGTTGTATGTGACTCCACAGAAAGAAAGAAATAATCTCCTAGTCAATTTGTTTGAATAAACTTAATGGAAAATTACAGGAGTCATTGAAAATATACTGTTTAAAAAGTTTGGTAATTATTTTAAGTAAAATATTTCAACCACTTTAAATTGAGCTATCATCCTGTTAGTAAAAATTACTGAGGAAGAGATTGCATTCTTAACTCAAAGTAACATTAAAGTTGAAGGAAAATCTCCATACAAATGTAATATTATCAGAATAAAAAAATTCAACATTCCAAATAGGTCTGTCAAAGTAATAAGGTACTCATTTAGGAATGTTCTGTGGAAATGTTCAGATTAGTTTCATCTTGCTAGAATTTTTCAGGAAAAAAAACCATTGTGGTGACTGCAGTACGAATTTTATTTGAAGGGAGATTGCACCATGAGTCTGTAGCTTGAAGTTTAGTTTATTGCTGACAGTTTTCTTCAGTGGTTCTGTGCAGGCACACTTCAGGAGCTGAGGTAAGATTGTTTGTACCACGTGAAATTATGAAATACAATGGTTGGAAACCCTGTGATTCCTGTAGAGGGAAAAGGCTGTTAAAATGAGCCATGTCTGTTGTTATATAGCTTCTTCCTTGCTAAGGCTTCCTGTCTCCTTGGGGTGGTTTGTCCATCTGTCCTGAGTCTTGCCTATGGCTGGAGCAGTCATACATCTTTCTTTAAGTAGTTTCTATTTTCACTAAAAGAAAGTAAACAGGAAAGTTTCAGCTCAACGCTGAATTCTGCTCAGCACTCAGTGTGGTACTTTACTTGTGCTCAGGTTGTCACTGATCTGCTACAGGAAGTAGAGAACACAGCTCTGAAACCCCCTTTGGAGTGTGTCAGTGCTGAGTCTCTTTGTGTTTACCAAGATAAAATGATTTTTGGTGTTGTGCTGATCCTTACTCCATTGTGTTACTCCCAAGAGTTCTTTGTGTTTTATCTATGTCCTACAGAAATTATTCTTCATGGGCTTCTTCTTTTATATATTTGATATTTACCACTGTAGGTATCTAAATATTATTTAGTTGCTATGTGGGCATAAATTACTTCTAATAATTTAATGTTGAAGTCCCTCATTTTTGAATTGTGGTGTAGCTTTTTAAATATGCACTTTATCGTGGATATATCAAATGAGCCCCATGAAATCTGTGGAAGTTCTAGATGCAGACCAAAAGATTCAAATGTATTGCCCAGATGTCCTGTCTGGAATTAATCCTACAGTTAGCCTTTCTGTCATTCTGCAGCTAATCAAAATGCAGATTACCCTACACCCATATGTTACTTAATTACAAATTTATTTTAATTTAATTGATCAAAAAGTTTTTATGCCACCCAGCTGATGCTCAGATTTTAAGAACAGAACTCAATTTTTCAAAATAACTAAGTAAAAGTTCATATTTTGTTTTTGAGAATAAACGTTGATATAATTTCTGGTTAGCAAAACTATTTATTTATTTAAAAGAATAACTTTGTCCTTTGTCTATAAACTGAATAATATATGCAAGGTTTGGGGAAATAATTAAATATGACCTTTTTTCTAATTGGTTGCATTAGTGAGGTAGTTTGTGGTCTTTCCTTGAAAGGCCAGAACCAAAAAAAAAATCCTGACATGGGTAGCACGTAATAGTTTGGTGCATTTGTATATACCATGACTTTGCCAATCTTCATTTCTTGCTTATATGTGAGCTTATATGTTCTTATATCATTTTTCTAGACACTGTAATGAAGTTAAAAATTTATTTGCCTAAACACTAGAAGGCACAAAAGTTCCATTGTCCCCAGTATAGCTCAGAGCACAAAGTAGAGATTGTCCAAGGAGGTGGGCAGCCACTTAACCCTACATGAGTAATTCAGTTATCATGCTCCTGAGCCCAGTTAAAAACAGCTTTCTGAAATATCTGATACTGTTGTAAGATGTGATACTGTGTGATTTGACTGTACTGACACAGCAAATTTACCTGGGGGCCTCATCAAAAACTCACTGAATTAACTGGAGAAGTTTCTCTTGAATTCATGGCTCTTTGGTCAGGCCCGTAGAAAAAAGGTGTCCTAAAATGTTGTTCATGTGCACATTCCAGAATTGGTCCAGAGCTATCAGAGTACTTAGCTGTGTTTTGGAACTCATAAAAGTATTCAACTGTTTGGATTGTAATTTTTATTTCTGTGAGTCTCACAGATACACCAGACTACTCCTGTAGTTTTTTGGGGTTTTTTTTTTGGTGTAACTGCCATTGGTCCATTGTAATATCAGAGAAAAAGTAGATAAAATTACCCTTTCTCAACCAGTCTTATAAGGTAAATGCTCCTTTGCAAGTTCACTGGTAATAATAATAACTCTTTATTTTCTTTTGTTTATTCAATGATAAAAAACCCAAGAAAAATATCAAGACAAACACTGTTTTGTAGCTTTTCCAAGCATGTGACCAGGTTTCTGTACTGGCAAAGTAGAGCAGGAGATTGACAGGCAATGTTTTGCTATAATCTATTGTTTCAGCTCACATATGTCTACATCTGCCTGATTTTTTTTGAATTCCAACCCAGGTCTGAAAATGTAGCTATATATTTGGTTCAGAACTTTCTATCCTTCATTTTTATGTCAAATATTCTCCTCAATTGAATGGGTTCAAGGATGATCATATCTATGCAATATAAGCTTTACTAGCACCAAAAGAAATGAAGGTATTTAAAAAAAGTTAGAAAACTTTTTCTTTAGCTGGCAAATATCTATTCAAATTTATCTATTATCTCAAATGATGTCTAGTTGATAAAACAATTAAAATTTGCTGTGATGGTATTCCATATTGCTGTAGTTTTCTTTTATGTGGAAAGAGGAGATGTATGATGCTGATGATGGCAGGGACTGAATTTTTAACAGTTCACTCTACCACTCTTCTATGTTGCTATTCATAGTCCTGGCCTTTGTTAAGACAGGTATCACTTAATACAGCACTGTTTCTGGAAACTTGCATGGAACCAAATAATTTTACCAAACTATTAGCTTGTGCTGAATAAACTTGAATTTCTACCATTTTAGCATTATATTTCTGTCCATCTCTCTCACTCTCTCTCTTTTTTTAACCATAATACATGAATTTCAATATAAAAAATTCCCATTAAATGACCCTTAAGGAAAAAATCCCCCCTGTGACATACAGGGATGCACACCCAGCTCTTGCTAGCTGCATCTTGCTAGGTTCATCTGACACCACTTGTACCAAAACCAGACAGTTCTTGGGAGCAGAGATAAGAAATCACTCTGAGATGTTTGGAGCTTTTAATCTCACGAGGAAGGCAGCTGTCTCAATAACTCCAAATAAAAATTGCTCTCACAGGATCAGTACCCCAGTCTATATTTGTCTTGAAATTATTTATTGAAGAGCTACTTCGCTGTCTTTCTGCGAGGCTTGGATGTTTTCAGATGGAATCTTTCCACTCTGAGGACATCACTTAAACGTGCTGAATGGCGTTCTTTGACTCATGTTTAATCTCTCAGCTAACAAAACAAACAAACAGAATCTAGAATAGCTGTCCTTATCGCTCACACTTCGTTTGTAGCGAGCTGAAGGGCAAACCAGGCTTCTCAGCAGAATAAATTAAATTTTCCTACTTGGGGCAGCTGGGCCAGGGCTGGGTGTGGGGAGAGACCAATTCCTCCTTTTTGGGAGAGCCGAACGTGATGTTTGCTCCTGCTGAGAGGGCTCTGTGGTGCCAGCAGAGCCTGCCCAGCCCCAGCCTTGGCTTTGGAAGGCTCAGGCGTGGTGGGTCCTGAGTTTGGCACCTGCAGCAGCCCCAGGCAGCTGGGCTACAGCCAGAGCCTCTTCTGCTCCCATCCCAGCTTGTCTAGGTAAAACGAGACCTGGGAGCATCCTCGGGGAATGGAAGGATTGTTTTGTAGGCTACAGGAAACAGCTTCAGCCTCAGGGCTCATAGCAGCCTGGGAAATGAATGCTTCTTAGTGGTGTTGGTGCTGAATATTCAGTGGGATTACTGGTAGCTCTTTCACAATCAGGGATGGGTTTCAGGAACTCTTATCCATAATGTTCAGGGAATGTAACAGGCTTCCACAGAGCCACACTTTCAGAAAATTCAATTAGTCTTAGAAAAGAAAAAAAAACTGTCTAGTTGATACATTTTCTTATTGAAACACTGTCACTCTTGATCTCCTCCCCACCTATTCTCTTTTTGTGACAGAAACAGGATTGTAAACACAGTGTTCTTTCCACACATTGACTCTAGTACACTGACCATTACTTTCTGGACCACAGTAGTAAGGGAAGTACTTAC
Source organism: Irena cyanogastra (assembly GCA_013397155.1). NCBI lineage: Eukaryota > Metazoa > Chordata > Aves > Passeriformes > Irenidae > Irena > Irena cyanogastra. The sequence continues at coordinate 43,723 of VWZV01007991.1, forward strand.
CTAAAAGAAAAAAATTCACTCTCATTAAAGAATGAAAAAGCATTTAAAGCATTATAGCTCTCTTATATCCACTCTGAAGTGACACTTTCCCTTCAGTAATGTATTTTAATTTCCTGTTGCAAGCACTAGGAAAGATATTACAAAGCCAACTTCAGTTCCATCCCCCTCCTTCCATTTTTCTGTGTCTTTCAGGTAAGAACATATACCTGACATTGGAGTAAATCTGTACAAAGTGCACACAGGAAGGAAGCTGCATTTCTCTTTGAATAACATCCCAGTTATTATTGATGAAGCATTCTTTTCCCTTAGAATATGCTGTCTTTACTCCATTTGCATCTTAAATTAAGAATTAAGATTCAACTGGAATATCTGAACTGAACTCTCTTCTCACAGCTATATGAGTGAGGGGTGGAAAGTTAGACTTCTTAATTTATATGATAATGGAACTCAAGTTAGCCAAAGATTCTTGATCCCGCATAGCTTTGTTAAGTAAAGAGAGCAGACAGAAAAGAAAATACAGCATCAGTACTTTACCTTTGCAATGTTCAGCCTGGCTAAATGAATGTTTTGAAGACTGGTACAGATTTCATAGTGATTGGTGTAACAAAAGCAGGAATGTTTTTTTGAACAAGACTTACTTGATCAAGACCACTCCTTTGTTAAAGCATTAATAAATGGCTGCTATATTGCAGTAGATTTTTGAGGGACATCAAATATGTTTAGTATCATTAAGCATTTTAATGTTTAACACATCCTTGCATGTTTGTGATGGGAAAGGAGCAAAGGTTGGAGAAAGCATGTTTTCAGCCCTGAATCTCCAGCATGTAACATGCTTTTCTTTAAGAAAGTGTGAAGATACTTTGAAAGAAGTTCTAAGGTTCTAAGCATCCAGACCTCTTCCCTGCCAGCTTAAAGAACAGCCAAATAATGCAGACTTGAGTTGCAAATCTTCATTTCACTTTAGTTTTTTTTACTGCTAGCAATAACCTACGTGGAGGAGATGCTAGTAGAATTTGTATAATATGTTTGGAAACTTCCTCAGGTTTTGAGCAAGTTGTTCCATTACCTTTTTGCAAAACTGCTGGTTCTGTAAGTGCTTGTTGTGAGTAGCTTTCAGAGCAATGAGGATCTAATTGAACCTTGAATTTCTGTCAGGTACACTTCAGAAAGCATTATTCTTTTCAGAGACCTTAGTGAATGGAGTTTGCTTGATGTAGTTGTAAAAGACAAAGTCACAACTTCAAATATGTTTGTTTTGTTGACAGTGATGTGAGTGGTGTTAATATTTGTGCCACCAGTTTTCCTAAGGTACACATAAGCATCCCAGTACTGGAATTCTTCCAAGACAGTGTTTCATTTTACAATAGGAGAATATAGTAATTTGTTTTTGGAATAATAATCAGGTGATATGGCAGGTGTCACTCTGTCTCCACTTATTTCTAAAAGTTTTCACAGCCTAGCAATTCTCATAAATTTTTGTGTTGGCACATACCTAGAGTGAAGTTCAGTTTAGATATGTGGATATTGTAAGCTATCCCTAATTTGCAGAACTTGCTTAAGTTTTGTTTATCACAAAAATTAAATTTGTAATTACATTGGGTAGCATAACTGAGGTTGAAATTAATCTGTGATCCTAAATGTGGTTTAGTAATATAAAATATGCAAGGTATATTTGAATTTTACCAGACTATTTTATAATTTGGCATCAGTGTTAAACAGCTGCTACCTTGAAGTGTATCAATTTGCTATACACAAATTTAAAAAAGAGTGGGAAATAGTTCAGACACTATTCTGTCACCGTCTGCACTTTCTCCACAAATTGCAAACATGTGGAACTGCCTATTTTAATACCAGTTTTCTTGGGCCAAGAGGTTTTCATCTTTGAGAAACTCCATGTTACAATTTACCTACCCCTAAGGAGTCGGATGACAATCTGATTTAATGTAACTTCAGATTTAAAGTAACAATATTACAATATACATTCCTCTTTTATATGTTTTTTTAATGTACTATATATGGGTTGAGGACATTTCTCTGTAAATGTTTCCAGATGAAATATATCATCTTCTAGATGCACAGATAGGCACAGTAACTCCAAACTAAATCAAGAAGTTACCCCAGCGTAAATTCGAATGACAGAAATAGACAGATGTAAAGTATAACTTCCAAAAAGCTTTTATTTTTCTATGCAATTACCAGAAATTAAATAACCAGAAGACTGATTCAGCAAAGAGGCTGAGTGAAATTGCCAATAAGAGGTTGGTAAATACAAATTTTGCATATTGAGTTTTATTTAAGCAAATTACTTTTGCATATTTATCTATCCATCTCTGTCAGATCTCAAAAAAAATCAACTTCATTGCTTAGCTGTTAAAAACCCCAAAACAGTAAAGTCTCACTGAAGTCTGCTCTTATTTTAAAACTGTCAAGCTGCTATAGTTCCTCAAAACTTTCAGTTAGGCCCTGACCACTGAAATTTGGTCTGACGTTTTCTATTCCAGTAACTAATTTACTTAAGAAGAATTTGGTTTTAATCTGAGTATATTGAATCTCGAACTCTTCATTCAGCATTGTTTTTATGATTATTTTTCCCCAAAAAAGCCCCCTTCTTTTCCAATGCAACGTGTTTGGAAAGAGAGGAGTTGGATAATCCCTACAGTAAGGCAACCTGTGATTGCCCTGGCGAAGGATGTGGAATAGGGGGGTGCCCAAATGCATTTTGCGCATGAGATGCACATTTATCTGTCAGGGCATGTGGGTAAACCTCCCACTATCCCACCTCTCCCACCCCTTCTGACTGTTTTTTTTCTTTCCTGTTTATGTGCTGATGCAGTCCATCTCCACAAATCTCATGAATCTTTGCCAAGTATGTCCCAGGACCATTTGGAGTTACAGCATGCATGGATAGGCATGGGAAGTAATTCTAGAAGTAGCAAAGACTTGCAGTGAAGGTGGCAAGGAAACCTGGAGGAATGCTAAACCCATTAATAATGCTTTTGTGTAGGAAGCTCAACCTTTTCAGACAGTTAATAGCAAATATCATGCTTTTCCAGGGTAACTCTATATCCTCTTATATGTGAACTCTTCCTTTTTGGAATTGGTGGAAAATGCTTTATTAATTGGCTTGAATCCATGGTCCTGTACCCAATCTAATACCCAATCTAATTTGGGTATTCTAAATCATAAGTGGTACCTTAATTTTGGAAAACATGAGTAAGCTCTAATAAAATATTTGTGCAAGGTACTGGGACTCCTGTGCAGCATATCGGCTTAACAAGAATGAAATCAAAACTTTGGGGGTTGTAATAAAAATTAAACTTAATTATAACTAATTCTGAAGCCTTAAAGTAAATAAAAATAATTTCAAAAATGCATTATTTTTTTCTAGATAAGGGAGAAGAGTGGAAATGGGGACTTGAGTTGGTCAGTTCATGAGAGTAAACTTGCTATTGGTTTCCTTCCATTTTGTCAGTTCCAGTGAGAGACAATATAAAGGGAAACAGGTTTCCAGAGGGATCTGCTATGTACCATAGCAAGCTCAACGTACTGAGTGATGCATCTCTGTGTGTGAGGCTTTAGGCAGTGTTCTCATGCTAAAATGCATTAAAGCCACCTGTGAGGTCTTGTAATCTGTGTGCCAATTAAAAGGTGAGCCAAGCTCACTGTTGTGACAATCTTTGTCATGATGCTGGGGAAAAGAAACATTGGTATAATTCTGCAAACGTTTGCTACAGTGAACGTGGGTGCTGGGCATTTAAGATTGCCTCAGCTGGCATCTTCTGTGCTTTTTTGTGTGTCTGGGATGGGCTGGTTGTCACAGCTCCTGCCTGGGACTGGAGAATTGGAGCTCAGTTCTCTGTGTTAATGGATCATTACCTGCTTTCAGGTGTGTTTGTTTCCTGTTTTCAGATGTCAAATGGAGATGGCTGTAGTTTGTTCTTTTCCTTTTGTTCTTGTTTGGAAAGGATAAAACTTTGAAGCTTATGGAGTATTCTTATATAATTTTAATGGAGGCCAAAGTATTTCCCCCATGGTGTTGCAGACACTGGCTCTGTTGTTTGCTTGGAGAGTGACCACTTTCTGCTTGCTTCCAGAATATAAAAATTTGTCATCTTCTTGTGATTATAGATACCAGTCAGCTTGTCTAATCTCAATAAACCTTGTGAGGCCATTAGAACAGCCTCTAAGATAAGAGACCAGAAAAAGGAGTTCCCTTGGAATTTCCTGAGAATTGTCACCAAATCAGCAAATTATTCTTTAGGTTTTGTAAGGGCTAGATAAATTAGTGTTTCATTTTGGCTACAAGTTTGACAGCTTCTGCTATGAAGGAAAAATTCAGTTTCCAGCCCTCATCTCAGAAGAGTTTTTAAATTGCCTGCAATGACCTGGAATTGGGAAAGGAAAATCAAATTCCTGCCTGAATTCTGATTGCCCTCTCTACCTCCCTAACTTTGCCTGTGTTCTGAATCATGAAAAGTGCTCTGAATATGTCTCAACTTCCAAGCACAGATTTGCTGAAATAAATTGCTTAACTTGAATTATTTGAATTCATTAACTCTTAAATCCTAGTAAATCAAAAGTAGGAAACTAAGAAGTAACAAAAATGCAAGTTGCTATCATATTTTGAGACACAATTTTGCCTAATCCCTGAAGAATGAAAACTTAATGCAATCATCTAACCAAGTATGATCCCAAATCCCTACAGTTGTTCATTTAACTGTGAGCCTAGAAAAGGGGAATGCACTAGGGTATACCCAAAAATGCTTCCAGCAACATCATTATAAGAGAAATTCCAAGTTCAAGCATGATAATTGGTTATGAATTTCTCCTCTTGTTCAGTTATGCCAAAGCCATATGCAACAGTGGTGTGGTTTTAATGTTCTGTGAAACTGTCCTGTGACACACAGAATATGAAGGACATTAAAAACCATCCTGGGTTTCTTCTCATTTAAGTTCTGGAAGACCTCATCCTGACTTACCTGCTCATGCGGATTTGTATCCTCATTCTCTTCAGCTCGTGCCTTTCAGACTCTTCTGGATGATCACAGACACCTCTCCAGCTGAACACTTCTCTGCTTCCTCACACAACTTCTGTGGAGCTCTGACCCTATAATTTTGTAATCAGACATCAATGTCTGATTGTCATAATTGTGTGCCTAATTTGCATTCAGAATTAGCAAGATTATGCATGTCAATTAGGTATATGAGTCTGCAATTAGATGTTGCACATTCTGGTATTTGCACATGGAAATTAAGCATACAGTTGCCCGGGAATGTTTGTGCATGCAGTTGGACAGATAGCCCAGTCAAACAAGGGCTCCAAAATGAGAGCAAAAACAGACTGAGATAAACCAGGGTATCACTAAAAAGACCTCTTTAAGTTGTAAAGTTCAAATGTGCTTTTTGACTCATTAAGAGCTGGGGATTCCTGCTTTTTGAGATCTGTTTGGTTTCTGAAAGTTATTGGAAGTGGAATTAAGGTGATTTTTATCTCATTCTCAAATCATGTGTTCTTTTTCTTTAAACTGTTATTACAGTGGCATATGTCTTCCCCTGACATTTTTTATCTACCCCTCAAAAGGGCTGAAATACCCTTTTCTGTTTTGCAGTTCTTTTGTACTTTTTAGCCAGTTGAGAAGTCTGAAACAACACTTTCCAAAAGCATTGCCTCCCCTGCTATTTCCCACCACACAGATCTTCATTTTCTTCTTACAAATTAATCGTCTTGTCTTCTTGTGTAGAACAGTTTTTAATAAGTCTAATATTGACACTGATAAACTGCATTTATACTTCAATGACCTAGTGATTAGACTCTACCATCTTTTACTGCTATGTACTCTCAAAGCTAAATTTCAGAAAGAATTATTCTTATTAAGTATTAGACTCCAAACACCTAGAGGGAAAATAGTTAGAAATTATATAAAATTACTATACAAAGTGAAAAAAAAAATCAAGATCTCTAAATAAAAACACACAAAAAAAACCCCAAACAAAATTATTTTATTGAAAAGTAGCCAAAAAGGTATCAAAAATGTGGTGCCTTTGCCTTATTATTGTACTAACACATCCTTAGTTTGGTGTTACTTGAAGAATCAAAAAAGATTAGCTGGGAATTATTTTGTTAATTAGTGTATGTGGTCATTTAAGCCTAAGAAGTAGGTCTAAAGTATTCAGAAATCCTTCATCATCAACAGGTCTGTTGTAACAACATTCTGAAAAATGAAACCTTCTTGTTCATGTTTCAGCATTTCAGGGAACACCTTGACAAACTTTTTGCAAAAGGAATTGGAATGCTGGACATTGCTTTAAATGAAGCTTTCAACATGCTCAATGAAGTAAGTTCATGCTTTTCACATCCTTTTTGTTTTTCACCTCCTTCTTGTTTTCCATTTTTTCAACTGAGTTTAAATTAGTGAAAATGTTTTAAAATGTTTCCTGAAGCATAATCATGTATTTTGTGGAAAAAATATTGAAGTGTGTTAGTCTGCTGGAAGATGAAAAAAACTCATCTAAACTAAATAGCAAAATGTCTTTTGATTGAAGGATGTGCCTTGGGAATAAGAGCTCAAACCCAAATATTCTCCAAAAAAGTTTGACTTGACAAGTGTGCCTGCCTTTATGCTGTGTGATCCTAGATTAATTAATGGTTCTAATTCCTGTGTATTCATCTTGAAGGGCAATATTGATTGATTCTTTTCCAGGCATAAAATCCCGAAATGGAAAAGGAGTATCTTCTTCCACCCACTGCTCATGTGTTCAGTCAGACAGTGTGGAACTAATGCCTTCATGCGGTGCATGCCAAAAATGACAATGGGAAAAGGTGCATGAAGTAAAGGACACTGTAGGCTGTTTGCAGAGGTTTTATTAAGAATTGTGGGCACCAAACAGAGTCTTGGGAACCAGTGAACAGCAGGAATTTCTCAGTGCAAGAGATGTTCTATGCTAGTCCTCCAAACCTATGTAAACTAAAAAAAACAAAATCACATTGCAGGAAGTGAAGATCTGAAACAAGATCTGTTTTGCTTTGGTTTAGAATCAGTGAGGTAACTGAAGTTATAGTGATGAATATGGTATAAAAAAATCTCGTTAAATAATCTGACAGTTCTAAGAATAAAGAGATCTGACAATTGTACCCATGATGAGAGGTCTGTATGATGATGATGGACTATGCCACACGTCTGTTCAGATCTCTTCAAGGTCCTGTATTGATTCCTTCTATTTATGCTTTAAAAGGAAGTGTAATAGGTTCAATCCTTCTTGCATATAAACATCCAGAAATGCCAACATAGAAATCCTCCCCATTTTATACAGGCATATCTGCAAAGTCTCTGGGAGATTCAATTAAGGCACCTAGGCCAGAGGAAAAGCTAAATCTCCTCTTAGAAGAGTACAGCAAACCATTTTCCTCTTTGTCTACAGGATGTGACCTTTATGTGCCGGAAGCCTAACCTCAATCTTTCAATTATAGGTTAAATAAGGATGCCTTTTCTTCATTAAAAAAAAAAAAGTGAGTGAATGGGGAGGGGAAGGAGTGGGTGGTGGTATAGTAAAGGAAAAGAAATAGAGAAAGCTTTGTGTTATACAAATAGCCTATAAATATTCTGGTTGGATTTTAAAATGGTTCAGGGGTTACACTAATTAAACTCAGTCAGTTTTGCCTTGCAATTACCTTTCAATATTTGCTATGGTTGTCAAGACTTCAAGATGTTTGCTACTGATACCTTTGAAAAAGCATGGTTAAAAATCCACTTCCAAATTCTTTCCAATTGCCAATTTATGCAGTGTACATTATACAGGGTAAGAATACAGAAGTGCTTGGTACAGTAGTTAGACACCTACTATGTCATGTGACAACTGCAATTATCTCTTTTGGTGACAAATGTGCTCTTTGCAGTGATTACCTTTAAAAAAATCATAACCAATTAAATAAAATTCTGTGACATTTCAAAGACTGTTAATCACAACCAACTGCTGTAAATGTCAGGATGCATTGAAATTTTTGCTGCTAACTGATGAATCACTGAGTTAATTGTAGTTCATCATAAGCCCCTTGTCATTGTTATTATTATGGAAAACACTTTCATCACTCTTGCTATTCAATAAAATTAAAAGTTTTAGACAAATATGAGAAGATATTACTCATCAAAGTATTTGAATTTAATCCCATTCTTCAAAATATTCAGATAACTGTGTAGAATAATTCAGATGCATACAGAGTGGTGTTTCAAAATAAATGTACAAAGGCATTTCCCCTTCATTAATTTCTCTTTTAAGATACCTTGCCACTTCTAAAATATATTGTTCATGGGAGGAAGACAGCCCTATACACAGTAACTTCACCTTTATAAGAAAATAATGGCTGTAAGATCATGAAAGAATCCCACTTAAATAATTCTGGTTAAGACTGGAAACCTGTCATGATGGGAGAACTTTAAGGAGTGACTGCCTTGAAAATTACACAGAGAAGAGTTTTTACCCAGGCAGTGGTCACAATTCAGTTAACTCTGTAAATCCATGTAATAATGTTAGCTGCCCTTTAAGGCAGAGTGTTTCTGTTACTATTTGCTGAGGTTTCTGTTGGATGAAGAGGAAGCTGACCTTGAGGAGAGATGAAGATGGTAGAAATGGTTGTTGAATGTGGGTGTGGTTACTCAGATACAAAAATGTGAAGACAGAAATGACAGAGGACTTCTGGAACCTACCACTCACCCTTTTCTACTGCAGGCATTTCTACAAAGATGAAATTTTTAGGAGAACTTTTTTAGGAAAAATGGGTTTTAGAGTTTGTAAAACATTGAATGTGTGAGGGTGAATAGACTGAGGAAAGCTTAAAAGACAGAGCTGTTGGTAGTCCAAACCAAACCAAACCAGAATACTCTGAATAGTTTGTCATGTGTGCAGGAGCAGTCAGAGTCCCTGCAAGGTAATTCACCTATGAACATAGGTACTGCTTTTTAAATGGGACCACCCTATTCTGGGCCACAGCAAGGCTGGTGGGGTGGGACAAGGCAATTCTTGCTTGGCTTTCTCAGCATCAAGAGAGGGCTGTTAGGATGAGGCCTTGCCTGACCTCAAATAGGATAATGTACATGAAAACTACAAGTAAGTAATTGTAAGATCCCATTTATTGATGTTTTCATAGATTTTTTTAAAGTGTTCATACAGAGAAATTAAAAATCAAATAATTTTGCAACTTTGCCTTTTCTTTTTTGCTAAAAGATGGATGTTTCACCAAAGCACCTTGAATACATAAGGTAACACACAGACAAATAAGAACCTGTTCTGCAACCAAAGCAAATGGAGACACATGGATTCAGAGTCAGAGCACCAGCCCCAGAATGAAGACATCAAATCTCATACTATGACAATGTGTTTGCTCCTTGACAGGAGAAAATCCCATTTGTATAGTGATGAAGCTTCCTTTGCTTATGCCAGAGGATTGCTGGTTGCTCTCTGAGTACCTGTGCTGAAGTACTGCACTTCAGCAGCCTGAATTACTTATATGTATTCATTTTGGGTAATAGGAGAATCTCAGAATATATAAATATGAGCTGGGTTCTCCCAGATAAATATTTTAAGGAAGATAGCATATGGAATGTAATCCTGAGTGAATATGAATGAATGCCATATGAATAGTCAAATGTCTCTCAGGAGTGGTGTGTCTCCTGTACTTCACAGAAAAATCATCATTCATTACTTCTTTTTGTGTAATGTGTTCTTTTAAAGTGATATTTAAATCAAAGCAAACCCTATGGATGCATCAATAGTTATCATCTATCAAAGCCAGGGGAATGCCGTTTTAATTTTGGGTAGTGCTGTATTTATGTATGTTTCTTATTTTTCAATTCACCAAGAACATAAAATCTATGATAAAATGTTTTCAGCCTGAATATTTTTGACTACTTCTAAGGATGCCAGAGACTGGACAAAATCCACGTTTACCCATTGTGATCCTATCTGTCTTCATATAACAGGAATGTGCTGTTGCTAATGGTTGTTTCCTTTTGCAGTTCAATCACACAGGACAAGGAAGCATTTGCAGCCAAGCCATAATGTTGATCACTGATGGAGCTGTGGACACGTACGATACGATATTTGCAAAATACAACTGGCCAGACAGAAAAGTAAGTATGTTACCACCCTTACTGAATGGGAAACCAAAGCTTCATATCCAATCTGAAGTGTATATCTATTGAAAAGTCAGTAACAATCTTTCTAATGATCTATACATGATTTTGGACACTAATTAAAAAAAAAAAAGATATTTATACGGTATTGCCTGAGGATAGAGATGGCCTTTTGCTGTGGTAATGGACTTAGGTTAATAAGATATAAAGGCACTATTTCCCTCCAGGTTACATTTTTGAGCATTATATAATCCTTCCCCTGAGACACATCATTAAGCATGAAAAAAAATTTTCTTTTTTCTCCCAAAATACACATTAATAATTCAATGTTTTTTCAAGCTAAAGATGGGAATGTACTATGGAGAGTGAGTGGCTTACTATGAGAGGAGAAAGAGCAGATGTAGTACTCAGTATTTTCAATTTCTTCATTTGGCAGTGAGGGATAGAGCTGACTGTTGGTAAGATTTTATGAAAAATGTATTTGGCTCTACTGATCTGTGTAAAGAAATTTGCCCAAAGTTAAATTACCTTGTTATCTAGCAAGTGGAAATTTCACAGTAGGGCAGAAGTGCCTTGAATTTACCTGATGAGGAAGCTCTAGTGGGCCTTGTGTCTCTCTGCAATAATTTTCTTCCACATTTTATCTTCTGCTAAAGCAAATTTTGGGACTATTTTAGGAAGTTCTTTGCCATGTTATATGCCTGTGGAAGCAACAACCACACATTTTGAAGTGCAGTTTGAGCAAGTAATTGATTAATATGATTGTGCTGCATGAGTTTCTGTATTCTGTGAAAAAAAAGTAGCTGTTTTAATATTCTGTCATGTTTTTTAATTTTTTTTATGGTTCTCTTTTATAAAATTCTTTTTATTTTATGAGTGACTTCTCTAACTTGGTTTTATGCAAATACAATGTTGTCCCACTGGAAAGAAGGCCTAAAAGCTGAAGGTTTTGTGGCCAGTCCTTCCTCTCTTCCACAACGGGATACCATCTAATTTAAGTTGTTAAGCTCTCAAATATTCCATGGGAACATTTCAGTTTATCTAGCAAGAACTGGTGTTGAAGGAGATTCACAGAATGTCTCAGAAGGATGTGCCTCTGATGTGCTGCATTTTCTTATTCTTTGGAGCTGGTCCCTCTCTTGAGAAGAGGCTCTGGGGAAACTCTTATCGTAAGAAATCAGCAGGGAAAGAATTCTCTGAAAGAGTCAGCTGAGTATTGTCAGGAAAACATGTGTTGTATATCTTTCATGTGCTAATCCCCAGCTCTGTCTGAGCTAACAACGCTCAGCACAGCTGCTGCAGAGGGCGGCAGGAGAGGTTTCCACTGGGAATTCTTCTGCCAAGGCCTAGCATGGAGAGTCCTGCCTTGTTCAGCAAGGACACGATGTCTGGGGGGCAGCTTTTAGTTAATATGCAATATTCTACTCTACTCTTCTAAAAGTATTTAATGTATTAATGCAGCCTTGTAAATTGTATTTTAAGAAACATATATGGAAAAAAAAATCTAGTAGGTTTTTCCTCTTTTCAGCCTGAAATATTTCAGTATGAAAAATGTAAAAGATTTCCATATGTACTCTTTAATGCATTAGAGCTTTGAATGTCTTTGTTGGATTTCTAGAAAGGAAGGCTATTGAAAATGCAATATCCTACATATTTGTAGTGTCAGTGTGCCTAGAAATTATGCATGCCATGCACTAGAAATTCACTGCCTTTGCATTACAGCCTCTTTATTCTCTCCCAAGCTGGATTTTATATTTATAATTCACACCTTTGAACTGCCTGATAGTTTTTTATGTACATCTTTTTCCCTATTATCTATATATTGCCCTGCCATCTTCCTTATAATTTATATTTTTCCTGCATTTTGATACTGGGATGGACAGTGGTGGGAAAGGCAATAGCTCTAACTGAGGTAAATTCTGAAGTTTCTCTTTACCTCAGTTACCTGGGGAGCAAAGTACCAATTTCACTTACAGTTGATCTAATGTTAGGTAACAGTAAATAGTTTATAATTAGTTGCAACGTAAGCATCTTGTTCTCTTATAGAAAGGAAAAAGAATTATACAACTGTGAAGACTTTCAAAGTTTGTCAGCAAGGATCTCTAAAAATGGAGAGTGAATACAAACTTTCCAGATATAAACAACAATTCGTATTTTCTGCCTTTTTCCAATCTTTAAAAAAAATAAATATATTATGTATATACATATAATATGTATATTTACCATGTAAATAGGGAAAAGAGCACTTTATTACGTATTATTGGAGATATATTCTGCCTAACAACTGATTAAAAATCATCTGCCTTCTGATAATGCATCAAAATAAAATTGTGTTGCAGTGATTAGGAAAGGGAATAAAATGCCTCCAGTTAAATCCCCAAAGTTAAATTAAGCAATTGATTTTATTGAAGGAATCAGCCTGATTTTTTTGTACGAACGAGGGAATTATGACCATCAAAAGACTATTAAAAATCTTCTTCTGGACTGTTTCCTTGAAAGAAGGAATGCTTTCATTTTACTGGGTTTTTTATGAATCTTCCTCAGCAAAAGAAAAAAAACCCGAAAATATTTCTCCATGTTTACTTAGTATCTTCTGCTACTTTAAATGTAAATCTAGTAGATGCTATTTTTATAACACACTATATTTTATTTATATGACTAGTTGTTAACATCTATTTCCTTTTTTTATGAGGCCATACGTGCAACCTTAAGGAGCTGATTCTCACGCTTGAGAAATGGGTTTTTGCTATATACAGAATTTTTCTCATTCATGAAACTTACATTCAGTACTTTCAATTTTCTGTGATTCATTCGAGGCAACCCTGCTACGTGAAACACCAAAAAGGGAATCATTAATCCACAAGATTAAATAAATCTACACATCTCATATAAAAGCCCACCTTTTCATCATGTAGCAGAAATAAGTATTTAAAAGGAATAGTACCAAAGAAGTCTTTATTTACAGTGAGAGCTATAATATAGATGCATTATTTTCATTTTTATAAGATGTCCTATTTCAGGAGAAAGCTATTTAAGTCTCAAAATATTTTTTGATGTCAATCGTACCAGAATCTTGCTTTTATTCTATCTTTTGCTTCTACTATGAGATCCAAATGCATTATCAGAAACCAAGCAAAATACTGCACTTAGGTGTTTCTCTAGGTCCCTTATTCTAATTAAAAGGATGAAAGGCCATGGGTAGGGAGGCAGGCAGGCAGATGTGACTACATGAAAGATAATGCTTCAGGTCTGCTCTCAGAAGATTGTACCACTAATGATCTTTTCTTAAATAAAACTGTCCTACTTCCTTTCTAGTGGAAAATTCCAGCAACAACTAACAGAAAACTCCATGAAGATTAATCTTGTACGTAATGCTGAAATGCCTTAGCACGTCAAAAAAACAAAATTATGGTAAGATTAGAGATATTAACAGAGCTTCAAGCTTTGTCAGGTTCTCAGCTGAAGGCCATTTCAATCACTAGTTGAAAATTAGTAAACTTGGAACAGAAAGTATCTACTTAAATATTATTTAACATATTTTGTCATTTTAAATATTGTAAGACTGTTCTCATAATGTCATGATATCGTGAAGGAAAATAATGCAGTAAATTCTCTTGTATGGATGTGTGAGGGAACAATTTTAAACCCTATTAACTCACTGGCAACTCCATGAAGTCTGATGTTTTTTCTCCACTGGCTAAAATGACCCAGTGCCTGCATGTTTGAGAGTCTTTTTCTCTCCTCCATTTCCCCATTGTTTTTATGTGGCTGTCAAGTTCTATACTTGTACAAAACCCATCTACTCCTTGTTTTGGAGAAGCCCAAAATCATTTCTTCTATCAACACGATTGAGAGCAGAGTCTAAAACCCCACTGAGATAGAGGGGAAATCAGTATTTCAGTTTGGGTACAGACTTTTAGCATTCTTCAGGTCAGCAGAGCACTCAGGTGGTCAAGGAAGATGTCACTTTGTGACCTTTCATGACTTGCGGCAGCCAGAAAGAGATGTTCTGCTCCCTTGGCCTGAGAGGGCTTTGCTTCATGGTATTGCACCATACGTAAAACCTGGAAAAGAAAGCAAAAGAATCATTGAATAATTTGGACTTCATCCTCCCCTTTGGTTGTGTGTTTGAGTCTGAAAAGCATTTGCTTTCACAATTATGTGAAATAGCTATATGCTCTGGTAGGTATATGCAAAACCAGAAGCACTAATTCCTTACTAAGTCAAGTCAAATGGAAACCAAAATCCCACCTAAAGTTTCCTCATTTTCTAGAATCAAATCCAGCTAGAGAATCTGGGATAAAAATACCTCTATATCCAGTTACCTTGTTAGTTTTTCTGCAGCCTTTCTTTTTCTGGGCAAGTAACAGGGAATAGAACTTCATCTGTCTGTCTCCCATTATTCTGAGGGCTCTGGGCAGAATTAATTTTGCATGGCACAGAAATCTTTTCTTTATGCTTGTGACCCATTACAGCAAGGCAGAGATTTAAGATGGTTTCTATCACTGCTAAGACTTAAGTAGGGTGAATATAAAGCATAAGTGCAATAACATCTTTATTCCAACTGCTAAATGATTATGGTGCAGAAGGACCTAACAGCCAATGCTGCCTGTGTCTGAATGGAACTGTTGAAATTACAATATAAATAGTTCCATGACTTCTAAGTGTTTATACCTACTCTTACATCTGCTTTATAGGAAAAATTTCACAGTCTGGCAGGTCTCTGGATCTATATACTTAAAATGATAATTGAATCCAGAGAGCAGCACCTTGAGTTTTGCTGGATTTAGATTTGATTTCATAATAGAATACTAGATTTGCAGGCAGTAATAATCAGTTAATAGCTCCTTAATTATGTGAGACTTTCATGCATACTTTTACAGGATCAGTATTTATGGTACATGTGATAATATATGGCTTTCTTAAATATTTAAGAAAATACTTGGTCATTTCTGGTGAGAACTGGTCACTTGGTCACTAAAGTGCTTAATATCAATCAGCTCATTTATATTAGAGATCTATGAAAAAAATATTTACATTTAATTGTTCTGCCTTTTATTTTTAGCTAGAAACCTCTTTAGTGAGCTTATTTAGTGATCCACAATCTATTGGCTTCAACTGCTGTATATACGAAATAAATGTCTGAGCTTTGGGCATGTGTAAAATTCCCCAAACGTTTAGCTTCTGCCATAGGACAGGAAAGGAGGCTTTCCTTACCTTCCTTTAGCAAAGGAAGATGAAACTTGGCATGAAAACTATCCTGAAGAAATTACTGGGTGCTGTGGAAACAGGCTGCAAGGGAATGGGTGGCAGTGGTGGTGGCAAATCAAATTTCTCTTCTTGTCTGCCGTCCATGGGGTTACAAACTTTTCTGCAAATCCTTAACCAAGGCTGTAGCTTAGGAACGTGGCAAAGTTGGCAACACAGAACATTTGTACAGAGAGTTGGATGTCTCGTGTGCAGTCCTGTCTGGATGTCATTAAACTGATTTTTTTTCTGAAAAGCTGACGTAGTTTGGAGGCAGATGCCATTACTGCTGCACAAACCTGGTGCTTTATTAGTGGTTATCTCAAGAACAAAAGAAGGTCCAGACCCTTTATAGGCCTTTCAAGCTATGATGTAACTTATATATTAATTGCTTACCTTTTTAGGCACCCCTGTAGTATGATAAATGATGGGGCATGAGATCAAACAGAAGTTTTTGATTTCAGGATAAAGAGAAACAACTTGTAACAGCTAGATTCTTGTCCCAAGTGTGATTTCATTTTGAAAAAAAAAATTAAAAAACCTTTTTATTTTGGCTTATTACTTCTCCTCTTAGAGAGAAAAACCGGTGGGTAGGTCCTGTTTCAGTGAATTTTTTTTTTTTTGGTCAAAACTACCATAATGATTTCTACAAATTTGTCACTAGCATTTTTACTTGAATTCTTTTATATGACACTCAGAGTAGTTAAGACCTCTTTTTCAGTCACTCATCTATTTAATTTGCCATGAAGAAACTTATCCTGCAGTGTTTAAATTGAAGAAATGGAGAGATATAAAGGTAATTAAACATTATCCTCAGGATATATATGGATTGCCACTGGAAGGATTACTGCTTCTTGTATACAGTCACTTGTTGGCTAGAATCATGGAGGGGCTAATGCTTTCTGAATGTTTGATGAACTTCAGATGGAATGATAATTTATACCCATTGAAAATGCATATTCAAAGTGCCCTTACCATGCTAATATTTGCAATATAATCAGAAAAAGATACAAAAGTGAATTAGATGTGAGTCATACAGAACACCTTATAAGTAAGGGACAGTCTAACTGGAGAATAATCCACAATTTAGAATAGTTTATCCAAAGTACTCTTTGGGAACTCATGAGTATCAGCAACACAAAAATGATTCCTTTTCCTTGTAAAAAAGAAGATAACTTTAATGTAGTATGTAGATATAGACAGATCCACAATTTGAGATAAAATAGGTGCCTGGATGACCACAAGTAATCACTATTTGCCTCTGGCATAAAACTCCTTGTCTCTGAAATGTTTGTCTCTGATGACCATTAGTAACAGGAGAGACCAAAACGTAGTAAGTAAATACCATAATAAGAAGCTGATATATTACAGATTATGTTTACTGAAAAAGCCCAAACAATCAAACCTTCTCCTGATATTTTATGTGCTGTAAGGTCTTAGTTTTTCAAAATTAAGTTATCATGCCAGAAGCAAGACACTTAAAGTGGGCATGGTAATTGCCCAAATATGCCTATTTCGTTCTGTGGACTATGTCTATTCCTGAGGTAATGTTTTTTTGTGAAGAATTGTGTCATCTGCTGAAGGAAATGGTGAGATCATTTATTTCTTGAAGTTCTTTAACAGCATAATAAAAACTGTATTTTAGTTTGCGTGGTTTAAACTGAGAAATGCTGCAGTTTTCCTAAAAGCCAGAATTCAGTTTATAGACTGTTTTTAATTCTCTTTATAATGTATGCGTCTTCTTAGACATTACAGACAGAAAAGAGATGTTGAAGTTTGTCAGAGCTGTTCGGTTTTAGACGAGTATCAATAGTCTCTGTAAAATATCAAGAGTGTATATTATTAATTGTGAATGACCCCCCACCAGCAAGGTGACCACAGCTGTATATATAAAACCGTTTGGTTGCACTGGTCAATAAAGAGATAACACAATACTTCAAACAATTTTTTTGGATTAATATAATTTTAAAAATAAGTATTGATAGTAAAAATGTTAAGATTATGTTGGACTGAATGTCTTCTTAAATTTCCTGTTTAAAGTTTGCCTCTTTGGAAGAGTTGAAATAATATGATTTTATATTAAACGTTACATTACAGCCAAGAATCATGGTGAAAACTAAGTTGGTGCAAGAGCTAAAACTAGGATTGTCTTCACTCATCTCTGGTTCCTCCACCAATAGTCTGAAATTAGGATATAATAGATCTGCAAGCTTGCTTAATAGGTACTTTCTGATCTGTAGAGCACAAGTTACTAAGTGAGAACTTTTCACTGACTTTACAAACAGGGAAGGGTGAGAAATTCACATGTATTTTTGGAGTAAGTTTTAAAAAACTGTACTTAGGATGTCCTGTTATAACCCTATTTTTTTTTTTGTGTAAGATTAAGCTTGAGTCAAAACCAGTACTGTGTAATGGACAAGCACTTTAATAGGATTAAAGATTTTTTTATGACTAAGAGGAATGGCCTCGGTTTGATGAAGGAGTATAAGCAGAGGAGACAGTGCAATTAAACAGGAAAATGGGCTATTGCATCTTTTCCTGACAAATAGGTCAGATTCCTTGCTATTTCTGGTGAGGTATGGCAATTCCAACAGCCTGAGAGCAGCTGGTAAGTACCCTGGAAAACTGTGGACCACACAAAAAAATAACTGTTTTCAGACATTTTCATCTGGGTTCTGAATTATATTTCTACCTTGTTTGTATGATCCATTCTTAGTTCATTCCTGTATCATTTTTCCCTTAATGACATCTTCATACACTCCTATTTTCTGTAACTCTCACTGTATTAAAATAAGTCATAGTGTGTTGTTTCATTGCACAGGGAAACTTTAACTTCTGTTGGATATTTACATTAAGTTGAGAAGGTTGGTAAATTGCATGTTTAAATATCAAATCTCAGGAGATGTTTGGAAAGGGAATGTTACAAAGAGAGGAAGTTAAATGTTTGGTGTAGTATTCTCCTGCTGGCATCCCGTTACATACAGCAAATGGTATTTCTTGCTCATTTTACTCTGAGAGGCCAAATTCTGCTGGCTTGGAAGTACAACAGACGTTGTTTATATGAAATTATTATTCATATATACCATTTTCCCAGAGTACCTCTGTTATCCTTCGTGGTGTCTGGCTGTGGAACAATCCCTCAATGCATGCACATATATCAAGGCAGTATGAAGGATTCATTCCATGCAGGGGCTCATATATGTCTAGTTTAGTATTCATTTCAGTGAAATGCTTACATATGTGAGTTATTACATCCCTGCTAACCAAAGCAATGGATTCAGGCACACATTAAAGAGCTTTACTGAATTAAGAGCTAAACAAGTTATCCAAACAATCCCATCTTTAGAACTCTGTTGTGGGTCTGCTGATTCTTTCTGAGTGGTTGAATCTTTAACTTTGTTAGTGGTTATGCATTTTATAGAATACCCATTTAAAGAGCACTGTTTGTTTATCTCACTGCATTTATACCTACTTCTTCTAAACTGGCATAACAGCATTAACTGCATTCTGAGACTTCTGCAAAACATGGCAGCCTTTGTAGACTTAACTTTTGTGTTCTGTTCCCATGTGCAGCCATCTGCTGCAAAACTAATAAAACCCTGTTCTTTTCTATGAGGTTCTAAATTCTATCATCCCATAATCCTCTCTGCTGCCCTTACCATGGTTGTCTCTGTGCAGAACTGACAGAATGGGATTTGCACATCTGAATAAAATGTTCCCTTTCTGTGGGATATCATTTGTGCCCTGACTTCTCTTAAGATTTCAGTTCAGTTGTAGAGGTTTCCACTTACAAGTTCTTGAAAGCTTTTTGCTGGATCTTAACATTGAAGCTGAGCTTAGTGCATTGTTAGAAGACAGAAGTCTTTATTCTGCCATTTTACATCAGTAGACATATCTTGAAAAAACATGAAGGATTTTGAATCATCCAGGACTTGTTACTGAAGAAGGCTTTAAAATCCATTGTAGTAGTAAAGTGTATATGCCAATGACTGCTGTTCAGCATGTTATTCTGAAAAGCAGCTATAAATATTTATAAAACATTTTGAAATATGTGTTACAAGGAGGTTCATAAAATAGAACACCTACAGAGCCCAGATAATTCAAGACAGAAGCCAGTTAAGGGTTTGTTTTCCTGGAAAATTGTTGCTTTCTCAATTGTACAGTCAAGTTCCTTAGCTCTCAAGCTTCAATAGGATCTGGAAATATTCAGCAACTTTTGGTAACATTTTTAAGTTCACACCACCTATTTTAAAAATAAGTAGAAAGAAGTTATCCCTGTGTGAGGAAAAATGCCACAAACACCCTTAGAAGCATGCCTACTTTCTGTTGTCATAATGCCTAAAGCAAAATTTGGAAGTTTGCATGTATGGAGACAACAAATATTCTAGGCAAGCTGGGCAATCTTCTTGGCAAGAGTAAAATATGATGGTGTTGTAAAAAAAAGTAGTTTTCTAAGAGTTTTCAGTCAAATGGTTCTGTATTTCAGCATCTGATGAAGGAGAATTCTTTGAGGTTTTAATAATGTCTAAGGTAATGTTGGATACTGTCTGTTTCTGTGATTTTTAGCTGATTTAATAATACAAGATAGCAGTACAACCATGAAGAAGGTTTCCTAAGAACAAAAAGCAAAAGATACAGCAACACTGGCCTTTTAATGAATCATATTTCAGGGTAAATCTTTAACTGTTGCTAAAAAAAAAAAAATTCACAGGCATTTTGTCTACTCTATGAAGTTAATCTCCAAGAGTGCAATTAACTGAGTATACATTTATTGCGTTTTCTCGTCTTGTTAAAAAGAAATGGCTGAATTTTTCATAAAATTAGAGTTTTGTCCAAATACTGAAACATCTGTGGCAGGGATGGGTGAAAACTGTAAACATTTGCTTTGGCTAAGTTTGCATCACGTTAGGGGGTGAGTTTTCATAAAATATTCATGCTACCAAGTTTTATAGGCACAAAAATTCGTGGAAGATGGATTTCGTCCTGTGTGCAAAAGTGACTCTGCTTAGGCTGTCTTTCTGTCCATCCATTTCTTGTCACTTGCAATTGAAAGACAGACTCTCATCAGTCCCCAGTTTGTGGGAGAGCCACCAGTGAAACTGGTTTTGAGTGGGAACCCCAGAATCTGCCTAGGATTAGTCTGGGATTGCCATCGTTTCCTGGTGCAGCATGGTTTGTGTTGCACTGGAAAGGTATAAACAGCCCACCTTTCAGAAATTCTTCTGGACTTTTACTGGGACCAAGTTCTTTTCTCCTCACTGTGCCTGTGCAGTGGGCTCAGCACTGGTGCTTTGTTCTGTGCCCTGCTGGGAGCCCAGCAGCAGGGTCACACCTTGTGATTCAGGCAGGGAGCCACGAGGGTACCAACGTGCTCCTCCCAGCCTGGGAGGGCTCTGCCCGTCAGAGGCATTCAGAGTGCTTTAGGGGCAGTGCTTCTGTCTCTGCTGGGCCCAGATTTGGGACAATCTGAGCTGGGTGTGCCTCGCTCTGCCAGCAGATCTGTGCTGTCCTGGCAGGTCTGGCACGTGGGCAGCACACGCTGCCTGAGGATGGATCCAGACATCAGTGCTGTGTGTTCAGCTCTCCTCGAAGAACTTCTTCAGAAAATAGCTCTGAGGAGAGATCAATAGCAGTTTTCTCTTTGTCTCTCACGCAGGGGGCAATATTTGCCAAGACAAAAGATCCTGTTAGCTGCCTTGCAAAATGAATTTCCCTTTTCTTTGCTGGAGGTAGTTTGTAGCACTGCCTTGTGTGTTATCCATACAATCCTGTCGAAATGGGAGTTATGTTCTGTCCTGGAGCTATGTCTCTGACTTATCACTGATTGCACGGTGAGTGGTACCCACAGTATTTATATAGCCAATGGAACTGTTTAGAATTTTTTTGAAAAATGTGACAGAACACAGTCCATAATAGAAGCTTAGCTTACAAATGATTTGAACAAAAATTATATCAGCATAATTCTAATAACTATGACAGTAATTTGTGGAAAATATTTTGATACATTTAAGCAACCAAACCCAAATTTTTAGAAAATATTCAACTGTGTACACAAACAGCAAGAGAAAACTGTGAGTACAGAGTTTTTAGTACCATATCTGATAATACTGAATTTTTGGCTAAAAATTGTACTGGCTAAGTACATTTTGACATATGGCACCCCATTTTGAAAAAAACTGTTTTATTTTGGCTGACCTAAATTCTCCTTAAAAGGCCATGTATGGAAACTAGAGATGAGCCAGACATCTGAGGATGCCTTTGTGGTACGTCATATTTGTGCCATTTCAGACAGAAAAATGCACTTGGCTCTGAATTTGTGTGCAGCAAGCAATAATTAATAAGTCATTGGACCATCAATATAATTGGTGGGTGCTTCCCTATAGTTTAAACAGTGTTATATTGAATAATCAAAGGTGAATATCAAAATGAAGTCTTTGACTGTGCTCTACTTGCATTAGCAATAGGGAATAATAAATACAGTTTTCAAAATCATAGTTTGGTTCATTACAAAATCCTCACATACCTTCCCCAAGTTAGTAGACATGGCTAGACTGAGGTCAGGCAATTTTTGGTCACATAGCAGCAAGGATGTATGGAATGTCTTTTCATCCCCCTGCCCCTTCACAGCCTTCACAAAAGTAGCTCAAAATGCTCTCTTCTCCCAGGCAAGCAGATGACAGTCATTAATCATTGGCAACCAGTCAGAACATACTTCTCAGCTGACAAATACTGAACCTTCCAGGGCATTAGCAAATTCCTTTCCTGAATCCCTCCATCAAGCTCCTGAATCCATCGAGGGAACTCTGATAAGAATTGTGCCACTCTGCACCAGACCAGCTTTCAGACGTGCTCTTCCAGAGACTCACTTCCACAACTACTGAGAATTATCTTTAAGGATAACTGGTTGGGGATGGACAGGATCTGTGCACGATATACACCACAGGGACCCTCAGGAAAAGGAGAGGAATTCAGCACAAAAGTGCTCATGTTGTGTAAATAACCACAGCTGCATTTGCTGAGGAGGGGGGGAATGGTTGAACTTGAGCTCTGCTCTAAAGGTTGTAATGTTGCCATTTTCCATGCATTTTCAAAACTTCCTAATTCATTAGAAAACTGTCCATCATTCAGTAAGAAACAGATGAGTAAACACCTGGTTTAGTTATGGTTTAGTGTGCTAGTTTTTAAATGTTGGAACATTTAATAGCCATAAGGGAATATTAATGTAAAGGAAGCCACACAGGTATGTTACAAATACCTGTAATGAGCTTTATGTTCATTTATATAGCTATAAATACTAATAAACTGTATTTTTTCTATTAATGTACAGATCTAGCCTTTACAAAAGATAGTGGCTCAACCAAAGAGGTGTATTTTCCTTCTTTCTCCAAAGTGACTTATGAATGGGTTGTTGAGTGGCAAAAGAGCCTGGTGTTCACTCCCACGTTAATATTTTATCAATGTTAACAGCACTACAGTATCTGCAGGATCCAGAGCTGGTCACAGGAGTTGTGCCAGTACAAAATGTAGCTGCCCTCTGAGTGAGGCTGGGCTATGAAATTAGAGGCATGAGCAAGATTAACCTGCCATCATAAGCAGATATCTTTGTACTTCTATTTTTCTCCATTAGTTTTGCTGATTTAATAGTAAAAAGTTCTATGTGGGTTTAACTGTCTGTGTAGGATTGCTCAGATTGTGATATATTTCCCACTAGAGAAGTTTCTTTTGTGGCATAGCTTCTTGCAAAAAGTTTTCTGAAACAGCAGCCTGAAAAGTGACTTTTGAAAATTAGTCTACACTGTGCATGTATCTCTTTAAGGTTTGGAAGAGGTACGTGAAAAATTAATAAGGTTTTAGAAGGAACTTTTGTACAACAGTGTCATTTTATAGCTGGATGTTTTCATGTATTTTCTAACGTGTTGACTGAGTGTGAACATAACATGTTACATTCTTTATGAACGTGCAGAAGAGTCTTTACCGTGGGTACAGATTTGGACCCAGCTTTAAGCTGTGCCATGTTTTTGTTATTTTGGTTTGTGTTATTTTGGGTTTTGTTATTGTTGTTTGTTCTATTGATTCAACTGTCTGATGAATCTGTAGCTGATAGAAACACAGAATCCTAAGGGCTGGACTGTGAAAGCCTCTCCAACTCCTCATGCCCACGCTAGAAGCCCTTTGGTAGTGGAATATTAAATTATTCCTGTATTGCTGAAGTGCTCTGTACAAGCTCTCAGTGTGGATTAAGTAGCTGATGAATTCTGTTCAGATAATGCCTGTGCTTCATGGCAGACACAAACAAGCAGTTCTAGTGTTTCTTTGACACTTGTTTGTTGTCATAAACAATTGTGATCTTTTAGGAGTGTTGTACTGTGCTATTTACAAAAGTAGGCAAGATCCTGTAATACAAATAAAAATGTAAGAGAATCTGGACTGCCTCACAAAATGTAGGGCTTAAAAAATCCAGAACACCCAGAAGCTGGGCAGGTAATTGTCTCCCTTCAAGGTAACTTGAGTCTTAAGCTTCCTTATCCTATGATTTATAAGCCTGGATCACAATCTCAACGTTAAATAGAATCTGAGAGATGCTGATATTTTATCATATTTGTCAATTCCTCTGCATTTCACCTGTCAGCACTGAACAAATTTCAGGAAAAAATAGAAGAAAGTCTTTTATGTAAACATGTCATTGGCAAATCTCTTACATTTTTTTCCTATAACTGCCACAGTCAGTGCTGCCTGTATGACAGAAGCTGTTAATAAATTAGGCCCCGAGCCTCTTGATGGCAGTGTATTTCCTTTTTGAGTTCATAGGCTTTGCAGAACATTTATGTCTCATTACAGCCAGTACAGCAGTTTATGCCCTAATAAATCAAGGGAGCTTTGCAGAGATGATCTTGACAGTAATGAATCTTTCTGTTGGCATTTCCACTTCACAGACACAAATAATGAAGCAAAACTGCCCCATCTGGCCACTCAGCGAGAGTCAAATCACAGTGGGAAGCTGTTTTCTCAAGCGTGACAAAGGTCATTGTGTGCAGCAGGAGTGAGCGATAGCAGGTTGTGCTGTGAGTGGCAGTGTAGAATGAAGCCATTTGTGAGCTTTTATCATTATAATTACATTTATTAGCCCTGCTGCCAAGACTCAACCCGCCCTTCTACCAAGCCTGTGTGCTCTTGCATCAAAAGCTGCCTTAACTGATTCCTGCAGCTTGTTTGGAGAGCTGTTGGTTGGGTATTGCAGGGGAATTGATTTCATCAGCTCAATCAGCTGCCATAAGTGGGGTTATTAAAGTCTCTCTCAGTAATATTTTTTAAAATTTCTGAAAATGTACTGTCTTGAAAGAGCAAAAATTGGCAAAATATGCTGTATGCTATTTGTAAAAGAACAGATATACCAGGATCATTCTGCTTTGGGAACATATGGAAGAAATGCAGGATATGTCATCTCAGATTGCTGGTGGGTCCACTGAGCCTCCTGTGTAGCCTTTGGCAGCATGTGAGCAGGTGAACTTCCCACCTGTTCTAAAATCCTCAGTTCTTGGCTCTGACATTATTGTTACACTATTCCTTTGTTGATAAAGTCCTTGCAGCACAGAACTTGAATATACACCAAGAATCCTTGCAGGTTTCTTCCAGAGCCCTTCACAGACCATCTTCCCCAGTTTGGTTTTGCACAACTCAACATTGAACAGTATCCCCCAGCATCTCTATTTTAGAGCGTATTTCTCTCATTTTGATGTTTTCTGCTTGATAAGGTGGTTGAGTCTGATTTCTTCCTTTTGGTACTTTCTCCTGACTTAGTTTGTGCTTTTTACACTGCATCAAACAGCAGCATTGAAAATAGAGTCTTCTGTCAGATGGGAGTTTGGGGTTGCTTTAATTTGTTAACTTTTTCTTTAGTTTTTGTTAACTTTTTGTTTATTTTCCCCCTTCTATTTCATGCCTTCTTCCTTCCTTTTCAGCAGTGTGTTGGTCCTGCCCACCTGGTGTGTGGCTGTGGCTTGCTGACAATCCAAACAGAGCCACCACGTGTCACTGAGGAGATGTCACCAGTTCCCTGCATGGCTCAGTGCTCCTCCTGCTTTGGGTTTGCACACAGACCAATTCAAGCGTCTGGAGGTGCAGACAGTCATTGCTCTGCCTTGAATTTTTTGAGTTCAGAAATGCTGTTGTTCCTGTAGGCATAAGTCAGCAATAATTTGATTTCAAGTTGCCTGTGGCAGTTCTCCATTCACCTGCAGTGCACTGCAAGTACAGGGGCACTTACAGGCTGTGTGTTTGGGGCTGGCTCATCCTTCTCAGGAATGCAGGTATCCATTCTGTATTAGCAACATGACACAACAAGGATTCTTCATTTGCAAAGTCTAAAAGTTATTATTTCCAGCTGATATTTTACAGGGGTTGTGTTACACTGTGAGAATGCCATTGCCTGAGTACAAACCTGTTGAGAGTACAGACACAGCCACAGGCTTGTGGGAAGTACCAAGTGCTTTTTAATGAACACAAGCAAGTAGGGATTCACTTCTATTTTAAAGAATATTAATAAATAAGTTGAAGGGAGAAGAATATTTGAGTGAGGTTGAGGTGCCAGATAGATGACATCTCTCAACAATAAGGAGGAGGTTAGGTTTATATTTACAATTCAGACAGGAAATGCCAAATTCTTGTCCAGAAGAAACCAAAAATTTAAAGGATTTTTTTTTTTCAGTTGAGAGTAAAGGTAGATGTGAATGAATGTACAAAAGCAAGTGCTGTAATACTCCTCTTACATGTAGTAAGGCTCCTGGTGCAGATGGTGAAATCAGAGATTTGTTTTGTGAAAGAGGAGCTGGTGTTCCACGAGAATACTGGAGGTGGCGCACTTGGAGTTAGTGCTGGACATCTCACTCCTTTCTACCTTTGGCTGCAAACTTTGCTTTGCCCTCCTCACCTCCGTGCTGAGCTCAGTGATTGCCCTTTCCTCCTGTTCTGCCCCTGAACTCCCCAGTGCCTGGGATTCTTCTCTTCCTCTGCTTCCTGTTGGAATCTTGTTTCTACTTGGCACAATTGCACATTGATATTTCTCCCTGTCTCTCCTCATACTGTCTCTGTTTGGGAAGCATTTTCTAATTCCGGCCATTATTCTTTTTTTTTTCCTTGTCTAAAAATCTGTTGGTTTGTTGTTTGTTTTTCTTTTCCCCAAAGACCTCCAACAATCATATCTATATTCGGATTTATTCAAATTTATTCCAAAGCAAAGTATGTTTTTTGCAGGACAGAGGAAGAGGAAAATTAAGTGCTGGAGTTCCTTTCTGGTAGCAGGATACAAATTTTCCCAAATGATACAAGCATTGAGAAGCTTCAGGCAACTTTCTTGCTCTTTAAGAACAAGAATCAAATGTACAAATCCTGGGCTATTTGTATGCTTTTCCTCTTCTATCCTCTCTGTTTTTCCTTTTCTTTCCATACATGAAGACTGACAAGTTAAAAGATTATACCTTTCAACTGTAGTCTTGACAGATATTTATCTGTGCCTTTTATTTTGTCTGTCTTGTGATGGGACTCACTACAAAATTTCAATACCTTGCCAGCATCTGTGAAATGGAGGGAAGGAAAAATACTTCTGCAGATTTTGTGTCATAACAACAATTTTGTTTGCTGATATCCAAGCTGCCTTTTGTAGCACAGCATCACTTCAGGCTGCTTTTTCTTACATTCAGATGTTTTTATCCACTGAGTGCTAATGTGCTGGCCTGTGGGAAATGTATGGAATTGTGCTGCTTGTTTCATCAGCTATGATGGGTATGAAGTTTCTTTGTAAATTCAGGGAGTTTTTTTCAGTTCTTTCAGCTTCAAAGTAGAAAAGAAGGCTCAAAGAAAGTTCATGAAATCAATGTTGCATCAGTTCCTCTGGTTTATATCTTTTCTGGCTTTCACCAAAGTATCGCCATTCGTTGACTCCAATTCTGAGTGAGAAATGCATTTCTTTTAAGAAATTATGGGCTGGTGCCTTAGAGAAAGACCATATTTTAAAATACAGCTTTTAAATTTTACTGTCCCAAAAAAGTATTTCAAACCAAAGCACTTCTCCTTTTTATTCTTTTCTTCATTACACATTGCATCTTATAGTCAGCACTGATCTGGCTCAGCTCATCTGGCTCCTAGAATCGCTGGTCTTGCATCAGAGATGAACATATTCTGCTTTCTCAGGTGTGAAGTAGCAAGAATAAATTGGACCTCTGGAGATTTTACAGTTTTAACTCCACACTTTTTATGGTGAGTGGGTTTTGCCACATGTTTGTGACTCTCAGATATAATGAAGATCTCTTTAGCCACCATTCCATTAGCAGCTTAAACCAATCTAGGACTATGGTGCCATTATTAGATGTGATACCACACAAAAATGTGCAAATAATGCAGAATACTTTGGGAGTCTAAGGTGTAATAGACGCCCCTTATCTTTAGAATGTTGTTACTCATGGCATTCTGTGGTTTTGAGAAGAAAAATTGTCTGCTGGCAGAGTCAATAATATTCATGCATGACTTAAGAAAATGTTACATGTGGTTGTTGCATTTAGATGGTTTATGCTGTAAGGCCTGAAAGTAAAGATAGAATGCTTAATTTTTTTTTTTTTTTGTTACCAGGAGATATGCTTTCAGCTATATTAAAAGGACTGTTTGACAATTGCCTAGTGCAGTAACTAAGAAATGGTAGAGTAAAATGATCCAAAGCTGCAAGTGTTTGCAGGAATACATGAAAGTGATTGTGGGAGAGAGACTCACTGAATTTAGATTATTTGCTGTTGTGGGCAGTTTCTGTCCTGTTTTGAATTGGAAGTGTCTGATTCTAAACCAGGTATAGTGTAGACCAGGTATAGTCACCTTTATTCCTCACAAGAGATACAGGACATACATCCCTAGAAACACCCAAGAGCAGCTGTGAGTGTGCAAGTTTGGTGCTCTCAGATGTTGGGCTAATGAAACACTCAAGACTGAATTTTCTGGGCTGTATCTGTTTGGTACCATGCCTCAAACCATGCTGAACATTAGTAGTAAATGCTACACCAAATTTACACGCTCACTGGAGTGCATACGGGTTGCACAAGGCAAATTGTTGTTCAGGTCAAAGATAGCATTTCCATTTGGATTACTAGGATTTGTACATTGTGACTTTTGGGAAGAGGTTTATACCATACTAATCTCTTTATGAAATGTTAGTCTTAATATTTTAGTTGTTTTAAATGTGCGTTGGTTTAAGTGGGTTTTTATTAGCTGTATTTATTCCAAGTTAGAAAGTGGATGTCTAACAAAACTCTCACTGTAAGAATGTTTGGAAATGTGTGCAAAGGTTTTCACAACAGCACTGTGCTTTTGTATATCCTATTTAAAGTGCCTGCTGGCAGGAAAACCATTCCACTCATCTTCAGGAGATCAGGAAGTCAGTCTTGCTTCCCTTCTAACACATATTCTGAACATGGTTTGAGGCTGTGAGGTTAATCACACTGGATCTTGGAGAAATTTCTGTGCTCAGAGCTCTTTTAAATGTATATTTGTGATGTTTTTTACATTATGGTGTACTTAAGACATCTAAAAAACCACAGTAGCTTCAATCAATTTTACTTTCCAGCTGGCAGGAAAATTACTATTAGGAAAAGCAGTAATTGCAATTAAGCTAAGACCAGATTATGACTAATTTGAAATCTTGGCAACCAAAAATATTTCTCTCTTTCCCTGTTTAAATTGCATGATAACTAAATTATTTGCTCTGCTTGCAGTTCAGTAATTTGTATTTGCTTGCAAAAAAGCTAAATGTGTTTGCTTCTGCTTCTTCTAGGATAGAGAAAATATGATGTTTCCTCACTATCTCCTAATACATGTTTCCTGATGAAAACATACAAAGTCCTTGAGATATGTGTAGATTGGGCAGACTTGAAATGCAGAAATGTTCCATTAAATTTGTAAATTGAGTTTGGGCTGTGAAATACTTCTAAATCATCAAGTATTAGAATATAATGCTGCTATTATAATTTCTCTGAAGTAGGATTTATATTATTTGGTGGGTTTTTTTTACTCTTTTTACTGCATTTTTTAAAAATTTCTTTTATATATTTTGTCAAGTCAAAGAGATGCCTTATGACTTTTAAAAATCCTTTTATTCCAAGAGAAATTTTTGAAAAATGATGAAAACCTCTCCAAATTCAGAGAACATTAAATAAATCCCTTAGTACTAGGAGTAAGCAACAACTAAGACCTCACAGGTAGGAGGCTTTTGCTTCCTTCATGCCAGGTCCCGTCTCTCTGTGGGTGTTTCACGTGTTCTGCTTGCTGGTTGGAGCAGATGGGTTCTCTGCTGGTTTGGTTTTTCATTCTACCACCTTACTTCAGCAACATTCTGAAGCATCCGAGTTCTTTATTTCCCATTTCTGAAATGGGCCTGCATTCTCTGAGCTGTCACTTGAATATGGCCTCAGAGAGGTGAAGGGTTTTGGATAAATTACCTGACCAGTAGAACAATTCTATACAGATGCCTGGAATAGAAAGGAAGATGGTGCATGTCTTGTACTGTGGTGTTCAGCTGGAAAAGCTCCTTGCTGATTTCCATTAGCATATTCCTGAAAGCAAACTTTCTGCAGAACTGATGCTCCTAATCTCTGGTTCAAAGCAAGAATTAAAATAACATTAATAGCAGTTAATACACTAAGGCAAATGCACTGCTTGTATATGAGAGAGCTTGCTGCTGCATCTAATTAGAACAGCTTTTTAAAATTTAATCTATTAATAAATTACTTTGCATGCATATTAAGATGTTAATATTCATATTTGATTTGATTTTCTGTTGTTAATACTCCTAAAGCTTTTTTTTTGAAAAATTGATGAAGGAGATGACTATGTCTGCATCTCACCATTATTTCATTAAAGTATCATTTTAATTAATAGAAGTAAAATTGCTCATTACCTACACAGGAATACTTTCAGCGGGTTTTTTTACATCTGTTTTCTTGCATGCTTTTTCAGACCTAACACTTTTGTTCCAGACTCTTTTATTTTCAGATGAGTTTTGTTTGCTTTTCATTTATACACCTTCATGCTCATCAAGAGGGACGCACGCTAAATGGAAAAATTAAACTGAGCAATAAATAAGGCAGAATGTACATTAGAAGATGATGTTAGCATACAAACCATTTTTTTCTGTGACCTGTAAAAGGGAAATGCTTCCCTTGGCACCCAAGTGAAAACACTCAGGGATGCAGCCCAGGCAGGTCCTCTCAAGAATGTAAAATGTCTGCAAGAACAGATGTGCAAGTTCTGCCATTGGTCCTCCCATATCAGAATAAGCTGGAAACAAGATTGAATGAGTTTATTAACATATTAACTGAAGGGAGAGACTTGCCCTCTCCTTTGCCTGTTAGCTCAGGTGAGCACCTGGGGAGCCACTGCACTTTGTAGAGAGCAAGGCTCTTAAGGCATTCTGTTGATACTTCTCTTTTTAAGTGATACCTTCTCATCCTATACAAGTTTAGAGAAAGTTTTATGCACAAAAAGTTTTGCACCTTAATCTGCTTTTGTTATAAATGGATGTGGCTCTAATTTCTTTTGGATTACATCCTTTGCAAGAGACAGACTTTCAACACTGGGACTAACTGCAGTCATAAAACCAAATAAAGGAGGAACCAGTGCCAGCTGTGAAATAACACATGAATGCAGCATCCTTCTTATGTTAGATCTTTCCACATAAGAGCATTATCTTTTATCTTCCATCTGTAAGGCTTATGAAGAAATGCCTAAATAGGGAAGTCCTCAAACCCTTTCCATTTTCCTCAAGTTTTGGAGCCAAGGGTGCATATATGTCATAAATGTCAGCAGGCTGAAGAGCCACTGTGCAGAGTGAGAATCTTGAACTTGGCTTTGAGCACTGCTATGCAGTACAAGTCAAGTCTGGAAGTGAGGTGACAGGCTGCTGGTTCTTTGTGTGTAGCCTTATCTTACGTTTTGAACTGATTTCTACTGTGCTTGGCTGGCTTTGGAATACAGAGCACAGACTTAACCATAAAGTGTGATCCCAATGTGCAAGGAAGGTCTTGAAAGAAAGTGAATAATAGAATTTTTTGGTATTTTTGTTGTGTATGCAAAGCTTCACTCCATGCTGGATGATATCACTGTAGTATAAGATATCAACAGCTTCACCTTACTGTTTAAAGGTTTGCTCAGCTCTTTAAAATGATTTAACTATCTCTGCCTCTGTTTAGGAATAAAAAGCCAAAAGAAACACCAGTTAATGCCCTGACACAGTGTTGACTTACCCTTATTCCTTTTTCCTAGAAAACTCACTTCCCTCTGCTGCACCAGGGAGGAGTGGGAGGAGAGCTCCTCACCCTGGGCTCACATCAGCTCCTGCCCAGCTGTCCAGTGTGGAGCAGTTAGGATGGTGTTTAGGAATTATGAATGCTTATCATGTTCACAGTTCTGCACAGTGGGTAATTAGTCCTTTTGTGTGCATTTAGTGGCATTTTTAAAAGCTCTCAAGAGTTCTACACAGTGGATGCTGGTTTTGAGGGTCACAATGTCAGATGCTGGTTTTGAGGGTCACAATGTCACTTATGTGTACCTTCAGGTACCTTTGAAAAGCAATTCTTAATTCAGAGTGGGAAATCTTACTCTTGCATCTTTTTATTGTAAGTCAAATGGGAAGAAAACCCTTTCTTTTCATAACACATAATTATTATACTGATTCATTTTTAGCTGCACGTTTTGGGTGCCTGCAGCTTTACAATTTCTGCGTCCTTTAGAATTTTTTAGAACATAAAGTATTAATTGACAGTGGTGTATTTTCTAGTCTTTTTGCAAAAGCATCAAACTATAGAGAAAAATGCTGTACCTTATCACAAGCTGTTTCAATAGACATGTATTTGAATATTCAAAGTTTCTTTATCTTTTGGTCTGGTTTGATGTTTATCTCATTCTACTATGTAGGAAGCTATATATAAAAAATAATAGTAAATATATGTGTGGCATTAGATGTGCTAGAAATTGATTGGGGTGGCTGTACAAAAGTTGAAGGGGAAGTGTTGAAATGTGAAAAGAGGGAGAGAAGAATCCAAAAAAGGACATAAGAAAGTCATCATGACTATTAGGAAAGGATTGAACATACAGTCATTGCTTTGTTGACAATGAGAGATCCAGGAAGGAATTCCAAACAAGCTGTCCCATCTGTGCAGCATTAACAAGAGAAAAGGCAAGAAAAATGCATTTAAAAGAGGATTTTTATTTTTACTTAGATGTGTGTGTTTCTTGGAATATCAGTGCACTGCGTGCCCTCTGTGCACTGCCACTGCCCTGAGTCCAGAGGGCAAAAGTGCTGCTTGAAAATGACTTTTTGTCACTTTCCATGTGAAACAAAGTATGAGCAAAAAGAAATGAGAGGTACCATAAAGTTTTGATAGCTTGGTGAGAGGGATGTGATAGGGTACAGCTCCTTTTCATATGTTTCTTAATAAGCTTGGGGATTGTAACAATAATATCATCAATGCCAACCACTTCAAAGAGCTCCCTTCTGTCTATTCTCCATTTACTCTGGCCAGACTTCATTTCATCCTGATGGAGAGCAAGCCTTCACAGTTTATATTTTTTCATCTATAAACTAGAGAATTATTTAAACAAAATGGCACTTGCTGGCCATTACTAAGCTACTATTTGTAGGAATTTGTTAGAAATTGCTAGTCGGTAATTGCATTGTTAATAATTAGCTGATATTTTTAAAGAAATTGGGGTAAAGGATTGATAACATGTAAAGGACTTATTCTGTGGAGCAGCACAAATTTCGTGTTCTTCAAGGAAAGCCTACTTGAATATTTACCTTTGTCTCACAGTTAGCTGGACTGTGTGGAAAAGAATAAAAAGCAATTTTTTTTTACAGCTCAGTTCCTCCCTTTGGGAATGGAGGAGGTTAGATTAATGTATTTTGTATTTGTAGGTTTTTACATTCTTAACTGCAATTTTTCTTAGTAGGAACAAAATTGATCTTAAGCAAATAGGGGAAAAAAGTTTTCCTATGTTGGCAAACAATGTTTCTTCATTTACAAAGTAAGAAAATATTTATGTAATGCAATACATTGAATAGCTTAATTTTCCAAGTGATGCTGTACTGTGGCAAAGAAACAGAATTTGATAATTTATTATATTGCATTTACTTTGACATCATCATGTTCCATTGAGTAATTTCTATAGAAACTGTTACATCCATGATGTATTAACTGTAAATTTTGCCATTTCCTGAAAATGACAATTTATTACCCCGTTCATTCTAGTCTTGATGGAGCCTGGGGTGGGTATAAGTGAAATAAAAGTAAGGTATCAGCAATGCAAAAAATGGAGCGCCAGAGGAACATATATACATATATATTATTTTCAGTGGTTTCTTATATTACGAATTCAAGAAAGGAGAAGTTAAATTTTGACTCACACAGGTTCTGAGGACTTGGGATAGACTTAAGGATGAGTCAGAACTCATCTTGCCTTTGGGGATATTGAAGGGAATGGCTATCTTATCTAAAAAGATTAGAATGCAGCAGTATTTATCTGTTTTCATCATCTTTATACTCACTTGGTTGCTATATTTACTGGTAAATAGTTTGTTAAGAATCCCCAATCCTTCTAGTAATTTTTTGAGGATTCTACTTGTACTTTTTAATATACATAAAAATTTGACTGTATATATAGATATTCAAATATATTGATATAAAAATTATTTAGGAAATGCAAACATTTTCTATTTCTCCACAGCAGACAAAATCATTGACTTGTTTCTTTAATACTTTTGTGTTTTTCCTAAGTTAAAATAATGCTTTTAGTTCTTGCTAAAAAATTATTTTGTTTTCGTTTCATACAGCAAAAGGATACAATGTTTACAACCATCCAAAAGCAGCATATTGTTGTCAGGAGCCTGATCTGAAGTGTCACAATGGAGCTGCTCCTGCATTAGCCTAAATTTGCTGAGTTTCATGGGTGAGGTGCTCAGAGTTGAAAGGACAGGCTGCCTGTTGCCTGTGGATGCAAAATTCCCCTGTTCTGTACAGCACTTGGAGCACTTCCCCCTGCCAGTGAAAGAATTTTTCAATTTGTATTTGTTCTTCATTAGTTTATAGTGTTACAATTATATTCAGGACAAACACATGTTTTATTTGGCTTACCATCATTCTTTCTCATGTTTCTGATTTTGTCTTGTTTGATATATATGCAGTCCTGAAAAGAGAAACATATTTATACGGATGGTAAAAATCAAATGTTTCAAATTTTAATCGGGACGTTGAAATTAAAACTAGAATTGAAATGCTCTGGTTCTGAATGTCACATAGAAAATTGCCTTCTTTAAAAGAGTACTGGAATTCATCAATTACAAATTATATTCTCTGTACAACTGAAGTTTTGTGCCTATTATACATTTTTATTAGAAGCATTTTTCTCAGTAGGCTTTTATGATAAACTTAATAAAATACGTCTTCTAAATGTTCTAAAATATCTTCTAAACATTTTGATCGCCATTGAAATTTTCACAGTTGACTAGATCATAGTGACAATAATGAATGACTGTTCAGTTTTGTGGAATGTTTGTATCTGAAGTCCTCAAAATACATTTTTTTTAAATTTCTGGGTTATGGACAGAGAAAATGCATTGCAGACAGTTAGAAATTCATGATGTTGAGAATTCATGGAGTGGCAATATAGCCAGGATCACATTCCATTTGTGATGGCTACACCACAGTGATAGAGGTAGAGGTGCAACTCGACTGCAGCTTTGATTCAGAGCTGAGAGAGCCCTCCAGGAGACAGTGTGGCTGTTCGAGTGCATTACTCACATGTTCTTCTTGGAACTCCTTGTATTTAAGTGGTTTTGATCTTGAAATCTGCTGAACCCTGCAGCCTAGAGGACACTGGCAATCTCCCTTCAGTCCCGAGGGATCAGGCCGTGCCAAGGGTGATTCAACCACAGCAGAGACAGAGAATGGTCAGGAGGGATAGCATTCCCTTGGGACAGCTGTGGTGTGGAGGAGCCCCGCTGTCCCTGCTGTCCCTGCTGTCCCACCTGAGCCAGCCAGGTGCTCCTCTGTGCCCGGGGAGACCGTGGCACTGCCTGCTGCAGCTCACATGTCACCCGATCTGCTGCTTCCCTGCGGTGGCCGTCACACCACTGCAAATCCTTGGGGCATGCCGTGACATTTCTGAAGTTTAGGGGAGGATTGGGGTTCTGTCTGAGGGTACAAGCAGTGCAGACAGGCAGGGCAGGGCAGGTTGAAAGCCCGGCAGAGCTGGGGGTGTTGCAGCCGGTGTCCGGGGGCTGCTGCAGGTCCCGTGGGGGGCCCGGGGCTCTCACAGCTGCCCTGCATTTGTGTTTCAACACTGTCTTTGCTACTGCTGGGCTTCGGCCTTGCTGGATTAAAAAGTCCTGGAGTATTTCTGTTTATGTGCAGCTCCTTCTACTCTGCCTGAAGCATAAATCTGCTCCGGCCCTTTTCTCACTGCTAGGTTGACTTTTGGTTGGAGAGGAAGGCAGCTCTAGTGGGAAGATGACAGGTGACTTTGTGTTGACTTCTCCTCAAAACCCAGCAATAGCTTCTGATTGAGCCCAGAGGCTTTAAGAGGGCATTCATGTTAGTTTTCAGTATTTTGCATGTTCTGCAAAGCTTGACTTATTTTTATTCAATTGTTTAGATTTCGAGGGTTTGTGTATTTTATTAGTTTATAGCAGTGATGGGGGAGCCCAGAGCAGACACACCTCTCCCTCCTTTGGCACGCAGTGTGGCACTGGGGTTTTCCCTGCCACATCCACATGCTGCTGCTCTCTCCAGCTGATTTATCACCCCTTCCTCAGCCCAGTCTGAGCCCACGTCTGTGAGTAGGGTAAACTTGAGCAAGCCAGGCTTGTGAGGAGACTGCCAGGCATTTGCTGATCACCTCAGAATACCCTGTAAAGCTCTGTCCAGCACCTCGTGTTCCTTCAGCAGCCTTGAGCATGTTCAGCTGCCAGGATATTGACTGGGTAGTTTCCACTGGCTACTGCAAGTGCTTGATACTGTAATTTCCAGTTTCTGTTTTTCTGCTGTCATTTAGAAAACTGTGCACAGTCCAGATTGGGATTTTATGGTCTGCTGCCCCCTTGGACAGTTTTTTTCCTATTTTGATGGAGAAAACCTTTGAAAATGCCTGTAATCTAGAAAGTCTGGTGCATGGCAATGATGCTACCACAGAAAGTGAGAAATTGATAGGGGTCATTGCTCTCTTGATAATAGATTAAAATAATGCAAACTTGCACAGGGCAGAGGAAAAACAAATAGCCCAAACTGCATAGAACAGATCAGAAGTTTTCACTGGTGTGTTCATGTGGAACTCAGGTTTTACACTGCATGCTTGACATTTGGAAGGAGTAAGGAGGTGCCTGGGTTAGTCCTCATCAGTTGTTGGTGGGGAGCCTCATCCTGCAGGAGCTTTGCTCACAAAGGCTGGAGGGAGAACCGTGCTTTTCTAGTGGCTCCCTGAAACACAGGAGCCTGTCTAAAAGGTTTATGTGATAATAAAATAATAGTAGGAGATTTTTCAAATGTTCTTGTGATTGGATGCAAAGTAGTTTTGGGTAATCCTTTAAGCTGTAAATTGGTCACCAGGTAAATACTGTCAGTGTTTTGTCACGTTGGGAAGGTGGGATGAGGAGATGAAGGGGGTTTGCAGAGCAATGGCAAGCGTTGTAGGCTGTAAAGGCAGGTAATTTCCAACATTTGTGGGTTTGATTCATCCTGGTATGAGCATTTACTCAGCCTTCAAATGATGTTTCCTTTTTTTTCCACATACTTGAAACTGTTTCTTCTGTAAAGTTACAAAAAAAAAGAGGGAAAACAATGCCTCTTTATCTTTCATGTGATTTTTACATATTTTATTTCTAAATTTTTTTGTTCATGTTACTTACAGGTTTTACTTATACAGTTATTAAATATTTACATATGTTTTTAGCTTAAAAGGCATTATTCAGAAATTAAGAACGCTTTATAGTAGATGTCATTAAAAAATCGTGGTTCACTAATCCAAAATGAGGTGAAGATATATCTTAAAAGATACTGCTACATTGCTGCAGTCAATGGAAGATTACCCAATGTTCACATATTAATGTCCACTGTAAATTCAATTAATTAGCAAGTAATTTGGAGAGAAATGCAATTACTCTTCATTAATTACTCATGGTTATGAAGCATACATTAAATACAGAACCAAGTACAATTGATTCACTTTTAACTTTCTTTTTATTTGTCTTTTGACATTGTTTCTGTTTTATGTCAGGATGGAGCCGTGATCCTGAAAAGGCTTCAGCACGTGCTTTGCTTTGTGCACTGGGAATATTCTGAGAAAAGCATATTAATTTGTGACCTTGTCTGTTTACTTGTGTTTGAGTTTGCCACTTCCATAAGTAATTTCACTAAGTCCTGACGCTTTTAACCTTGCTGTCCTCACGAACTGCCTAAATTTTATTTGAGCTCAGGGTGCCTAGAAATCAAATCTGGCACCCCATACTCATGATGGAAGGATGGTGATAGGGGAAACCATTTGACTATTCCACATTACATAATTTTTAGAAATAATATGTGGCAATAACAAACCTTTAGGACAAAGTTGTCCTAAAGTGTCAGGAGACTGAATTTCTCATTAGCTCATGTATCACTAGCAGTTTGACCTCAGGAAGGGATGAAGGCACTGGAAGATGCATCCCCTCAGGATGCAGAGGTTGCATCAGAAAGTGATGCGAGATCTGAGATATTTTTCTGCTTCACCAGCTGCCCAGCCTAAGGAGTGCCTGAGCCAGCTTAAGGCTTTTCTCTGCTTGTTCTGTGCAGGGAAAAATAAAATCAGAGAGAACATGTGACATTTCTGTCTGACTTTCTGAGAACAGGTGAAAAACCACCTGCTCTACATGTAGTGGCAGGCATATAGAGCTCAGTGGCCTTAAAATGCACCTGAGAAACTTCGTGGATGAACAGACAAGGAGGGACTGGGTGGAGAAGTTGGGTTTATACAGTGTATTTGTGAAAAAAAATTCCAGGAGATTGAATGAAATATTTGTCTGTATCTGTGCAAAGTCTCAGGACCCAAATTTATGAATTCTGGCATGAAGACCTTGTCCCACTGTCTCTGAAGCAAGCAGCACTGTTGGCCAATATTTGGAATAATTATTTGATACAATACATGTATTTGCCAACTAGAAAAGAAGTTTCTTTTCAGAAAGCTTCCCAACTTTCTTTGTGTTTTAATGATCTGTTTCCTGCAAAAAATTCTGTGGGTATCAATTTATTTATTTATTTACCTAAGTTTATTTGGGAGCCTGATACCACAACCTATAGATTTAGAGAGAAATTTCTCATTCAAGTTCCCCTGCGATATATTGTGACTGTAATCAACCTTGTAAAGCTGAATAAAAATTTGTCAGGAGAGTTTGTGCTGAGGAACTTTGCTCATGAAAACCTTCACACTGTTTCCTTTATGTGTTCTGCTCCTTGGCTTCACCCAAATGTGCTTTGTGAATTTTGTGGATTGCAGGCACTCTATATATGAAATCTACTCCACACTTAAAACACAGAGTATTTGAACAAATAAAAGGTATTAGAGATCCTGGCTCTAGAAATGAGATCTTCTGAATTCTGTTCCTGCCTTGTTTTCAGGGCAACACACTGCTTAGAGCCTTTGAGCTTTTGTGTATCTTGGCTTTCTTTTAAATGAAGGGATGAATAAACCCACCAAATTTGCACATTTTTTACAATTCTGTCTGTATAAGTTCATTTTATTTAATTTCTTGGTACCCCAGTTGAATGGGCAACATCTGGGGTGTGTGACCTGTTGCAAACGAAATGTACATGCAGGCTGTGTCAGTGGAGCCCAAGTTTTGCATACGAGTTTTAATGTCCTATGGCAATGCATAAATAGTTGGCTGTAGAGTTTAGGTTAGTGGCCCATTTGATTCTGAGATCTCTACAGCTCCCAGAGACAAAAATCACCATAAAAAATAACAAAAATAAACCTGACACTGAATGGATAAACCTGAACAAAATGTCTTTGATTGGAGCATTTGGGATGGCTGCCAGGCTGGACTTTGAGATGTT
Source organism: Irena cyanogastra (assembly GCA_013397155.1). Taxonomy (NCBI): domain Eukaryota; kingdom Metazoa; phylum Chordata; class Aves; order Passeriformes; family Irenidae; genus Irena; species Irena cyanogastra. Next base: position 83,207 of record VWZV01007991.1, read on the forward strand.
TATAATGGGTTATGTGTTGATTGAGGAGAGGAGCATGAAAGGTGCAGTTTTAGCACCCCCAACCTATGCCAAAGTATGCAAGAAGGTGGAGACTGCTGTTTGGACAGGGGATAGATCAATTAAATCTTTTAGGACAGGATGCTTTAAAATGCGTGTTTGTAAGTTAAGACATAACCTAAACATTTTACTCACAGGAGATTCTGAAGTTTTACCCAGCTGGTGAGTTCTTGGTGGGGAATCAGCCTTGAAACAGACTCTCCCAGGTCTTCAGCAATTCATGTCTTTTCAACCTTGTAGCTTTTGAATTGGTTGAGCATTTAAAATTCTTCCCTCCCTGCTAATTAAGGACCCTAAGGAGAAGTGGTGATGCAGCTTTTCTTTCAGTTTCAGATCAGACACAGTTTAAGTTTGATTTATTCAAACACATTTTGAATCCTTTTAATGAGATAAATAAATCCTGACAAAATGTCATGGTTGAATTGTAATCTTAGCTAGAAATACAGATTTAACATTGTAAGAGACATTCTCAACCTCCTAAACAAAATCAAAGGTTTAAAAGAGCTTATTACTTAAAGAAAGAGATAGACACTGGCGAAGGAAAAAGCAAGAGCAGATACATTATTTCCTCTAGCCCTTAGAGATAAACAATTCACCTGTTTCAGTAGTTTTGTCAAACAGTGAAACCTGGACTGAAAATCAGCTGTTGCCCATTTTGTTTGTGAAGTGGCTCTGGAGTTAATAGATTAAAACTTGTTAGTAAATTAAAGTTTTGATCAATGGCTATTTTTAGATGGAAATAGTCTATTGTTTGGTGGGTGAGAGAAATGGCATGGAATAGCAGTGGTGATTTTAATCCCAAAGAAATTTAGTAAAATTTGACATGAAATATTTGACATGAAATGTACATGTGAAAAATTGCTTTCTTTGCTTTACACTATCAGCATAATTTAAATCCTGGCTTTGGGTTATATTTTGGAAACTAAATTTCTTTTTTTGAGATTTGTAATTTTGACTGTGAATTTTATTCCTAAAAAGACATTTGTGTAGTTTTCCAATGTGAGAAATATCGTTCTGTTGTGATTTTCCTATTTAGGGGTTTGTTTTTTTGTAAAGTTTCGTGTTGTGCCATCCAGGTCAGCGCAGCAAGCAGTTAAGCAAATAAATAATTCTACTGAGTACTCAAGGGCAGAAATATGATGAGTGCCAACAGAGAGTTACCTCAGTGGAAAAAAAGGGCTTTAGCAAGGTGAGACAATAGAGCTAGTGCAAAAACAGATGAAGAAAATGTCTGTCCTGATGAACGAAAATCCGAGCACAGCAATTGCAATTTTTTGTTGGTAAGATTAGAGCTAATAATTTTAATAAAATGGACTGGAAAGAAACAAAGTTTTAAAGCAATGAGCAGGATGAGATTGAACAGTCTGCTTTGAGATCCTGGAAATAAATGTGAGACTGAAGAACGAGTGAAAAGTCAATTGAATTAAGGATTTCTTTTTAAGATTTAGGAAGAAAATGCCACATATTCATTCAATCAGATGGTAAGTTTAATTCTGCTTTATTAGACAGCTTAAAGGTTAAAGTAGCCTGATAAAATTCAATGGAAATAAAGTTTACCAGACAAATTATTATTGCTGAAAACAAATTTCAGTAAGAAAGTAATATGAATCCATGTCTGCTTGCTTAAAATAGCTGTCAAACAATAGAACACACAATAATTTGATATTTTTAATAGCAAATTTCCATATAGGTATCTAGGCATAGGTCAGACTAAAATTCAAATGCTCAAGTACTTTTCTCTTTTTCTATTTTCATTTGCTTAAATCCTTTCAAGTGGAACTGTATTTTTAAATTGTTCTGTGAAGAATGTTGGCATCTTAATTTTAAAATAATGGTTATTTAAAAAACCCATTAGTTATTATTTTGGTTTTATTTAGCATGGATGAATGTGGATCAATACTATTGTGGAGTAAGCCAGAAAAACCAACTATTTAAAAATATATTTCTCTCTTGTAGTATCACCCTGGTTAATGTTCATACCCACATGCTGCTCTGATAGTCACAAAAATTCCTGGTAGACAGAAATTCTCTTTTTTCATACCATTCTTTGTTTCTGTGATGTTTAGTAACAGTGTGTACTCATATCAAAAGACAGCCCCAAATAGGAAAATTTGCTCTTCATTTACTGAGTCACTGTGAATAGGATATTAGACAGAGCTGTGCAGACACTTTCTGTACATTACCAGCAGGAAAAAGAACAGATTTTAGGCCTTTGAATCCCAGACCCTTGCATTATTCTTTATTGTCTGGGTCTCAGTTTTCTGAGTGGTGTAAAATTCAACCAGTATCTCCTGAGGCAAAATGTCAGTGAATTCACCTATCCAATTATTGAGCCTTCTATAAATTTGTTATTACATTTTTATTATATAGGTAATAGTAAAATGCCTTGGGCATCCTTGCATAAAATAGCTCAACCAATATTAAGGTGCCAGCAGAACAGCAAACTCTTTTCCTGTCTCTGTGTGTGAGAGACTCACTTTGCTCAAAGTCTCCATAATAAGAGAGCTCTTCTATTATGTTTTTATGAAGGTCATTGGTTCTGGACAATTTCAGGCAGATGGTGGAACAAGAGTTTCTAATGTAAAGTGCTCTATTGCAAACCTCTTTTGAATTAAGGTCAGGGCAGCTCCAACACTTTTACAAGTGGAGTGATCCTGATGAGACTCTAAAATAGACATTGTTCAAATTATTGGGATTGAAAGATTCAACCTTCATTTTGAAGTTAATGTAGAAATGATGTTCTGTATTGTCCTGTACTGTTGAACTCAGTCAAGGTACTTTTCTGTGTGGAATATGCTGCCATAACCCGATCTTGAGAAAATGAGTGATGGTACAAAGGGTAGCATCTGAAACAAATGGTAGCAGTTCCTGGCTGGCTGCCCATGCAGAAAGTTCTCTTTGCAGGGCTCAGCTCTGGTTCTGGGGTAGCTCTGTGTCAGTGATGGGAGTGACAAACACAGGAATGCACTGCAGAGAAAGGCAACAGAGCCTTTGCAGTATAAGCTGCCTTCTTCCTTGAAGCATACTGGCATCATGTGGGTTTTCCCCTGATTCAACATCAGCCAGCAAACTGTCAGCCCTGTCCTAATCTCCCTCTGACACTGGCCCAGATAATCGATAGCACTGGCTGCCTGAGGAGAGAGGAGACTGAGACTGACTGAGACTAATGGCTCCATTTGCACAATCACAACAAATAAAGGAAAGCACTTTAGTGCTCCATGTGCAGCTCTCCTGCAGTACTAACATTTCTGGGATGTTTAGAGACTCCTTGTACATCTCTTGTCTAAGGAATGCATTGAATTTTTTAAAAAATTTATATATTTAATCTGTTTCTAGTGATGCTTTCAGAAAAATGTTACTAGAGGAAATTTGCTGTTATGGAAAATTACAGAATTCTAGGAACATACCTCATCTTAGAAAATGTCTGACAGTGAACAACTGCAATGAAAGATGATGTTAAGAGTTAGGAACAGGAACACTGTAGGAGAAGGCACTTGGCAGTAAAAACTCTTCAATAGCTTTCCAGGAGAAAAAAGGTTTTGGAAAGGGTATGCAGATTGGTGTGTGGCTTCTATTTACAGTAAGTGTTACCTGAATATGGGGGGTGCTTCGTGTCCATCTAAACGGCATCATTAGGGCCACTGGGTTGATCTGAAAATGAAATCTGGAGTGTCAAAGCTGGCAGCTATAAACTGAGGGATGACAGTGTCTGTGTGCTGTCTCAAATGAATGCACTGTTATTTGAAAGTTGTAATTATTCTTCTGTGAGATGCCTGTACTTGAGTGAGCTTTATACATGTTCTGGTTCAGTAAAACACTGGGCCTCTAGCTCATTTATTGCATTTCAGCATGGTGGAGCTTAAAAAGATGCAAAGATTTATTAAAATGGATAATCTTCAAGTAAACTTTTTTTTTTTTGTTTGAATAAATAAATAAAAATTGACTGTCCAGAAAAATCTGAGCAAGCAAATCCTGATTTCAGTGCCTGTAATGGTAACATAATTGTGTGTGTGTGTGCTTCACTCCAACAGTATGGCTGACTTCAGAGTAAATGTTACAAGGGCTGAATTATAAAAGTGACGTTCTATCCATGGCTTCATCTTATTCCTCTTCTTCCAGGGAGCATGTGGAGCATTTACAAGTATGTGTTGTATCTTTGTAGCAGAGAGAGCACCACAGCCTGAGTGTGGCAATATTGAGAAGTATCTAATAAGAATATGAATGAGTTTTTTTGGAATTTCACATGCAGGTATCCTTATCCTCATACCTTCCAAAGAGATTAAACTGAGAAGATCAGAATTTGTACTCTGAATTAAGATTCCATGTATGGGTTTATTCAAGAATAGGTGTTGTTTTCATATATCTTTATTTCAGATCAGTGTTTAAATATAGCAGCCCTTAAATGCTGTGCATGATGTGACAGGGAGCAGTACAGACACCAAATGTTTTTCCTGTGGAGGGAAAGGCAGTGGCCAGCCCAGAGGAATTGTGGAGCTGGGCACAAGAACAAGAAGGGGATGATGGACAGATTGGCAAGCAATTTTAGTGGAGCTGCATTTGTTTTGTTGCTCTGGCATCAGCCAGGGTTCCTGGAGTTTCATTGCCCCCAGCTGGCCATTCCTTCTTCTCTGGTACCCACCTGCATTTCTTGTCTCTCTGGGCCAGGGTGAAGATCCATTCTGGGGGATCCAGCCTCCCTCTGTGCCAGCTGTCCCTCCTGCAGGGCCCTGGCACTGCTGAACCCTTAGCTGGGCAGAGATTTCATTCCATGTGTTCAATGTTGTCTGGCCTAATTAACCTAATTCTACCTTTGATTGAGTAACCCTTTTTTCTCTTTTGACTGTCTCATTAAAAGGTTGAATAAAATCTCTATCTTAATTTGTTGCACATTACTTTTCCCTTTCCTGAGGCACACTTTTCAGAGAAAGCTTGCATGCCCACATGTTCTGTTCTCGCCTGTGTTTTTGTGTTTGCTTGTTGCTCTCATTTTATATGAAGTCATGTGTAGATATATCTATGAGATAATGTGTATAACATAGAGAATAAGATATAATTTTAGGCTCATGTTTTGACTTCCCAATCTTTTCTATTATTGCATTTTGTTTGTGCCTCAGTTGGGCACTGTGTCTCTGTGTTACCTGAGATTGCATTAGTGACATTTATTCTTTTCATCACACTAAGAGCTCTCAATGTCTCATTTTCAGTGCAGTTTCCAGTTTTTATAACTCCTCCCTTTACATTTCTCAGAAGTACTGTCATCCTTCTGCAGCAAGCTATTTTATTCTTTAATCCTCTCTTTGTCTTGTTTTCCAACTTTTATTCCTTCTCTTTCCACCTTTTATTCCATTCTCTTCTTGGCACTGAGTTGGCACTCTGTTATTTTGTCTTTACATCTCTGCTTCCAGAGTCTCTTACTTTTTCTTCAGCATTAAACAACTGCATTAAAAAGTTACAGAATGATTAGAGGGATTTTAGATATTAAAAATGACTCCATGTGTTACAAATGTTCTAGAGTTTGGAATTGCTGATTTGATTTTAGAACTTGTAATGGGCATTGTGATGGAGGCAGTAATATGTCAGAAAAGGGGGCTTTTTGAGTAGATTAAGTTTTACTCTCCAGAAAAGATTGCTCAAGGGAAAAAATAAATACAGTGATGTAGCATGTCAGGAAGATTTTAAAGGAATCAGTTGCTCAGTGTCAAAAATCTTCCTGCGAAATGAATTATTTTTATTGTTTAAAATTGGAGTTCCCTGTTTTTCACCACTAACTTAACTGTCCTGTGTTTCCTAGTGTCAAATGCAAGTTCACTGTAAGTGTGCTGGTGCTCAATGTCCTCATTTTTGTTCTCAGTTCTCCTTCTTCCCATGTTTCTCTAAAAGAAGGGAGAGGAGGAAGCCCTTTGTTTAGGCTACATGTTTTAAGAATGAAGAGTGTTTATAGAGTATTCATCTGTTTTTTCTTCTCCATGATACATGTGGTGACATCACTGCATACTTTTAGATGGTTTGGAAAACTAGCAGTGAGAATGGAGAGAGCAAGCAGATAATGTTTTTATAATTAACTACAGGACTTAGAGCATAGCTTGTGAGTCATGTTAGAGAAAAAAGCTTACTTAGCTCTGAACTCAGAGGATGGACCTCTCTAGGCTGTCTTTCATATTTAATGTCCACAGAAGTTCAGGTCTTCATTCTTTGTTCTCGCTGGTATCAGGTTTAAAAAAGCCAAAGTATTTCATTACAAACACCCCAACTGCTGTTGATGTTTAGCAAGCAAATATCAGAGCGTGGATGAATTCAAATTGACAGGTGAAACCCCTCAATGTTTTGTTAACATTCTAAAAGGGTTAACCGCAGTATCTAGAGTCACCCACAGGTAAAATCCTTAAATGAGTTGTTCAGGATGCAGTCAGAGAAGAATGATGAAGCAAACCTGGTTTTTTTATTTAACTAAGATGACCATTATGTTACAATGTCTGTAGCCTTATGTAAAATGCATTTTACTATGGGATGACATTCTCAGTTATAGTGCTTTCAAAATTACCTAGGGTAGCTGATGGTAAGTAAAAAAAAACCCAGTTCTTGTGTACATGCAGGTTCCTTTGTCACAGATCTTTCTAACTGTCTTGGGCCCTGCAGTGCACACCAGGTCCAGCTAAAGCTTTTTTCCATTTCTCCTGTACACAGGTAGAGCTGAATAACCACTTCCTTTACCTTGTCAGGTATTAATTGCCATTTCTTTTAGGTACATCAAGCAAGTATTTGATATTTGCTTTTATTGCAGTAGATTGCCATTTTTGATCCACGATGAATTTCTTTCAAAAATCTAGATCTATTTCTGGTGCTCCACTAGGTTCTTCCTCATCTTTCATCCATGAATTAGAACTTTCCCTCCTAATGATATACTTTTTGACACAAATTCTGTTAATTTCAGACTGTTTCTGTTGCTCCCAAATACTATTTTGAATTCTCACAGAATCACTGAGTTGGAAGAGACCTTCAAGATCATCGAGTCCAACCCATTCCCTGACACCTCAACTAAACCATGGCACCGAGTGCCACATCCAGTCTTTCTTAAACACATCCAGGGATTGGGACTCTACTACCTTCCTGTACTTCCAGTACTTTATCACTCATTCTGTAAAAAACTTTTTCATAATATCCAACCTAAATTTCCCTTGGCACAGCTTAAGACTGTATCCTCTCATTCTGTCAGTTGCTGCCTGTAAAAAGAGACCAACCCCACCTGACCACAACCAGCTTTCAAGGGGTTGTAGAGAGTGATAAGATCACCTCTGAGTCTCCTTTTCTCCAGGCTAAACACCCCCAGCTCCCTCAGTCGTTCCTCACAGGGTTTGTGTTCCTCACCAGCCTCATTGCCTCCTCTGGACACGCTCGAGCGTCTCCACGTCCTTCCCAAACTGAGGGGCCAGAACTGGACACAGCACTCGAGGTGTGGCCTCACCAGTGCCAAGTACAGGGAAAGAATGACCTCCGTGCTCCTGCTGGCCACACTATTCCTGATACAGGCCAGGTGTCACTGTCTAATTCTATATTCCAAGGGACATGGAATGGCTTCCAGCTTCATACCATTTGACAAATCTTTAAAGGTTCTCTTCATCTAAATCCTCAATCAAATTATTAAATTGCACTTGGTACTGGCCAGATCTCTCCTCGCTTTTCCAAATTCTCTTCCTAACATGACAATAATAAATTCACTTTGAGAGCACATCTGTCTGAGAAGTGCATTCACCTTATGTTCATTTCATTAGGCTCAGAGTCCTTAGAGGGAAACAGCATCACTGAGCATGTAATATGCTGTGCCTTATTTTTGTCAGGCCCAGTTGGAAGCTCTCATGGATGGTATGCTGCCCGTGAGTCCAGGATTGGTGAGGATGGCCATACTTCTCCTAAAATATTTAGAGAATTTAATCAGGATATCTTTCTCCTCCTCTTCTTACCTGTGTAGTGCAAAAGACACTTGTTATGAAAGGAAATAAGATTAGTTAAACAGAATCACTCTTAGATTAATGTTGGCTGCTTCCTTCCACATTATTGTGTTGTATATGATTGTGAATTAATTGTTTAATTACTTTTGCTACTGTCTTTTTGGGTAGTAAAATCTAGGAAGTGATTCTATAAAATTCTACAAAATCAGGCTTTGTTGATTGAAACACATATTGCTTATCTAACATTTTTCCAAATATGACCTCAGCTCCTAATCCCATGGTTAAAAATGCTTGTGTCATAGTAACTATTCAAATTAAACTGTCTGGTGAAGGCTGAAATACATAAACCTTTGACTAATTGAACTTTCTCTACAGTTGGGTTCTGTACAATTCTTGTTAGGATTTGCTTGCACACACATTTTGTTACGACTTGGGCCTCACGTGTATTTGCTGAACAAAGCAAATGATTTTGACTGTTAAAATTTGAATTTAGATTATAGTCTTAGATCCAAGATGTCCTCTGGCAAAGTATTCCTGATGAGTAAAGAGAAATTTTGCACTGGCCCCTGTTATGCCAAGGTATATATTCAACTGGCACGGTGCTGTTCAGGTCAGCTGGGTTACAGTCATGGTTTATAACCTTTAAAAATGTGGCCTATGAATCACAGCATCCTAGAGTGTTTTAAAATATGGTTAACACTTACAGAACAGAGTTCTTACACTACTTAGTGGTTTAAAGATGATACCTGGTATCCTCAGTTTCCTGTGGAAGTGAGTTGGCAGCCTGTGTAGGTTAAGGCAAAAAAATGTGACAGTCTCTTTTTGATTCCACAAGTCTGTATGAATTCTCTGCAAGTACCATTTTCTATTCTGCTGCCTCAAAGATCATGCTTATTGTTACACTGCACATGTTTGGAGAGCAGGAGATGGAGTTAAATTTTCTGTATTTTTCTTAAATAATTAAGAAGGCTGTTTTGAAAGCTCAGCTGTCCTTTCTGTCATGTGAATTCTGCTCTTTAATGTGATTCCTCTGAATTATCCTGTTTTTCAGAAGAAAATTAGGATTTTTTTAAGATTAGACAAATTGGAAGAAATAAATCATAAGGTCAAAAGACCATGCACTTAACTTTGGCCTGTAAATGATGCTGCAAATTTTGGTGACCTGGTTAAATTCAAGGGTTAAACAAAGTGCTGTACATTGTTTCTGTCTTTAGACATTTGTTCAGTATCCATGGACTTATTTTAATGTAAATAGTCACCTCGACAGCTGTGTCCCCTTAAGCACATTTTATTTAGCAGCTGGATTATACACGTCACTTGGCAGCCATGGATTTTCAATTTTTCCCCGTGCTGAGGGGGCAGCTGGAATAATTTGAGTGCTCATTAATTTGGGAGAAATATGAGCTGCAAGTCAGACAACATGAGTCTTCTGTATGGTGTTGTACAAGGATAAGAGGATCAGGGTAGAAGCAATTTGCCCTGTCCCAAGGGGGTCTTCGTTTTTTAATAAGTTGGTTATGAAAATTCTATTTCTTTGCAGTTTAAAGAGTCTAATTAGAGCCTGTAATTTCTCTCATATAACTGGAGTGGATGAGGGTTAACATTAGGCCTCCAGAGTCTTTTCACATTCATTTACAGACTTAAATCAGGTAATAGTTTGTAGCTAATTAGAATGGTGTATTAAATATTTAGTTTGACTTCACTTAACTATGAGAACACATGGATGCTGTAGGGCAACAAAAATTATAAAGAAACACATTTAATTTTTAATCAAAGATAAAGGCATAGCAATTTTAATACTGACTGGTATACTGTGACAGTCTGAGCAGCAATTGCCTTCAATTGGTTAAAATGTCAAGATAAAGGAATTTCATGTCTATTTTATGTTCTTGCTGTAGCACTTTGAAGGTTCAAACAATTCATGGCTGTATATACATAGTGTCTGAAGGATTAAATATTTTTCAGCATAGCAGACAGTTTTAGTGTAAAATCTCATTCATTTTTCTATCCACTAACTCAGCATTTTCAGTAAGATTTTCTTAAAGAGGTTGTAGAGTTTCTGCTCACAGGAAGTCCAACAAAGGGCACACATTCCTACCAGAGTTTGCCAAACAGTGGGTCTGCTGTTCCATAGGAGCAGCCTCTGCATTTACAGCTTCTTCTGCTTTGGCTGATTTTGTACTTCAATGGACAAGTAAAGTAAACCTAAAACTCTCTGAACAAACCTTTTCCTGTTCTTGTAAGTCTTCAGTTTTATTGTCAGGCACATGGTGGAATTCTTGGGGCTGTCCTGTGCAGGCCTAGGACTTGGATTCTGATAATCCTTGTGGATGCCTTCCACAATTCACATTCTATTATTCTGTTACATCCACAGTTTGCAAAATTCTTTGCCTTCTCTGAGTAGACCTCATACAGTTTTCTGTGCTACATTATGAAAATCTTCCTGTTCTAAGTTGAATTCTTAGAACCGGAACTTTTTGCTACTGAACTCAGTATAAAACCTGTCGTGAAATTCAGCTGTCCGGAACCAAACATAGGCTTACAAAGTGGAGATCAGCACCACATTGACTTTTAGCTACAATGGTTGGTTCAAAGCACAGGCCAGGGGGATTTACATCTCCTTGTAGTGAAGGAAAGCTTGCTCAATTCAAGCTGGCATGAAAAATGACAGATATCCTGAGCCATGAAATACAGAACCTCACTTCAAAACAGTTCTGCCAAGCTTCTGCAAATCGATCATATTGTATTAAACTGGACATTTTAGTAGTGCTTCTTGGTCAGAGCAGGAGTGGCTATAGATTGAATTCTTCTGACTTTATTTTAATGATTTTTTGTGTGTGTGAAATTTATTCTACAAAGCACTTTTGTTGATTAAATATAGGGCATCCAACTACTGCTGCACACCTGCATGATACAAAATGACATTGCACAGATGTAGCTGTGATGTACCAGGGAGCCCAGAAGCACCTCACGCCTTTTATAATTATCCTTCTGCAGTCTCATGTCTACCAAACAAAAATTACATTCCGTTAACTTTCATCTGGTGAAATTTTTGATGCCTTTTGACCACTTTGCAGGACCCATACTTATTTCCAGTGGGAGTTGTGTGTGCTAATTCCCTTGGCTGTGAGTACCTTGGTACTATTGCCTGTTTGCTTGTGTGCTAATGGCATTTTAGTTCAGGCTGGATCCTCAACTGCTCATCCTCCCAAGCTTTCCCACAGTTCCAGTGAGCTGATTTCTTTTCCCATAAACTGAGTGCAGCTCCCCTTTGTTTTGTCTCATGGGTCACTTATATCCTCAGTGGCTGGCCTGGATAGCAGTGAAATCCCTTTTTCATTTGTGAACCAAGCTGTGGGTCTAAAACAAGTACCAAAAGTGGTGAAGTACTTCAAACTGAAAAGGGAACAATCCTGATGAAGAGGTGAATGAATAATTGTATTTGATAGAGAAAAAAAAAAAAGAAAGAAAAAAGGCAACTGTAACCTTGAAATAGTCAAACCTTTCTGACTGTCAGCTTGTTCGGGCCTCAGATTCTTGGCTCATGATCTGTAGGTTTAATCTCAAGTTTCCTCTCCAGCATTTTTTGGATGCTAGAAACTCCATTACAGATTGGTAGAAAATCAGTGATAAAACTTCTAAATATCACCTTATTTTCTTACACTGCTTTCCCAGTTGCCAATTTTTATAAAATGGTTTATGACTGCAATAATCCCCTCAACATCAGCTGTTATGGGAGATAATAGCCAGTTGTCAGAGCATTAACCACCCTTGACTTCACTTTGGGCCATTATGTAACAAAAGAATGAACTGGTGGTAAAGTTGCCAGGTGTATTAAATTATATGATGAATTATAGAGACTCTGTAGTGGGGATTAGTGTCCAAAAGAGACTAGTGGAGATTGCCAAACCCATTATCTGATAGCACTGCAGGCTGGACAAAATCCCAAGGGTGAAAGGCCAGTGCTTTATCCATTATGTCATCCTCTAATCTGTGTCTGCACCATGCATGGTGAAGTACACTGAAAATGAGTTACCATTGTTCTGTGTTACATCCTGGAACTGTGTAATAGCAGAAGTGAGACGCTGGCAATATTTGATTACTTAGAATTTAGTCTGATTTTGATCTTTTCTCATGGATTCCTGCAAAAAAATTAGTTGATATACAAGAAAGTTGAGTAGAGTAGTAGCAGAAATTGTGTGAGCCTGCTTTTTCCACAGGAGCTCCAGTTAGGTCTAAGAAAGTTGGTTATGTCACAACTTCTGCTCTAATCCCTTCCCCTTCTCTCCATCCAGACAAATTAATTTGTTTAGGCTGCTATTTTGCATTTAAGGAAGAAAATGTATGTTCTACATTTCAGCAAATCCTCCAGGATTTTGCAAACTGTCAATATTAGATGTAGTTGAATTATGTTTGAGTAATTCATTTAGGCTTGACTTGTTAATGGTTTGTAATGGCTGACCTGGAATCTTGCAAATCAAGAATGGAATCAAAAATTTCCTTTGCTTTTCAGATAATAGCATAGAATTTGTTCCTAGCTCCAATAAATCCATTTCATTTTACTTTGAAATAGTAACATTGTTATGATAGAAAACTGATGTCAGGTAACATTTGAAAGTTTAAAGAGTGAGTTAAAATTTTCCTCTCCCTCCTATACCCCATGTAATTGAAGTCGTTGTCCCATGGTTGGATGTACCAGTTCAATGATATAAAAGGCAGAAAAAATACATTTTTTTAAAACTTAGGAAAATATTTCTGAAATAGTTCTTCAGTAATAATTTGTAATACTTACACAATATTTGAAGGTGCTGTTTAAAGATTTTATTCTCACTCTCTATATACTCTGAAATATTCATAACACAACCCCATTGGGCTCAAAGTAGTTATAGCTCATGCTGAAAATAGAAGTAACATTAAAGGCAACCAGTTGGTTTGGGGTACTCTCAGGCTTTTGTTTGTTTGTTTTCTTTTTTTTTGAAGAGTAGTCTTTGGGATGTCATTTCCTAGACATAGTCTTAGCTAAAATGTTTAATATTCTCAAAATCTGTGAAAATTGTGTTTGCTGAATTGACTTGTTAAGCTGCTAAGAAGAATTTAGTACATTAAAGCTACACATTGTTGTACCACACTTAGTACATTATTGGTTGCCTGTTTGAGATCATTAACATGTGATGCACACTAAGCAGAAAAGAGAGCTAGAAAGGATTGGATGCTTATCAGACCTATTTTGTGAAAGATTTTTCTTTTGCTTTTAAATGCCATCTCTTAAATGGTTATTTAATAGCATTTAACCTATTTGCTCTGCCACATCTTTACCTATTATTTATTGTTAAGCTCCTCCTGTGCTGTTTGTGCCACCTGTGAAGGAACTGATCTTTTTCAGTGCTGGGTGACCAATAATCAAGGATGTGAAAAATGTCTAAAACCTGTATCCCATGTAAAAATCCTGTCTTGTTTTTTTTTTTTTTTTTTTTCCACAGCTCACAGCTATGTCAATCATCAAACTCTTTTAGGGAAACAATAATCCCTGTTATAATAAGCCTTGAGCTGGTCACTTTCTCATCACCTCCTCTGTCCTTGCACAGTGTAAAACAGCACAATCCCATCTCACCCTGCTAGCAATATTTCTGATATAGTGGGTGAATTTTCACAGTGGGAAATTATTCTTTATAAATCCTCAGTTGCATATAATTTTCTGTAAATCAGCAAAGTGTGTCAGCACATTTTCAGGGCTAGAAGAAATATCCTCACGTGATGTCTCGTGTAAAACATATGGCTTGTCTGAGTTTTCCAAAAGGAACTCCCAGCAGCCCTAGACCTGGAGAGCAGATCCAGAAGTGCTCCTCACAGGTGAGTGTGACACAGTGCTGCTGTCTCCTGACCCCAGGGGATTTACTGCAGCCCCCATTTCCTTTTCTCCTGCACGGATTTTCTGAGGTGGGTGTGTGCTAAGAGCTGTTGGATGTTTGGGGAAGCAGGGCTCAGCTTCTTGATGAGTGTTTTTCTTGCAGCCTTTGCTTACAACATCTTGTTTTCCAGTGATGTAGATGTTTCAATCATTTGGGGTTTGTTTTTGCTAACTGCCCCATCAGTTTTTAGGGTACAATGTATGGAGTTTCAATATCACTATAATACAAAACTTTATTATAAAATTGTCTGGGTACAGTGCGCAATTGCAGGAAGGAAAAAAACATGAGGAAATGTATAAATGTAAACTTTCCCAGAAGAGGTATTTTGAATACTGCAGGAGGAAAATTAACAATGAAGAACCTTTTACTGAGTGACTTAACATTTCAGGATTCAATTTCATGAGGTAATGTCTTCAATTTCATGGCTTCCTTGCTCTGAGTGCACTGCAAGTTGAGGCTTTCAGCACCTCACAGGGCAAAGGTCTCTAACAGGACAGAAGATACTGAGGTACTGCTGTCTTACATTGCACCACAGGGCTTCACACCCCTCCTCAATAGAATTCTGTGTTCTCATTTAGATCACTGTCTTCATGGAATTTCCTGTTAACTTAGCAATGCAAATAGATCCAAAAGTTGTTTGGTTTTGTTTTCTTTTTTTTTTTTTAGATGCTTCATAATAAAAAAATGAAGTTAAAAAAAACCCATGAAAACATTTAGAGATAAATTGAAAGTTCAAGAGTGACTTTATATTTCTATTTCTCTTTTCCCATCCCTGTTCACAACCTTGTGTGTTATGCCCTCTGCAACAACCACATGCACTGAATACACTTGGAATTTGTGTTTATTTTGGATTGATTGTGTGTGTATCAGTTAAAGCTAGTGCCTACAATACATCTCACATTGATACATTTTATGAGTTCAGCATTTTTCCCTTTTCAGATTTGGAAAGGTTCCTTGGGCAAAGACCTGGGGCCTGCTCAGATTTTTTTGTTGTGGATCTTACTGATTATGATGAGTAATCCAGTATGACTCTAAAAATCCTTTATGGCTGCATCCAGACTGCTCCTCATAGGAAAATATGGGGTCGTGCCATCTATTTAACACAGGGACCAACAGAAGCATCAATTCCTTTTCCCACTGGTGCCTCCTGAGGGGTGAGGTGTACAAAAGGATTCTGGAGAGAGGGGACTAGGAGGATGAGATTATGTAAAGAGTGATATTGAAGACTAATCTGGAAGTGGTGGCAAGCACAGTGTGATGTTGAGGGGGAAGCATGAGGTGCTTATGGAAAACTGTCTTGAGAGCTCTCACCTGGAGAGCCCTTGTAACAGTTCAATCAATTCTTTCTTGTGAGGCTGTTAGGAGTTCAGACAATCACTTAGTCTCACCTTGATCCATTGTTCCCAGTCAGTCCATTTGCTCCTCTATGCAGAGAATAGCTGAGGTGTTCCTGGACCACCACAGATTATCACTATGGGAACTTGAATTTTGTCCCTATATCCCGCTTAAATTCTATAGCTCTTGCCACGGGATTATTTTTATTTCTTGCTGAGCCAGAAAGGAAAGATTGTTTTGCTGAAGGTGTCCACGAAATAGTTTGCAGCTGCAAACAGAGGTCTGCACTGTCAGCTTCAAGCAGAAGTCCCATTTCCCCTCCCACACGGTATTTAAAGTTTCTGGAAATACTGTTTTACCAGCTGTTTGGCACGAAGACACAAATTCACAGTTTCATTGTGTAGAATCTTGCAGATTGACTTGTCTTGCTTAACAGAGATGGGAGAAGGTCCCTATTCTCTCCCCCACACTGCTGGTTTAATGGAGTTTCAGAGGTGAGGACAGTTCAGGGACTGCAGATTAGCCCACACATAATGGATGAAACTGTTCACTGGATGTTTCAGATGGAGTGCTTAGCACTGAAATCTGTCATTTAAGTCATCATTCTTAGCTTTCCTCACTAATGGTGGAATGTATGCATCTCTGAGATTTTAGATAAACCTTCTGTCTGGAGTTTAAAGGTTCAAACTTCAGAATATTCTCCGGCTGTAAAAGCAAGAAATTTACTAACAATACTCTCTTATTCTTCAAAATTTGAGGGGCTGCAACAAAGAGTAGAGAGGCAACCCTTTATGTAGTCCAGACCATGATCTGTGCCCAGGTAAGGCAACAAGAATGAAAAACCAGAGACTGGAAAACCAGAGAGTAAGTAAGATACCAATATAAAATAAAATAATAAAATACCAATAATGTATGCAGTTATAGATCTGCTTTTGATATAGGTGTTTTACTCAGTGTAAGATTTGTGTTCAGTTTTGTCCGACTACTAAGGTTGGATGTTCAACCTTAATATTGGTTAATTCTGCTATATAGATGGGAGTAGTTGCCAACACAGCTTGTGATGACTGCTGACATGCTGTGCTTCTCACTGGTTTACTGTGGACTTCTGGTGTGGACCAGAGTGCACAGAAGGTGACCATCATAAAGGCACCGTTGAAATTAGTTGGTTGCATAATACAGATTTGATTCCACAGTTTGGAACCATTTGAGCTTTTGCAGCAATCTTTTAGTGAGAGGAGGAACTGAATGGAGTCTCTTCCCAGGGAGTGACCCTTCCAGGTCAGGAATGAGACATAATAAGGAGGTAATGTATGGGAAGTTTCCACAGCTGCTGTTTTAAATATAATTAAAATACATCGATCTCAAATGGTATTCTTTGCCATTCAACACTTGCTTCAGAAAAATATGAAGTGAGAAAGTCACAAGCTCTAATAAAGTTTCTACTTCCATTGTCCTTTCAGTCTGTTTCAGCTCTCACTCCATATTCTGTGAACATTAGCTTAAAAATAGCAGTCTATGGCACTTACTGTGCAGAAACAGCAAGTATAATTGGAAAGGTTAAAGGCTAAAGTTTTTGCTCTTGGAGTAAGCTTTGCTTTGTGTCCAGTGAATCTGACGTCTACAATTTTCAGTTTTGTAGATTGGATATAGAAATTCAAGACTAGTGCATCTGCCTGAGGTTATTTTCTTTCTCCAAACCTAACAGTTTGTGATAAGCTGTAATACAGTTGATATAATACTTTGCAGGTCAGACATAGAAAATATTTTGGTTCAGGTATCTCTTCCAAGAATCTTGTAAAGCTTTCAAAATTATCCAGAACTAAAGTGTTCTCTTTCTATATTTTTTTTTGCCAGAGAGGTACTTACACCCTCTGAGGCCAATTCCTTCTCTGATGGAAGTGGTCTCTTGATTCAGCCACAGCACTTGGATATTCAAAGGTGTTTTTCTCATTTGTCTTATACTCAGTCAGTGCACACATAGACTATGTAAATGTTGTTACTGGATCTTCTGGGCTGTGCCCATAACAACTTTGAATTTACTTAGTTTCCCTTGACTGAACATGCTCTCCATATGGATTCAGAGGAAGTTTTAGTGTCCTAACATTATGCTGTACCATAAGATACCAACGCAGGTGCATCAGTGTGTGTCTGCATAGTGCACATACCTAGTAAAGCTAATAGTTTCTGGTTTGTTATTTTCTCCAAGGTCCAAACAACAGAATGAGACAGACATGCTAAGGTTTCCTCATCTATTATTAATTATGGAGATTTTTATATGATTTTTATATTTTATTATATGATACTTCCTCATCCATTATTAATTACAGATATTTCAATCATATGCCTCAGTAGATATATTTATACTTACTATACTGTACATATTTACTATAATACTATACATATTTATCAGCAGACTACACACTGTATGTTGGTTGTTTGAGTAAAGTAAACATTTCCTGCAATCATTTTGCAGAGCAGGACTGATTTGACACACTTTCCATTCATTTACATATACAAGAAGAAAATTTGGTGGTCACTATTAACATCTCTACCTACCAACATATATTTTGCCTGGTATATGAGAATATGGATGGTTAAGTCTGCTCCTTAATGTCTAATGAATGTACAATGACAATTTCAGTGGTTATTACAATGCTGTGTGTCCTGTTTTGCACCATAAATAGCCCATCACTGCACAGGTCTCATCCATGGACAGTAGTTGAAGTAGTTTGAACTTATCTTGCCAAATTAATGTAGTATTTCTGTAATACTGACTTAGTTATATTTTTATGTATATGCAGTAAACAAATCAGTGGCCACAGTAGCTTTTTTCCTGTTTGTTGATGTTGTACATCCAGAATTATCACATAGAATACCTATCCAGAAGAATAAAACCAGTGTAAAGTGTGTAGAACCAAGCTTGTTTTGAAAAATGGGATTTAGAGTGTAAAATTATTCATGCAAGTTTCAGTTCTAATAATTTATTACCTAAGCCGTTGCTGTGGTCTCTGAAAGCAGAAAATAATATGCCAAATCTTTGTTTTGTGAGAATGGGCTGCCCAGGGAGGTGGTGGAGTCTCCATCCTTGGAGGTGTTTAAGCAGAGCCTGGACGTGGCACTCCGTGCCGTGGTCTGACTCACAAGGTGGTGTTGGGTCATAGCTTGGACTCAATGACCTCAGAGGTCTCTTCCAACCTACTTAATTCTGTGATTCTGGAATACTTCTGCAGTGTATGGTTAGTGCTTTCCACTGCAAGCTCACAGTGAATTAAGTTTTATGAATTATGCTGATGGGGTCAATGACCTGATCAAATGAAACTTTTAGAAGCAGAGGAATAATCAGAATTGTTTTCCATCAGAACTGATCTTGAGGATTTTTCTTACTATTCTGAATGAAGTATTGAACAATATTTGCAATACCTATTAATGTCTCTTTAAAGTCAATGTAGAAGGAAAACTTTAAAGTGTCAGTGGCTTTAATTTTAACTAAAATACCTTCCTGTGATCCCCTCATGGCTATTTTCTTACAATACTTACAATACTACCATGAATAATAGTCATTCTATTAATTCATGAACAATATAGAAAGGGTATTTTAAAATTACAGTGTGACTTGTATTTCACTGTATAAAAGACTTTTTACTTCACGCTGTCATGGTAAGCATCATTTGTATAACCTGTACCATGGAAAGTGTGTAGAGAAAAGTACACAGTACCTTGGGACAGGGAAGGAAACAGCACTTCATAAATTTGGATCACTCTCCTTCTAGCTCTCTGTTTTATAGATTCCTTTATTTTTTTCAAGTAATTACAATTAGCACATTTTTATCATGCTTAAAATATTTTCTATCAAATCTGCTAGGTACTAAATTAACTAGATATGGAAAATATACTCAGCAAAAAATCATTAAAGTCCTTGCAACAGTATCCCAGAGACAGCCCATTCCTCATGATGGTCCATGTTACCAGTTTGTTGAAATTTTATTTTTTGTAGCTTATTTTGCAGCCTATGCCTGTTATCATGCTTACTGCTCATCTGTTTAGATAAGGCTGGTCTCCTTTTATGAGGAACACAGACTAGTTTGATTCTCTATAGATTAAAGCAGATCATTAAGTATAAATCTCACAGAGTATTCAGTCTCATCATGGGCTATTTTCAAGCATCATTTGCAGGAAGATAAAACGTGGCAGTGATTTATGCTGTATTTTGAGACTATAAATCTCTCTATGCACTTTCATGTGTCTTTGCAGAACAAAGAATTTCTTTATTAATGCTTTCATAGTAATCAACAAAATATAAAAGCACCATTCTTTTGTTTAATGTTGTGTTCTTTAGAGTCTTAGAGTTGGATTATGCAGACTGTTGGACTCAAACTTGCAACACTACACCATCGGTGTGGAGACTTTTTAAACCATATAAATCACAATTCAGTTCTGTGCATATTTTATGTTTGAGAGACTGGGAAAAGTTTTGTGATTGGAATCTGGTCTCTAGGCATAATGATAACACAAAGCACTGTGTATGCCTAGAAACAGGATGTGGCCATCAAGAAAAGGGATAAAAGGGCAGTGAGAAAATGGAGTGTCACAACTGACAGTAAAGAGGGAGACTTTCAGAGTATTTTAAAACTACTTCTCTGGGGAAGATAAACTATGGGAACTTAGTATAAAGTTGGTTTATTCTACAAATATTATCATTTGTGAATGAGGAAAAATGCTAATGGGAAAAATTATAAGTGTTTTTTTATTTCAAAATGAATTAAATTATGTTAAAGTGCTACCTCTGAGGTAGCAGGCATGTCTCTGGTATGTATATACTCACAGGTATGTCTCTGTGTTGACAATGATATTGTGTCATATGAACCTTAAAAACTGAGGGGAATTAGCTTGCCTAGTGTTGCAAATTCTTTTTCTACTGAAGTATTTGCTAGTTAAATGCCTCTTCCCCTACATAATAACAATTTTCTGAATTCATAAGTGCAGAACAGATTTGTCTGAAACATACCATTTTGTACTCCAGTGGTTTTAGTTTATTCTTAAATACACATTAAGCATAACTGTAGTTAAAGGTCAGACATTAAACACATTCAAAAAGATCAACCATTCTATTACACAGAACAAAAACCACATTTTGGCAGGAAGACATTACTGGCAGAAATCTTTTTTTTTAACCTGCCGTACTGCTTAACCAGTAATGCTGTCTCAGAAAGGGTTTGTCCTGTGAATTACACATCTGTGTCTGAAGTTCCCCTGTTATGTTTTAAATGCAGCATTAATTGATTTATCTTTTGTATTTTACTTTCAGGTCCGTATTTTTACCTATCTGATTGGAAGAGAAGCTGCATTTGCTGATAACCTGAAGTGGATGGCCTGTGCTAACAAAGGTTGGTTAAGTTTCTTCTGTGAAATCCTGGTTTTCAAACCCCCTGAGCTGAGCCTTTCTGCGTATCTGACCCTTCTACAGATATGGTGTCACTGGCAACTGAGCACAGGTTGTTTTCTTTCTCCCAGAAAATGAAAATATTTAATTATCCTGTAGCATACAATTTAAAGAGCAAAACCCCCCAATTTGAAATTTTGTTCCTTAAAATATATATGAAGCTTTTAAACTATGTGGTCTTAAATTTTTGTTTGGAGAACAAATTAATTTCAAAGCATTTGTTCCTTCTATCTGTTATTACTCAGAGTGAGTTTGGTTTGTAAGAACATTGGGTACAAGTCCTGCTGAGTTAGGCATGGTATGTAAAACACCAGACATCCTGTCCCTTGAGGAACTGACAGTGGAGTTGAAAAAAAAACTGGTTTATATCCTTTAAGGAAAAGAGCATTAAAACATTTAAGATGCAGAGATGCTGCAGTAAAAGGATTGACTAGTATAAGTAGGAATGATCCAGGAAAAAAACAGCCCCAAACCCCAATTAATCTTCAGATTTTCCTTTTTCTTTCCTCTTGGAGAAAAAAAAAAGGTTCTTTTTTTCCATTGTGCCACATTACATTATGATGAATTGCATCAGGTGCTATCCATTTAGTCATTATTTCTTTAACTACTGTTATGTCCAGCTGATGGAAATTACTCAGTTTGAAGTCTTGTCTTAATCAGCTAATATTACACCATAATTTAGTTTAAATAATAGTATAAGAATCCTTTGAAGCATCTTTTTTGAAGACAATTTAATCAACAAAATCTTTTAACTTTTTTAGCCCAGCTCCACAAATTCATAAAGATCTAAGTACAGCCACTCAGAAATTAGGACCAGGCAATGGAGGCTGCCTCAGCAGATCATCTGGTCCACGTCTTCCCTGTTCCCAGAGGGGAAAAGTGGTCACCTTTGTCATGCTTCAGGACTACTTTGTTCTTTTCAGAGCCACGTTGCTTTGAGTCAGAATCTTACTCATATGAATCAACTAAACAGCTTAATGACTGTTACTTCTATAAATTTATTTCCCTCTCAGTTTAATAGTTACAATACCTGCTCTCTGATAGCTTATAATGTAAAGAATCTTCTACCTCTAATCATTAATTAAATTTTTTTTTTTCAGCTTTGAAAATCACAATTGGAAACAGCATGTCATGGTCAGACAGTTCAGGTTTAGATTTTTCCTTGCAGTTTTCACTTACAGCTTGTCTATTTTATTTCAGTGAAATGAGGGATCACAGCACAACAGATGAGGAGTGTAGTAAAGCTGGTCTAAAGACTGCCTGAATAGCAGGACTGCAGTTTACTTCTTGTGTGGGTGGGCCAAAATATGTTGTTGTCACTGAGGGTGAATGACCCTAAAATCAATTTTCCTTGCAGTGATTTTCCCCTTGGAAGCACAGCATAGATGAAGGCTGTTTGCAGGGTTTCCAGCTGACTGGACTGTGCCCAGCAGCCCTTTCCTTCAAAATGGGTCACAGGGGAAATTCACACCACCTTGCAAAACTTCTTTAGCTTCTGATTGTGGAACCTTGAAAAACCCCAAGCATGTTTTTCTCTAACATTTTTCCGTTTAACTAGGGCGTATCTAGAGGGAGCTTGCTTAATGAAGCAAAACACCAAACCATTTTAAATACATTAAAACATTCAAGATCCCCAAAATCCCTCTAGAGCCGTTTGTGGAATTTGCAGTGATTTACTTTTCTCTATTATAAGCAAGTGCATATTAAGGAAAACAGGATTTACTAAGATTCCAAAGTGAACAAAGGTGGAAATTTCCTAGTGCTGAGTGTGCATGTGCCAGATGTTAGCAGTAAGATCTAGAACTCAGAAATGACAGGCACTGCCTTTCCTTCAGCATCACTTCCAGCAGAAAGCTGTAGAGATAAAGCTGAGAGTTAATGCATTTTTTTTTTTGCTAACAAAACAGCTGGGATTATTATTTTTTTTTTAAGTAAAATTCACTATTGCAGTAGCAATTTGACAGCCTCTGTTTCACTTATTTAGTTTTTTAAACATTTTGTCTCGGGTCATCACTGTGCTTGCATTTTATAAAATGGACAAAGGATTGGATTAATCAGTGCAAAGGGGCAGAGGCTGAGAAAACAACACAGAGAAAAATGCTTTGTGTATTGGGGAGCTGATAGTGGCTCCAGCTCAGGCAGAGGACAGATGAGCCCCAAGGCAGGCTGTGCCCCAGCTGGAGCAGTTTATAGCCCATGGTGTCAGCAGAGGAGAGCTCTGTGCAGGAAGCCCCTGTGACATCCACTGCCATTATTGGCGTGACCCCAGCCCCTCCTGCACGGGGGCTCTGGGGTGGCAGGCGGCCAGTGACCCAGCCTGTTCACCTGCTCCAGGGGCCTGCTGAGGGAAAGGGGAAACCTCCATGGGACCTCTACAGCTGCACTGAAACAATGAATTCACTCCTCAGTCCTTACCCAGAGGATTTTTTAATTCTGCTGTTTTATTAGTTGCGAGAGCATTGCATCCCTTTCGCACAGTGCCCGGGAAACGAGGAGTGCTGCGCTCCGTGTAAAAATCAGCTGGAGGCATTTTGAAAAGTTATCCCTCTAATGGTGGACATTTTAGAGAAAAACAAGCCAAACATGCAGGGACTGTGTAATGGGGAAAGGCAGCCCACATGCAGAGCCTAAGTGTCTGTCTTTTACCACATTATTATACATCTCTCATGCTTGTCATTACCAAATCTTACCCATTTCCTTCACGAGTTTTTTCCTGCTGGGGAAGGAAAAAAAGGTAGTGCTGACTGTGAGGGGGCTCTGAGGTGGCATAATTCACACACCAGGGAGCTGAGAAGCAGGTGTTGGAATGCAAAATCTGGAGCTGGGCTTGCTGCTATTGCTGACATGGCCTCAGCAGCTGCGCTCAAGGACTTCAGAGCAAGTCTTGGTCTGGTGATTAAACCTGGCTACAGGAGCAGTAAGGGTTTTAATTCCATGGGGTAGCTCTGATCTCTAAATAAAAGATGTAAACTTAGCAGTGTAGGAGGGTAATTCTTGTGAGTTACATATAGCTAGAAACAGATGAATTGTCAAAAAACCTAAATTTAATTTAAAAAATAACTAAAAGCTTGTTACCTAATGCTGTTCCTAGCTATAGTATAGTAACTTTTAGTAGGGTTTTACCATTAGGAGAAGAATGACAAGTAATTATTCACAACTATTTTCACATTTCTTTGAAATGTTTGTTTCTTTACTAAGTCAATTCCGACTTACTGTCTCTTCTAGTCTTAGGAAATTAGGCTAAAACCTGTTTTCTGTATTGTGCAGTTTAGACATATGATTTGCAGTACTACAACAAGGAATCAATCCTTTGTCTGTAACATGCTGCCTGGAGATTTAAGTTGCTATATGGCAACATTCTCAGAAATATTGCAAACAGAAATACCAAAAGCAATGCACACCCCTGCTTACAAAGAAGTGCTCAGAGAGGTGTCTCTGCTCACATTGGCTCTGCCTGGCCCACAGGGGTCTCTCCTAAAAGAAGAAAATGCAGCAGTGCCAGTGTCTTGTAACATGTATAAACCTGAATGGCATAGTACTGAAGTATTTCACATTGGGTTCTGTTTTCTGTTTATTTTGTTCTTTTTGTTTGAGTAATCGAGCTAAATTTTTTTTGCTTGAAATTGTGGCATAAAAAAATTTCAGGAGACAATCAGAAAGGATGCTCATTTTACAGCAGTGCATTCTTTATCTGAGAGGTAATTTATAGGATGTGATTAAAGAATTTTCCAGGCATAGGCATCCAGGAGCTTCTTAAATGAGTCTTTAAGGTTTTGATTTTAGTGAAGTATGATAATAAAAAGTGTTAACTGATTGCGATTCTGGAGTGTATGGGTAACAAAATACTGCTTGACTAAAAAAGTCTTTTCTATCACCTTAGGTACAATACAAATTTTTTCAAGTACTTAATCTCCTTTGACTTTTCAGACATAATAATATCACTTTATCTATATATAAGTTATATATATCACATGATATGCTCGTGTATATTAAGTATCTGAGTGCAGGTGTGATCAGTTGTTCACTGGATACTTCTCAGTGCCAGCAGGTCTTTGCTTCAAATGCAGTTCTGGAAAGAGGCATGTCAGAATTCAGTCACTCTGAACTGCTTTGGGAAAATGTAGGTTCTGTCTGTAAAATGACTGATCCACACTGTTGTGAAGTATTTTGGATCTCTGATTAAAAGCCTTATAAAGCACAGTGTGTACATGTACATATGTTTATATACAATTACTGAGGTTCTCTATGTGCATAGTTGGCCAATAAACATATTTTGACTATGTATTGACATTTTCACCAAATTAAAAGGACCAAATACTGAAGTGCTGCTCATTACTCACACGACAGAGAAACATGTTCTTTGAGGTCCCAAAATCAGAGTAGGCAGCATTTCAGAAAGAGTAACACATACATTGCTTTTTCTCGTGGTCTTCCACTGTATTTTGGGATTTTTTAACCATAAACATAGGATTCTGCTGTCTCAAGTACAGGTTTCCTAATTAAACTTATGTCAGTTGTTTTGCTCTGTGGCTGAAAAAGTTCTTAGAATCTTAAGACAAATAATAGCCCTGTTCAGAAGCAGGAGATAAACTTTAATATTATGTGTAGTAGTCATTTAATGCCCTCAGACACAACACTGGACTTAATAGAAAAAAAATATATAAAATATCAAAAAATAAAACTCCTTAAACAGAATATTGAACATTTTAACAGTATGAATACCATACTATGAGTGAGAATGCTATACTAGGAATATTTGAGATCATCCTATAATCAATTAAGTTAAAAAAAACCCCACAAACAATGCACCACTTATTTTTATTATCAAGTTGAAGATATCCATTTGGCTACTACTACAACTTGTTTAATTTTATAGATCTCTGCCAAAAAGTCTGCTCTTTCTCTGTGCCTTAATTCACACACAGACAAGATTCATGCAGAAACATCCATTTTGTAGTGTTTGAATTATGGGCCGATGTATTGGTTCAGAAAGTTCTAGATTCAGCAGACCATCTTTACTGTCTTGTCAAAATTGCCCCCATCTACAAAAACACAGCTCAAAAGTTCTTTGCAGCTGCCATGTTTTCTTCTGGAGCTTAATAAAGCTTAATATTGCAGCTCCACAGCAGTTGTGATCTTGTCAAATCATTAAAATTGCAGTGAGGCCTCTTTCATGTCGGTCTTCTCTCATTAACAGAAAGCAAACGAAGGCAAGTGATGCATTTAAATAAGGCCTGATGAAATTTTAGCCTTGAAATTTGCCAATCCTTCATCACTTTTGCATGATGTGGGCTCCAGATGCCAAGTTTGTGATCTGTAAGGATGCTTGACATCGAAGCACTGAGAAGGGAGTGGTGACAGCTCAAATAGCTGAGGCCTCTGCTGTTCTCCGTGCTGGAACAGACCCTTTAAAGGATTAACAAGGCTCTGGTCACCTAACCAAACCATTCTAGTAATAGCCTACATTTTCTGTGACCTGCCACATTTGTAAATGATGTATTGCTTTTTTAATTTCAGTCACACTGTGTAGGGATGAATGTTTCAGAGCATATGCAGTGACCATTCTGTTACTGCAGTCCTGCTCCATCATGCTCCTTGAAACAAGAAGAAGTGGGTGAGATATAGTTGGGCAAAGATAATATCCGTTCTAAATTTCAAAGCAGACAGCATTAAAGGAAAAAAAGCCCAAACCATTAAACAAAAAAGTGGTCTTGAAATAAAAGTTTAGTACAGACAGTGCAGTGGTTCATAGCAGTGTTGGAAACCCTGGCCTTGAGGGCTGGCCAAAGGTTTCACAGACATCTGTTTTCACCAATTATTACTGTTTGAGGCTGCTTCTGATGAAACCTTCCTCTTTTGTATCTTTTCTTTGAAAATAAGCAAAAAACCTGTCAGACATAATCCACATCATACTTCTTCTTGGAAACTTCTTTTATTTGTTCTCTCTGGTTTACAGCTTGGAATTGTGTGTTTTCACAGGGTTTTTTACTCAGATCTCTACCTTGGCTGATGTGCAGGAGAATGTTATGGAATATCTGCACGTTCTCAGCCGACCAAAGGTTATTGACCAGGAGCACGACGTGGTGTGGACTGAAGCATACATTGACAGCACTGTAAGTCTGCAGAATCAAGCCAAAATACTGTGGTAGAAACACTCATTATGAATCTGCTTTCTGTTGCTGGAATGTGCTGACTCAGTGTAAGAATTGGGACTTGATACCTTTATTTGCTACAACAAATAAGTCAATATTACTGAACTTTAGCAGATATTTATACATTGTAATTACATAGAAAATACTGAAACAAACATAAATTACAGAATAATTTTGAAGTTTGTGATGTCCAAACCTACATTTCTTTTATTAATCAAAAATGGGCATTGAACAGATATTAATTATATTGAGTAAACCTTTTTTCTATATGTTTTAGAACATGTCAATGAATATGGACATATATATATAAGTGGGTATAAAGACACAGACTGACAAGAATCAGCAGTTTTAGTGTAGAAAGGCAAATCAACATCCAGGGGTCAACTGTGATACCTTGGGGAAGAATATTGAGAAGATTCTGCCTTTTCAAGTGTATTGAATAGGTGATGTGTTAAAATATGTGTCATAATTATCCAATTTTAACTTGAAAAACCTGTGAAATATTAGAGTTAAAGCACAACTTTCTATTATGCAGTGACTGACCTCTTGTGATACTTCTGTAGCACATGTGGTAAATCATCAGATTTGCTGGTAAAGGTTGTTCATCCTCATGGATTGGTCTGAAATAGCGTTTTATTTATTTTCTTTTGCTTATTATATTTCCTTTGTTCCAATTAAAATATTTTGGTTAGTATATTATCCATAGAACAAGAGTTTGTACAAATGTCTGCCATATAGTACAGGAGATGCCAAATATTCAATATAATGGATAGAAGATCACAAATTACTCATGACACAGATGTTTCTTTCTTTATCTTTTAAATTTTTACTGGATGGGTAAGGTGAATCTCACCAGCTTCACTCTGATATTTGGTGGGTTTTGTTTGTTTTGAGTCTGTGCTGCTTCTAGATGGTTCAGTCTTAAATCTTTATAAAACCACACTGGGAACAGAGTTTTATTTAATTTTCACAATTGTTTAGGCCTTTTCTAGTCTTCATTTGTGGCCATGGGTAATGTAAGATAAATACTTAAACTGCAGTTATAAAGGAGAAACAAAACGTTAATTGCTTTAGAGGGAATTAGCTTATCTCTGTTTCCTTTTTAAAAATAATGAATTAATCCACTCTCCCCTTTGCTCTCTTTCTTTTATTGAACCATAAGATGAGATGAACAGAAAATATGCTTTATTAATGTGCCTTCAGGGCATCCCAGGAAATGAGGAGATGACCAGGAGAATCTTGTTCTCATTCACTTTATCTTTTTCTAAACACTTGAAGTATTCAGTGTGTGAATGTTGAAGGGAGTTTGTGTGTTTGCAATAGAGTAGCAGGAAGACACTCAGGTAAGTGGTGTCATGGTGCAACTCTCTTTCTTTGCTATGAATTGTTCATTCAAAGTATTGTAAGCAAAATCTTCCTCCTTTCTCAATGCCAAGTCATCCCCTCTAGCCACCAACAAAGTGCAAACTGACCTCTCAGAATTAATTTGACACTTTAGTCTTCATTTGCCTGTTAATCTGTATTTCCTTGATTTTTGCAGGGAGAAAAATACTCATATAAATTAGTCTAACTTTCAGTGATTCTCCTGTAGGTTATGGAAAAGCTAAGGGAAATTAACAACTTAATGTTGTGTGAAATGCTAAGTGAATACAGCAGAGTTGAGTAAAAGCAAGTGAATTTAAGAACACTAGAGGGAGTGTAGAGAGGGAATTTTGAGAAAACCAGAAAATCAAAGACAATGGCGCTGTTACAGTCTTGAATGATAGAACTGCTTAAATCCAAACAAAATGTCTTTTGATGCAGTCAAAACATTTCCAGTGTCTTCTCTTTATCTTCTCTTGTTTTCCTACTCTCTTGACTAAACTAATCAATGCCACTGTGAACACGCACACATATAAATATAAATATACAGGCATGCACTCATGTACATATATGCACACATATATTTTAAGTATATGAAAGCTCCATTCAGGACCCTAATGGGTTGGATTCTATAAGAAAAGAATGAAAAATAAAATACTGTTATTGCAAATTACCTTTTTCCTCCTTCTTCCATCATTCTTCCCACGAAAAGCAAAACAAAACAAAAAAAACCCAAAAGAAACCCCAAAACCACAAAAAAACCCAAACAAAACCAAAAAGCAATAGGATAAATTAGGGAATATAACCCAAAATATACAATACAAAACTTGAAAATAGGAATGAAGGGGACCTTTTACCAAACCAGGCTTGCTTCTGCCTCAGCTAAAGCTGCCTGAGTGCTGTTTTCAGAGACAGATTCTCTGGCCATCTCTAGTGCTTTGACATTGGAAGTGATGCTAAAATAATCCTCTCCATCCCACAACTTCTTGATTTTCACAGACAGTTTGTGTGGCTGCTGCTTGGACCTTTCCCAGTTAAAACTATTAGTGTATTTCCAGACAGCCTAAATGTTCTTATCACCCAGCAGTGTGTGAAGAGCTGGGGTTGGATTCCCAGGGCTGCACTTGCATGGCTGCACTCTGTGTCACTGTGCCCTAGCAGCATGGAGAACACTTCCCTGTTCCCTTCTCACCAAGCAGCAGCTGGGTTGTTTCTGAGCAAGCAACATCAGGCTGGAATGTCTGAGGATCCAGACAGAAAGAAGCTGGACAGTAATAATCTTAGGATAAAAAATACTTTGTCACCCCAGGCTGTTCTCATCCAGTATGTGTGCAGGACAAAGTCATCTGTGAAAGCCAGAAGTGAGTTCATTATAAGTGTTTGATGCCTTTTAGGAATGTGCCCAGAAGAGTTTTGCTACTAAAACAAAGCATCTAATTCCTGTGTCTGTTCACCTTTCCTGTAAGAGGATGTCTGCAAAATGTTCATACAGCTGCCTCTTCAACATGGCTTTGGCACTCCTGAGGAGCTTCACATACTGTTAGAAAAAATGGGACCTTTAGAGAAAAAGAAATCTCTGGCACAGTGTCATATGCAGACAGCATGACATGGAACAACCTTTATGTGTGTCAGGGCTGTGTCCTTTGGCACTGTCAGGATTGCTGGCTGATGTAAAGTAACTGAGGCAAGGCCTCTCTGCTGACTCCATGCTTCCCTTTTTCCTGCCCCTGGACTTTTTTTCCCCCCCAGTGCTTCCTGTCTTTCTGAAGAGGTAACCAGATAGCTTCTATGGTCATGTTTACTTACCCTTCATCAGAAAATTATTTGCGTTTATTTCCTTTAAACCCAGGATTTCATGTTGGAAATATGATTATCACTGTGTAAAGCCTAATTTCTTTCAAAACCAGGGCTTTTGACATAGGAGTGATACAGTTTTAGGAAGTGTTACTGGTTCTTGGAGGAACAACAGATTTCTGAAAAAATCTGAATTTAGGTTTGTGGGGAACTGAACTGATTGTACTTGGTTTTGGTACTCACTTGGGAAACAGTCTTTAGAGGATTATCTCGGGCTAATTCTAAAGTCAGCTTCAGAATGGTTGGGAATGCTAATCTTGCAATAGCCCAGTAGCTTAAGTGCTGCCAATACCTTCAGGCTAAAATGCTGGAACTGAAGTGTGTGGTATGCACCAGCCAGCCTCCTGTCTCCTGATTCAGGATTCCTCTGATTCCAAATTCCACACCTTTCCTTAGACTTGTTCTCTTTTCCAGTTGTGCTTCTCTACTCAGCAGTTTGGTACACACTACAAGGGGGTGAGCTTTGTTGGATCTATGGAATTCTGTAAGAAAGGGTGTTTGGGCTGTCAAGAGTGAGGGGTCAGGTGGAAGATTCTTAATTGTAGAGTTTAATAGGAGAAGAAATTGTCTTGCTGCTGTTCCTGTTCAGCTGTACAGCCCAGAGATGCTGTAGGAAATAGCTCCAAAGGTTGCAGATGGGATGTGTGGGCCCTAGACAGTGAGGCGTGGACATCACTCCTACAGAACAGTCTCAACATAACTTTTCTGCTCAAAAATGGGTCACAGTTGGGTCTGATATCAGTCCTTCAACATTGATAAGGCCCACAAGCATGTAATGGTTCAGAAAATAAAATAACCTAATGAATGCTTAAAAAAAGGAGATTTCTAAGGGATAACTTTCAAATATAAGCAGAAAAAAATTCTTAAACTATCATAGTATTGCAGGGAGGCAACAGTTTTAAAGTAGTCAATGACTTTTAAGCATGCATCTATAGCAAGTTAATAAAAGTGAATATTCTGGAAGGAAAAGGAATATGGGCTGGCCATCAAAATATTCAAGTGCAGCAATACATAGAGGTCATCTCTTGGTGTTGTGGATAATCATCCCATTGTTTAAAAGCTTGTGATAGAGAATTTGTTTATTGGGGTGTCCAACTTGACCTGCTTGGACCTTTGTTAACTCTTCCTGGTGGAATTTGCTCCTCATGAGTGTACCTGAATACATCCAGTGTACCTCTGGATCTCATGTACAGTTGAGTTCATCTTCAGGCTGTTGGTCTCCAGCTGTGAGCAGATTCAGGCAAACATTACCACGTTGTCTCTGTTCAGTTTCCAGTCAGAGGAGTTCTTTACTTAAAAAGAGCAAATTATTGTTTCACTGAGTATTTTGAGATGACAGTCTGATGCTCCAGAATTTGAGTTCATTTAAAGCAGCAGTGTTCTGAGTCATTGCAGGTCATTGTGATATGAGTGGTGAATGCTTCTGCTCTTTGTAATTTCCTTCTGTGTCAGAGTACCATGTGTAGATTTTTCATTTGCATTTTCCCCACATTATCACAGACACACATACTATTATGGCTTTTAGTTCAATTCTAGTTCAATTCTACAGCTGCTGTTGTATGTATGTGTATTTGTAAATATAAATACTTTTTCCTCATTTCTTTCTTTTTTAGAAAGAGGTGATATTTGAAAGTATTTCCTGATCAATAGACTGATGCTGTCCTAGGAAGGCAACCAAGAACCTTATTTCTCCTTATGGGCCAGTAAATTGAGATAGCTCCACTGAAGTAAAGCCTTTAATAGCCATTTCTACGATGCTTATGATGGGTGTTGCAATTACATTATTACATATATGATAAAAAAAATTCAATTCATTCATCCTCATCCTTAAAAAAAATCAAGTACTGTGTTGGCATACTTTTTACTCTGATCCAAGCTCTTTGCAGAAATGCAGCAGCAGTTATGGGGAGCTGATGCCTCTCAACTGTCACATCAGAATCCAAATGTTTTGTGCATGAAAATTTAAATTCTAGGATACAGTTCTTCTGACAGAGAATTATGAACCAGCTCCAGANTTCTCTGGATTGAAAGCTGTTGCACTAGGTATATTTTTCTATCCTGGACTTTCTGGTGAGGTATTAAAATGCTGTTTAGTTCTTCTTCCCTTCTTCCCTTCACACAGTTTTCTTTGTGTCCAATGCACAGAAGAGCTATTATGAAGTAACAAAAATAAAATAGTACCCCATTTCCACTAGCTTCTATTCCCAGAGATATCTTCAAATACTTCTGGTGGCACAAGTTAATTGTGCTATTATTATAAGTGGGTATATTTAGCATTTCTGTAACAGTAAAAGTTCCCCAGGCATCGATTTCAAAAAAGTAACTTTTAGATTGCAGTGCTGGTAGGCATTAAAATGTATCTGTGTTCAGAATGTTCATGCACATCTAAAGTAAGTAAAAATTGGTAATCACTGCAGAACTGAGTATCAGCAAGTGTCATTAATCAGCAGCTGAGATGAGAAAATTTACACACAGTATTTTTTTTTTTTATTTTAATACACTAAGAACTAGAAAAAATCTGTGTTGCCTTTTTTTCTAATCCCACTTTGGATCTGGTTACATGCTCTAACCTTCCCTTTGTGGCCAGCATCTCTTAATCTCCAAGAATTTACAAGTCTTTATCAGAGAATGTCATCACCTCCAAGGGCCTCTGAGGTTCCCATGGGAATTTCCTTTTCTTCCTTTGACATTTGAGTGAATTGGGTTAGGGAAGAAAAATCCCATGCATGGATATCAGTCCTTCCACCAGGTAGGTTTGTTCATAAAATAAGGTTCTTCAAGCTCTGCTTTGTTTCCTACAGATCTCAGTGGTCTTTTGAAGGTGAGAAGAAAAATATGAGAGAAAAGTAGAAAGTAGCCCGGGAAATGCCTTTGATTCAGCACTTCAGTTTGGATTAATTTTCCTGGAAAAGTACAACAGTTCTGACCATTTCCCCTTGAGGCTCCCATGGGACACAATTGCCGTTGGGAGTTGCAGCAGTGACAGTCTGGTGTGACTGCACTGGGACCTCGAGGATGTGGGACAGTGCTTGAGCCATTGACTGGGCTGATCAATGCAGCTACCTGTGCACACATTTAAAAACCTGGAAAAACAGGTTATGCACACATTTATAGGGAGGTGTAATATCTCTTTTTGCTGATGATTAGTGCACTGTCTGTGGAAACCTTCACTGAGAGCCTCACAAAAAAGACAGCATTTGAGCCAAGGCTTTTATGAGTTCCATGGCCTGAAATTTTCAGTTGCTATAATTAAGTACTCTCATTTTCTCCCTAACAGTTCTAATCTGTTTG
Source organism: Irena cyanogastra (assembly GCA_013397155.1). Taxonomy (NCBI): domain Eukaryota; kingdom Metazoa; phylum Chordata; class Aves; order Passeriformes; family Irenidae; genus Irena; species Irena cyanogastra. Next base: position 116,553 of record VWZV01007991.1, read on the forward strand.
TTTTACTGCTGGATCTAGAATAAATGAATTATCATGAAACACATGAACTGTTTCAAATTCAGTAGGATCTGTGTCAACTGTCAAAACATAATGAGTTCTGGAGACAGTCAATGAATGAACCTCTAAACTGAATAGAATCCAGGCACTCCAACTGTCTTTCAGATGCAGCTCAAAACAACAATGGTTGTTCTTTTATGTTAGAAAATGAACATCTGATTTACTCCTGCTCAGCAGCAGAGAGCTCATCAGTGCAGGGAATGTTCTCTGCCATTAATATTTGTCCTTAGATCCCACGTTCACACACCAAGACAAGAGTCTGGGTGTAGTGTGTCCCAATAAAGCACACAAATTGAGACTCCTGAAATCAAAACTGGGGCATGCACAGGAAAATAAAGCCCATAAGGACCTAGTGGGGTTATGGACACTTAAAATAAGAATGATTATGCCATGGAAACAGAGTACATGCAGATAAGGCTTCATCACAGGGAGCACCTATGCACACATTATGTACACAAGAATGTGTATCTTTCAGCTTTTTGAAGGAAACTCCTTCTTGTGATAAATTACATGTTTGTTTTCCTCCACTGCTAATGCTGGAACTTGCAGTATTTGGGCAATTTCCAATGATTGCATTAAGCAAAGAATATTACTACAGAGAGCTAATTGCTAGTTGTCAAAGTCACAGAAAAACTGTTGTAAGGAAATAGCAATACTTAATTTAATGAATTAGCACTTTTCATGTGTATTACTCTACATGGTATTTACACTGTAAAATGCTATAAGTGATACATCAAAAAGATGTTTAAAACATCAAAACCAAAAGCAAAAGTCCTGCACTTAAAGAGGAACATAAAATTTCCTGCTGGGGACGTGGAACATGGAATGCCATCTGTATTACATGGCACTGAGAAAACTGATTATGTTTGGACCTCTATTTCATAGCAGATGGGTTCATTAAATTTAATAGCCTCCAGAGCCTTTAGAAACAGTGTTAAAAACATGTGGAACATGCTGAGACACTTCACTTCTCGCCCCACAGTCATTATAACTCTGGCACAGACTATAAATATTACACTACTTTATTTCCATTGAATCGGATTACTATTATAATTATTTTTCTTATGGCACATTTACATGAGAAATGCAGAATGCAATTTGTTCTCTTCAAACTTTGAGATATGCAGTTGATGTCTTTAAATGCATTTTACAGTTCTTTGCACTTGGAAGCTTTTATATAGAATTTATTTTTATCTTCCTGTGACATCAGGAAGCAGCTGTAATACCACAGCAAAGCTGGGTCTTAAGCAGCTCTGCTCCCAGTGTGGTGCAAATGAGACAAGCATTAGGTTAAACCATTGAAGGGAAATCACAGGAGTGTTACATCTTGGCTTTTAGCTATATATTGCCAAAATATTCTCTTTTCTAGTATTTTATTATTTTATATCTTGGGGTAACTTCTGTTTGACCTTGGTCTCTGTTCATCTTTTATCACTGGATGAAAGAGAGATTAAATATCTAATTTTGAATCAGATTAGTTCCTACAGAAATCTTGCTTTAAACAAAATAAAGTCTCATCTCTGTTTGAAATATTCTCAGTATTTGACAGATAAAAGATTGTTTCACTATTTAGTTTTTTTATTTTAAATAATACTTCCAATGAAAACAAGTAAGTTTTACCATGTTTAACTGCTTTGACACCTCTCTAACCTTCTTCCACATCTTCATTTACTGCATGATCTGATGTTTAAACTAAATTACAGTTGAAGAAATTGTCATCCTTGATAATTTTCTTCAAAAGAAACCTGCTTCCCAATACCCATATCAGTTTGTTCTTCTACAATGTAATTATCTTCTCCCTCCACTTCCTTTTCTGCACAATCCTGTGGCTATCCCCACTGTCTTTTACTGTTTTACTAAGGTCACTCTTGGTTTTGGGTTGTACTGATTGTTTTAATGTGGATTTTCTCCTTCTTTATGTCACTGACTTCAATTTTGCCACTGACCACTGCTGATTTTATTATCATGACCTGCCAATTTTAATAAATCACCAAAGTCCTACCACAGTAGATGATGGATGATTACAGACTTAAATAACGATTCCTTCCTCATATAATTTACACTTAAAGTAATAGGTAAGAGTCACCAGTTGCTTAGAAAGGGCAGAGAATGAAAGGACATGGTAAGACAGAGAAGGCCAATGCAATAATTGATTACTGGTCTTTCCAACGGTAGTGTCCACTTCTACAGATTTCCCACACAAGTGTCTAGGTCCCAAGAATCATGGAGTTCTTGCTTGTGTTTGGTTAAACTTGATTTAATGGGATTCTATTAGGAAGAAATTTTTCCTAATATCCAATCTAAACCTTCCCAGGTGCAACTTGAGGCTCTGTCCTCTTGTCCTGTCATTTGTTACACCTGGGAGAAGAGACTGACACCCCACTCCCCCCATTCTGGCTACAGTCTCCTTTCAGGTGTTGTAGATCCATAAGGTCCCCCCTGAGCCTCCTTCTCTCCAGGCTAAACACCCCCAGCTAGTCCCAAGGAGACTCGTGCTCCAGCCCCTGCCCCAGCTCCCTTGCCCTTCTCTGGACACACTCCAGCACCTCAATGTCTTTTGTGTAGTGAGGGGCCCAAAACTGAACCCAGGATTTGAGCTGTGGCCTCAACAGTGCCCAGTACAGGGGGACAATCATTGCCCTGGTCCTGCTGGCCACACTATTGCTGACACAGCCAGGATGCCACTGGCCTTCTTGGCTACCTGGGCTCAGCTTCACCTGTTTTTGACTTCCAACCCTATGTCCTTTTCCACTGAGCAGCTTTCCAGCCACTCTGCCCCCAGCCTGGAGATGCAGGGGGTTGTTGTGACTCAAAGGCAGGATACATCTTTGCTTTGTTGAACCTCACACCACTGATCTTAGCCCATTGACCCAGCCTGTCCAGATCCCTCTGCAGAGCCCTCCTACCCTCCAGCAGATCAACTGGGATCAACACTCCCACCCTGCTTGGAGCCATCTGCAAATTTACTGAGGGTGCCCTCAATCCCCTCACCCAGAGCATTGATAAAGACATTAAACAAGACTGGCTCTAGCACTGATCCCAGGGGAACAGCACTGGTGACCAGCTGCCAGCTGGATCTAACTCCATACCCCAGCACTCTCTGGGCCAGTTTTGTACCCTGCAAACAGTGCATCTGTCCAAGCCATGAGCAACCTGCTCCTCCAGGAGAATGCCATGGGAAACTGGGTCAAAGGCTTTCACTCACTGACCCTTGCTCTAGGGAGGTGTAATGTTTTGTAACTTGCAGTCAACTGGGTCCTCCCTGGTTAGCCAGAATTGCTGATAAGTAATTGAAACTGGCTGCTGAGATGAAAACTGATCAGATGTATTTGAGTAAGAATGCACAGAATTACAAATGTCAGTAGGTTTCACCTGCTGGATGTTCTCCCAGCAGTTACTGTGTACAAATTACAAAGAATTGCTCTGCTGTTGAATTTGATTAACAGGCATATTTGTGCCAAAAGGGTACTGTTCCCATTTGCAGACACCTGCACACTGGAGACAGAGCAGCTTGGGACCATTCCCATCTGGGATATGCCAGTGACTTACAGTGCCTATGACTGAGAGGACAGAAAATGCTTTGCATTTCCACCCTATTTCACAGGGAATTTTCTGGTTTTGTTGTGACACAGAAATGAGATCAAAAGGTGACAAGACACTAACTTGAGAAAGAATTTGATTCTATATCCCTACATGCTGTGGTGAATTCAGCATTTAGGAGAACAAGTCTATCCTGAGTGTCAATTACTTAAAGACATTCACAACTGATAACTGCCCATGTTTTATTTTATTGCCTCTACTCTGAGTGAAATTGAGTTAATTATAGGGAAATGGTAGGTATTTTTTCAGATAAATTACCTTTTTCCAGTGTGTTTTTGTCTTTAGTTTTCACATAACCGTTTTTTTAGGGTAAATGATAATGTAGGAAAGCAATTAATTTAGTATAATGTGCTAAATCCCATCCTTTGATCTCATATTTATCATTCCTTGACTTTCTGGAAGGAAGAGGGCAGTGAAGATGAAATGTAATTTATCTGCACTGCTGGAGTAAAAACCTGCAATAAGAAAGGCTTATTAAATTATTGGTACTATTCGAGCTTTGCTGCAGTGGCAGAATTTAGTGCAAAAAAGGAGAACAGAGAATAAAAGGAAATAATCTTCTCTTTTGTCTATAGGTCTGCAGATATGGAAGTCTTTAGTTATTTATAGCTCTTATTGTATAATCAGGAGTTTTCACATACAGCTCAGTCATATGCACAATAAGCATAAATGTCAAAGTTCATGTTTATCACAGTCATTATGACTAGTATTTTCTTAGAAGTTAGTAATTTGCAGAGAAATTATTCAGAAATATACTCTATTCTACAAGGAATAACAGGATGTTTCTTACTGATGTTCTTGCTTCTCAACAACAAGGTGTTTGGCCTTGGTCCCCACCACTGTATTTTGTCAGATCAGATCTTTCCAAGCAGGTATGCCCATGAAAGACTAGTATTAAGATGACCTGTCCAGTTGGTAAATGATGCTCAGCAACATCAGTGCTATCAGGAGAAAGTTTAGAACTCAGAAGTATTTTCTCTGGAATTCATAATAGCCCTGATGTCAGTTTTTGGGTGTAGGAAAATGTATTCACGCTAAATATTAGTTTACACTTCCTACTTTTAGGAGAATCATTAAAATCTGCAAGGGCTCTCTAGCAGGAGTTACCACAAGGACTCTATAGGGCCATTGCATTTAAGCACTTTTTTACAGAATAGGATTTTTCTTTTTTTTTCACTACTTTTTATTTAGTGGCACATGAATACTACAGGAGCATACACATTAGAAAGTGCATACTAACATGAAAAACCAGCAGAAATTACAGAGCTTTCTCATGTTGTTTTGTTCTGTTGCAGCCAATGAGCTCTGTGTAATAATAAAGGCCTCAGATTTCTGTGTTGACAGGTTTATTCCATAAAACTGTCCCAAAAAGTGAAAGAAAACTACCTAAGTCAGCTATATGCTTGTATTCCATATGGATTGCATTTGTTGATTATTATTCTTCCTTATTTTACTCTCTAGTAAATCAGAAGTATCTCTCTTACGTACCTGGAGTTACACTGATGTAAACCAGAACACATATTCATTGTGTCAGTTAAAAAAAGAAAAAAAAAAATCTTAGTTTAAGGTGCTTGGATTATACTTGTGTTGACTGAGAGAACATTCTAACATTTTGTATTAAAGTCTTAAAACCTCAGAAATTTGAGTTACAGTGAACAACAAGTTGTCTTTGTAGGAAAAATAAGTTTAACCTTCCTTGCCTCCTTCACCTTGTCCTTTTCATGTTATAATTTAGTTTAAGAAAATGGAGATAGTGAAATCTGATTTTGCAATAACCAGTGGGTTTATGTTAATGAATTTTTTTGCCATGTACTACAAGATGACGGTATTAATCCCATTTTAGGTTCTAGTACGTCTAAAAACTACTAAAATCTGCAAACAGCTCTAGCTCTGAGACAGGTGAAAGAATTTTGAGACCTTTTCTTGGGAGTTGTTGTAGTCAAGGAGGGATAAGGTTTTCTTGACCTGCTGGATAATGCAATAAAGGAGAAGAGAGGAGAAAGTGATGGGTAATTTTGCCTTAGGCCAAAACATTTCCTTGATCTAGATTTCACGTGCAGTGCATTAAAAATGAAAAACTGCATATTTGAATGTAACTTAGATCATCTAGAAATGCTCTAGATTTGTGATCTTCCAACAAATCAGAGCCTTAGTTATTGACCATCAGATCACATGGGCTTTGGGAAGCTTCAAACCTTCAAGATGTGCAGAGTAACAACAAAAATCTTCTTCCAGAATAAAACAGCAAGAGAATTGTAGCTCTTTCTGCAGAGTGAGTGAACCTTTATAGGTTCCTTTATAGAACCTGATTAATTCATCCTGCAGTAGGAAGAGTCCGTGAAATGCTGCATGGCTGTTTCAGTAAGTGCAGCTGTAAAATCTCAATGTGAAATTAGAATGGTGAGATGTTTTAGCTTTGTGCTTATTAGAAGGGTATGAGGACAGAATCTGGTCCTCAAAGCAGAGGATGCAGCATTGATGATGCCATTCTGTCATTTATGATGGCAGCACTAACCAGGTCTGTAATACCAACTTTCCCACAAGAGGATAGAAAAATTTTATAGAAAAAAGAATCTGTTTTTAGATTAGGTGCTTATCCAACCAAGTGATTTCACAACATTAAATGATGGAGTGTTTTCTAAGATTTTTTTAAAATTCTTTTTTTTTTATCATATGGTTTAAAAATAATGCTTTCAGCAGTTAGAGAGTTAAACTTGCCTTCTGATCTTGTACATCTCTGTTAGCTAATAAAATCGGTTGCTTTGCTTAGGCATGGGAACCTGAAACCACATGTTCCTAATTTGGAAACCACGTGGTGGTCACCTTGCTATTAGAGTATAGTATTTTAGCATAATGTTAATTTATTTCCAAAATACACATTGGGCATTTGATTCCCAAATTTTTATAAAAAATCTGGACAAAATTTTTATGGAGATTTGTTCCTGGTTTCTGTGAGTATCCCTCTTCCCTGACAAAGCAGAACAGCACTTTTAAACATCTGCCTGAGCTCATTGCTTCATGTAGTATTTTTATGCACTGTTTTTGCACATATTTTTTCCTCCTTTTTCTTTATGCTTTATCTGAACTTTTTCAGATGTGTCTTATGATGGACTCATCACTGTTTTGCCCTTTCAGAGGTAAATTGATAAACAAGAGAAAAGATGGTTTGAAAGGGAATGAAGCTTTTTGAAAGGCTTGAAGCTTCTCATTTAATTGCTGTGCTTAAGTTGCATTTCCTGCTGGTTTCTGGTGCCCTTGAACTATTATCATATCTGTGGATTTCATCTTCTCAGCAAATGAAATGATCCTAATGTTTTTGTGCAGCCCTTCTTCCTTTGAAATCATCTCCTGTTGTTTATCAGCTCCAGTGATCCTATGAGCGTATGGTGTCTGTCCTGTTCTGCCCTCCAGCCTCCTTCCTGCTCCATGCAGAGCAGTTCTGGGCCATTGCTTGCTGACATTGCCTTCAAGGTGTTTTGTGCCAGCTAAATACAAAATCTGTACAAGATTTCTGCTCATTCAGAAGCGATTAATGGAGGAGAAAAAATACCCAGTAATTATTCTGGATGTATTTGTTCGGCAGCTGAGCAAATTGTTCCCTCTAAAAATGTCCAATATTTTCATTCTAAAAGATAATAATTGGTTCCAGCACTTAGAGCCTTGTACTGGTTCCAGTCTTTGCATCAAACTTAGAGAATCAAAAAGTTAATTTCAAAACATTTTTGGAAGGACTTGTCTTGAAGCAAGTGAGAGAAAGAGTAAGTTCCATTAATTACAACCTCCCCTCCTCCAAACCTAACTCCATTTTCTTTTGCTTTGATGTACCTAGAATCTTTTGCAGCACAGATTCATTTCTTACAAGATCAATTTAGTCTTCTAGTTAGCAAAAGCAGATAGATTAATTGTATACACAGCCTTATTGATGAGATCCTCATTATCGATGATGATTTTCTCCTTGTGTCTGATTTTCCTGGTCATATTCTCGTATGCTCAATTTCAGACATTTGAAATCAATCAGTTATTTTTCTATTTTCCCCCATGTGTTTTGTGCTAAACATTTCACAGTAGTTTTGCAGGTACCTTGTTTTGCCCTGGTATTACCTAAGCTTGTTTTTTCAATTACAAGTTCATTGATTTTGTCATAAAGTAAAAAAAAAAAAATAAGATCAACAACTGCCACAATACGTAGCTTAAATGAAGATAATCAAAATCATCTTGAATATATTGAAATCAAGAGGAATCTTGAAAATATTACAATATTTATATTGTAAATAAGTCCTGTCAGTCTTCTGATGTCAGGGAAGTTTTTTTACAGAATACAAATATTTTTATTCTTAACTCTGAGTCCTTGACAAAAAATCATCTGTGAACTTTATAATGGGTCAGTTTTGTCTTCATACTTGTAAATAGTGTCCCCTGCAAATAAGAAAATGTTTACTTCTATGTGAAACTGCTTGACATAAGTAACTTCCTGTGTGTTTCTTCATTTCACATTTTGTGATCATAGTCCAAAACGCTGGCAAGTTGAAATGATGCTATTTGCATGTAACTGTCAGCAAAAGATTCTTCTTCATTACATGCAAGATCCACGAGGTAAAACTGTCTGGTATGAATTGTGCTTAATTCCAACCTTCATAGCTAAGTTATAAAAACCTTTTGTCATGGCAAAAACCTTCACTCCTGTGAGGTTGTGAGCTCCACTACAGCAAAGGAGAAATTCTCTCAGGTTTCTAAGAGCCCTAAAAGGCACAGATAGTTTGGGACAGTAGGGGAGAGGGACAGAGAGCAATGGAATGGGAAATGAGCCTGGTTACACCTTCCACTGCTTCTGGCTGAGCAGTGCTCTGGGCACACAAGAAATGGTATTGCTTTGTGAAAAAATATGAAGAAAAACCAGTGGTTTTGGGATAATTCAAGTATGCATGTTCTTATAGCCATTCCCTTCTCAGGATGTGTTGGATGACTGCAGAACAGACTACAGAGCAGCACATCTCCTCTGGAAGTACAATCCCATTTAACACAATCAGAGAGACATGCTAAAAATCACAAACACCATTAGTAAGCCTGATTTTTAGAAGACATTCTGGCTTGCTTTACACATTCATTAGATCAACACACTTTCATCCATCTTCAGAAAGATGATCTGCTTTCATCCTTAGATGTTGGTCTTACACTGATATGTAGAGCAAGTGAGAATTAATGTAGTGCAAGATCAAAACCCCACTAAACTCATTGCAGGATCCTCACTGACTCTAATAGTTATTGTCTGAGACTCTTGCTTGGGTTGGCTTTGATTTTACAGTGAGACACAGAGGATGTGTGACTGGCTCCTAAGAGGATTTATGATCAAGAATGGATTTTTTGTTTCTAGGAGGACTGTCAAAGAACCTGCCCATTTTCCAAATGTGGAAGGGCCTTTATGTGAGATGAACCAATGAATGTGTGTGTACATGCACCTATCTTCTGAGGCTGGCTCTTTTTCCCTTCCTTCTCTTCCTCCCTTTCCTTTTCTGTAAGAGATAAAAAGACTACACAATAGATACACAAAATTTAATGTAAATTGTATCACTTAGTATCAGTGATGTGTATCTTACAACCTCTATTTTTGTTTGGAGTTGTTTATATTTAAAAAAAATATTCCAATTGCATGCATAATGTTTGTAGAGTTTTTAATTAGGAAGGACATATCTACTACACAGCAGACAAGAGAATATTTGTATCAGTAATTTCTAGAGGGAAATACAAATCTAGTAATTTTTATACAGAATATACATTTGCACACATAAGCAGAATTAACTATGGACAAATATTTCGTGCTTAGGAGTGTTTAGTTGTTGAAAATAGGACTTGCTCCCTTTACACACAAGAATGAGGCCAAAATTTTGATCATGATGTGTGGCATGCCTGTGAAGTGTCTCATTCATTAATTGTTTCTGCTGCTTTGATTTATAGTCATGTGGCTTATCCATGCAATTAGCATAATTCTTTAAAAAATATTTATTAATAGAGTTTTAACCAAACTTTGTATTTAAAGTAATCAATTGGGTTAGTGTATATATAATCTTTCCTGTAAATATTTTGCATTCATTAAAAAAAGAACAGTTAGTTTATACAAATAAAATGATCACAGACACAGACTCACAGAATTTGTGAGTGTAGATTTTTTTTCTGTTAATTTCCACGTGAAGTTTAGAAAGCAGCTGTAGACAGATATGATTTTAATAACTACTTTAAAAGTTGAGGATGTTTAGATCATTTTTTGTGCTGATTCTCATTTTAAAAACAAGATTCCTAGACTGCTTTAGGAATTCTTCAGTCATTTGCATTAATAAGGAGTTAATGTATTTTAGAAAAGGTATCCAATCTTCAAAGAGTGAAGCCATTTTACTACAAAGTTCTTAAGTGTATGTAATTTTTTATTTTGCTATTTCTTAATTCCAACCCAATGCCATTACAGCTCCTGTGTGTTCTCTTTCTCATATTTCACAGGAGCTAAATTCTTTCCTTTCTGTCATCTATAGGAACTCTTTTTAAAGACAGAACTAGAATTGCAGGTTTCATCTATGTTTTACGACTCTCTTCTCCATAGCAACATTTAAATTTCCTCTGATGAGTGTACTTTGCATGCAGAGCACAATCTATCCTTGACTAAAACACTGTAGTTACTGAAAAATATGTGGTGGCACAGTAAAACAATTCTGTGAACAATGAAGGAATTGGTGTTAAATCCCTTGAAAAGTGAAGAACATTTCCTTAGTGATGTTGGCCTAGTAAGCTGCAGGTTAATGCCACTCTTCCAATATTGATACTGAAATCTTAATGTCAGCAGCATCCCAGTAGGAGGCTGAATTTTATTTCTTCCTCCATGTGTGCATATCATTTTCTGTGATGCCTGTAGTACTTAGATGGGGGGAATAAGTGCATAGATTGCAAAAGAAAAATTATCCAAATAATAATATTTAAGTGCTGTATCTAATAGCAACAGAATAAGTAGGTTTTAAAGCAGAAAGTTTACATTTTCTGCTCAAAACTGAGAACTGGAATATTCTTTCTGTACTTCCCCAAGTTTTTGGTATTTATGGGAAGAGCTGAGGAAACCTGCTAGCAACGTATGAAATGCTTTGCATTTTCTCCATGTCTGCCTCAGCACTTCATATCTTTCCTGGAAATGTATTTTTGAAAAGTAGAAGTTCTAAGCCATACATCCCATGCCAAATAAAGACTCAGGATGTGACATGGATGGAATGAACATGGACATTAGAAACACCATAAATTTAGCAATGCATTAAGGTTAAATTTAGTGCAGCTCAGAAGATATTTATAGAAATGTCTGTATTATCAAAATCATATCCAGACTTGCTGATTATTTACTGACATGTTTGCAGTTACTTTCTATTGATTTGTATTGTATCTGATTTTGGAACAATTAAGTCAGTAGGGTTGTTTTTCTGTGACTGGTGTCTTTTAAAAGCTTGGCAGGAGGACTGTGGAAATAAGGTCAGTGAATGTAAAATGAGAGTTTTTATTTATTTTTAAAATTTTAACATAAACAAATTGCAATAGTATGCTTTTTATAACAATAACTCCTGAAATCATTATAAAAATAGAAATGGAACATTAATATCATAATGATACATGTTATTTTTGTTTCATTAGTAATAGAAGCTGTGGGGTTTGACATAGTAAGAAACTACTGAGTATAATTTACTCTTGCAGAAGATTTTTTTTACTATTCTGCTAACAAACGTAAGATTGAATTCTGACCCAACAGAACAATAAGTCTCTAATTCTACTGTGTTTTCCTTCAACACTTCTAGACTTAGTTTCTTAGAAATCTAGGACATGCAGCTACATAATGTTTTGAATAAATTGTTGAAACAGCTCTAAAATATTTTAACCTTTTTCTTTTCAATTATGATGAAATCATTTACAAAATCAGTCTTTACGAACTTCTGTTGATAAGGGTGAGAAGACATACCCTTTTATGAGGTACTTATCAGAACTACTGGTCCTATAACTTATTCCTCCTGCTCTAAAGACAGTATTTCAGATCTCTGGGGTTTTGTTTGGTTCAATCATATTGGTCTCACAGGTATCTGATCCAAAAAACAGTGCAAAGTCTGTGATGGTGGATCCCTTTGCCTGTCTTGTGGTATTTTACCACATTAGTAGTGTCTGATTTTTCTGTTAATACCAAACACATTTCCATCAAGGGCTCAAAACAATACTAGATTATTTGCAAATGTGGAAAGCATGACAGTGTGTGCAGCAGCAGTATTGAAAAACCTCCTGCAGTTATTTATTCTGTTCTGCATTGTGTGACGGGACCCCGAGTTGACCTGAATTTAGACGTGGAATTCTCAACATGTCTTACTGGCATAAAGCACATTGGGAACCTCAGGGAGCCTCCAGTTTCTGAGAGTAATTTTTTTACAATACAACATATAATAAGAAAACATATTTAGTAAAGAATTTTTTTTTCTGGTTAAAAGGAGTTTGAAAACAAATCCCAATACTTTTTTACCTGTGTTCTTGCCATGCTCCATGCTTTAGTCTTGCTCTTTAATCTAAGAATTTTTTTAGGTTGCAGTAAATTTTGCATTGTTCCATCAAGATCCTTAAGTCTGCTTTTTTAAATCAGAAAATTTTCTTAGGTTTCCCCTGGTGCTTACAGGTGTGCAGGCTCCTGTCTCTGCTGTACCTGGCAGTACAGCAAAGAATCACAGAATCACAAGGTTGGAAGAGACCTTCGAGATCATTGAGTCCAGCCTGTTCCCCTGACACCTCAACTACACCATGGCACTGAGTGCCACATCCAGTCTTTTTTTAAACACATCCAGGGATGGTGATTCCACCATCTCTCCGGGCAGACCATTCCAGAACTTTATCACCCTTTCTGTGAAAAACTTTTTCCTAATGTCTAACCTATATTTCCCTTGACGCAGCTTGGGCTGTGTCCTCTTGTTCTGTCAGTGCTGCTTGGAGAAAAAGACCAACCCTCATCTCACTACAACTACTCTTCAGGGAGTTGTAGAGAGTGATAAGATCACCTCTGAGTCTCCTTTTCTCCAGGCTAAACACCCCCAGCTCCCTCAGTCGTTCCTCACAGGGTTTGCGTTCCCAGCCCCTCACCAGCCTCGTTGCCTCCTCTGGACACGCTCAAGCATCTCAACGTCCTTCCCAAACTGAGGGGCCAGAACTGGACACAGCACTCGAGGTGTGGCCTCACCAGGGCCAAGTACAGGGAAAGAATGACCTCCCTGCTGCTGCTGGCCACACTATTCCTGATACAGGCCAGGAGCCATTGGCCTTCTTGGCCACCAGGGCACACTGCTGGCTCACGTTCAGCCGGCTGTTGACCAGTCCCCCCAGGTCCCTTTCTGTCTGGGCACTGTCCAGCCACAGCGTCCCCAGCCTTAGAGCATTGCAGGGGGTTATTGTGGCCAAAATGCAGGACTTGGCACTTGGACTTATTAAACTTCATCCTGTTAGACTCTGCCCATCGATCCAACCATCTGAGGTCTCTTCCTAAGCAGCTTTGTGGAGCAAGATCCAGTTTCCTTCAGATGGCTGCTCCTGACCCACAGCTGGATGAGCCAGGAGCCAGCAAACGGCCAGGTGTCCTCCCTGCACTCCAGCCACAATCATTTTAACAAAACCTGCTGTACCCAGATGACAAACTAGGAGCAAGTAAAACAGATCTTAGGTCGTGTGTATTGTTCAGGGACAGGCACCTGAGGGAGGAAGAGACACTAATGGAAAACAAAAAGGAACAAGAGGTACTTTGGTGTGCCTGGAGCTGCATAAAACCATCAAAAGGGCAGAGTTCACCAGGGGTGTAGGTAGAATGGAAATACCTGCAGTGCTGGAGGGCCAGGGGAAGATCACACACTTTGCTGCAGAGCTGCTTCTTGGCAGGGTATGGAACAAACCACACAATCATTTTATACAGACAGGCAGCTCCTCCACTGTTCAATCAAGGGTCAGACCAGAGGACTATTACCATTATTGTTAGGAAAATTATTTGTTTCCTGTGGTCTCCCAGAAGGGTAATGTCAGACAAAAATCCACAGTTTATTTCAAAGGAATTTGTAACAAATATTAAACTGAATTGCTGACATACAGGACCTTGTAACAGCCAAGTCTCAAATCAGCAATAGGATGAAAATTTATCTGATGGGAACAAAGACTTTTTTTTTTTAATTGTTTGGTTTTTTATTGAGAAAGACCTTGAACCTGGATTTTTAAGCTTAGGTGAAATGTGTTGAGAATTCCAGCCCTGGAAAAAGCATGATGCTGTCATCTGCTGACTTTATTATTCTTAATCAGGGTTCTGACTACTAATATTTCAGAGAATGGAAATGCTCTTGATTTTATTAAAGGTTCTAAATTGGATTGACTAACTGAATTCAGCAGCAGATAATAAAGAACTCTAGTTTGTAAATGCTTATTAATGAGCTCATGAAAATAATCTGAGTAAAAGCAAGAGGGGTCACTTTGTATTCAAAATGTGAAGCATCTAGTTTGTGTGGTAATTCTTAAGAGGAAATTCTCACTTCAATCCATCTGACTGTAGCTCCTTCACTTGGCAAAACTTGACCAAACCACATGTACCTGACTGTATTTGGCAAATTAAAAAAAAAAAACATATTGCAACTTTCTCCTTGTGTTTGAATGTAAAAAAGAAAAAGTTTCCACTTGTCAGAATCAAAGTAATTAACCAAGTCAAAGACTAACAAGCAGTTAAACTTTCAGAAAGGCTTTAAACTGCTCTAACCTGTTATACAGGATTTAGGTCATATAATTCACAGATATCTCCAATTTCTGCAGCAACCCTTTTATAGTGTTCAATATAGTAGTTTATTTTTTAAAAGGCTTTTTTGGAAACACATACAGGTATACTGTAATGTGAATATGGTTTGTAATTTGATATAGGATCACTGCAGTTTTAGGTTGAAAGAATTTTACTTGTAGCAATTCTTCCTGACATGAATTTTGCTACATTTTATGTTGTGAAAATGGAGAAATCGTGGCTGCTTGCTCCAGTATTTGTGAATTAGACATCATGTGACAGTTCTCTTTCATGACATGTGCCATGTGGATATTAGCTTTTAACAGAGGACTCTGCTCAAGTTTGGTGGTTCTTTTCTCTGTTTGTTTTCATTCAGAGGAAGGGCAAAAGGTCAGTCAGAATCTCACTAGAGATCTTGAAGGTCTTTTTGCATTTGGCATCGTGTCACCTGCCTGTTTCCATGTTCAGATGATGCCTTTAAAGACAAAATTTGAGTTGGACAAACAAATTTTCTGAGGAGGTGGGCTTAGCACAAGGCTAAAATGCTATATGAGTGAATTTCTCCATAAGTATGGAGTAAGAGGAGAAGAATTCAGAAAAAATGAAAACTGTATTGTGCCTGTAACAGTTTGGTTTTCTGACTTCCTCTGCTACAATGGGTTTTCTTTTTCCTGAAGTGAAAACAGAACCCATCTTTCAACTCTTGATAAATAAGGTCTTTTATACGTGATGGAGTCTGCTGCCTGCTCTCAATGCCTTTATACGTGAGTTGTTGCTTACAGTAGATACTGTGCACACAACCAGGTATGGCTACTCTTGTCTGAAACATCTGTGTGGTACAAATATGCATATATGCATAAACACTTGCATTTGATTTGCATATATGCACATGTAATCATACTTGTGTTTACAGCACAGAATTGTATTGTTCTCTGCATATATTAATTGTATATTATGCATGTATTGTAATCTGTTTGCATAAGCAGTTACTAACTTTCTATTCCCATTTTGTTTTTCTTTCCTCTGTCATGGAGGATACAACCTTCTACTTTAATATGATAACTTCCTCTTAATGTCAGCTTCATTTAAAACTAAAACTGTCTTTATGTTGAATTATATTTGTGTACAGGAAGATGGAACTACTTCACAGTTCAGGTGTGGTACCATATCTGATGAGAAAACAGTCCCCTTCTTGGTGTGGTATTATTTAACAAATGTCATGGTGCTTTTGTGATACCTTGTAGAGAAGCTGCCAAACCATAAAGTCAGTTAATAAGCCCTCCAGAAGTTGACTCATTTGGCAATGTAAACCTAGTTCCTCTAGTTTCTTTCCTTTACACTCTGTTTTATATTACATTTATGCTTTTATTGACACAGCAGCTAAAGTAGCTGTTCAGATGAATTTAATGTATAATTGCTTGTTCTTTTTTGTTGTTTTCCAGCTCCCTCAGGCCCAAAAGGTAAAATATTCTAATCAAATCCTGGTCATTCTAAGCAGTCACCAGTGCTTCACGTTTCCATGGCGGTGTGAGTGCGGTACAGGTGGTGATCAGTGAAACTCTTCACTGTCACGGGGGCTCCCAGCTGGCCCCAGGAAGGTGCCTGGCTTTGAGCCCAGCTCAGGTACCTGCTGAGAGCAGCTCTTCAAACATATCAGCTATTGAATGTGCCAGGCACTCAGTAGCCTACAACTTGCAAACAACAGGGAGGCTATTTTATCAACAATTTGAAATAATAGTAGGGATTAAAAGAAAAACCAAGCCACTCCGTTACTGCACATGAAACATTTCTGGGTCTGTTGCAGAGACTGCAGAACCCATGGCATAGCTGGTGCCCTTTCACTGCTCCCCACTGTATCTACCAGCACACCCCTGAACACATTCAGCATTTGACTTCTCCAGCAGGTTTCATACTTTCCATACAATGTGCTCTTGCCTTTAAACCACTTCTGCATCCATACGGTGTCACCAGGGCCAGCACCACACGTCAGGGCAGCACAGCCAGTGTGGCAAAGCTGAGAATTGCTGGTTGCCTGTGGCATCAACCTTATGTACTTCACAAATATAATCAAATCTTCCAGAACTGGTGTTTTGTGCTTTTGGTAAAAAAATATTAAAGTGATAAAAAGGAATAGAATATGCTGGGCAATTGCAACAGTCACTTGTCCAAGTCATGCTTATTGTTCTTGGTAAGACACCTTCAATAAGAAATGTCACAGCAATTAGTCAGTTTGACATCACTCTTATTAACATTCATGGATGATGATAAAAGTTCAGTTTTTAATGAAAGCTGTAAGTGAAGTGATCTTTCACTTAATAGCTTTTGAAGAATGGTGAGGGCATCCACAGAACTTAGAACTTCACTGATGTATCTCAGCCACTTTTTTAGTTTAAAAAGCAAGAAATATGAGGATAGGAGACTTTATTTTTATGATATTACACATATTTGAAATTTCCTTGCTCATGGAGCTCAGAAAATTCTATTTCAAACCTGCAGGTAATGTGCTATTTTATGACACTGCACTATGTCCATGGTTTGTTCCTGCTTTGATAGTTGCAGAACATGGTACCAAAAGATGTTGGTTTTGGTTTTGTTTTTTTCTTCTTGAAACGAAAGGTTTCAATAAATATTTTGTATGCAGATTTCTGGGAAAGTAGAAGGACCAAAAGAGTGGCTAGAGTAGCTGACTTTCGCTTTTTCATTTTCACCTGCTTGTCTAAATGTTTGTGCCAAATGCTTCCCTTAACAGTGTGCAGAAAGAAGAGAGAGTCAGACTGTGATGTGCTGGTGCAGAAAGTACAACCAGTCAGGCTGTTTGTCAGCTTGTACCATGTGGTGCTGCATTACCTGTTCTGATGGCCACAATTCTGAGCTATTAAATAATATTCTGGTACAAATTACTCACATTTGCTGTTAGTGAACACAATTTTCATAAAAGGTCAAAATTGCAAATTTTTAATGTTTTTACCCCCAGATCAAGCAATTGCAGAACTAAAGCCACATGTTTTTATATGCACTCATAGCTGACTACAGTCTAGTTGACTGTGTATTACTTTTGTTCAGAGAAAGAGGAGAGGGGTGGGAAGGAAAGAATGGGATTGGGAGGGGGGCAGGTACAAGTAATCCTCCAGGGCTTTTGATAACTTCAGGCAAGAAATATGCCTTTTAATAAGCGTGGCCTGGAAGCTTATGAACAAACCAAGGGAATCTCTCTTGCTCTCTGCAAGGTGAAGGGAAGCAGCACAGGGCTGGTGCATGCCTTTATGAATGACTTAGTCACTGTTTTGCCATATGGTGTCTGAACTTGTACTGTATTTTTGTTGGAATCTATGTATCATCTTGCAAATGTTTTCTCTATAAACATTTCAAACAGTCATGTCTCTCTAAACATGTTCACTTTAATCTTTGAGTGATCTGAAAGAAAAATGTGGCATTTCAAGTTTACCTTTGCTATTTCGTATCTGTTATAAATAGTTCACCGTCTTGATGAAATGTGTTTTCTCTTCCATGTGGGACACTTTGGCTTCAGACTTTTCAGTGTTTAGTCAGTGTTCTATGGTGATTTGCTATCAATTTTGAAGACCTGTAGGTATTCAACTGTCTACAGCAGTTAAATAACAATTAAACCTGTTACTCTTTTCCTATCAGAATTGGAGAGCAGGTGAAATGAATAATGATGAGTTGAAGCTGGATATGTCTGCTACACCATGATGCTTGTCTTGAAAAGATCTTTGTGATATACTTAAAACAGAAAATACCACAAAATCAAATCAAACCAACCAGCCAAACAAACAGCAACCAAAAACTCACCAGAGTTTCAGGCAATAGAGACCTTGATTTAGTATGGTTATGTTACTTTCAGAACAAAATATGTATAGGAAGAGTTAATGTATCTAAAAGGAAGAACTGCTACCAGACAAATGAAACAAATTCATATGAATTTTACTTGTCCTCTATGTTTCTTTTATGCGTGTTTTTAGGTAGGTATCCCACAGGGCTGTGAAAATAGCAGTAAGATAAAATAATAACTCAAATTTACCACTTTTCAAATTTGTTCATTTTGATTTCCAAATGACCTTTATCTTTGAAACAGTTATGTTAAGCAGCTTTTTGTATGCACTGAAGAGCAAAAGCCATTTTTCCTTAATAGTTCAAAAAGGTGTTTTGTTTCCTAGTAGGAAAGCTTTACTTGCTTTCTTGAGCAAACACAGCAGGGTTCAAAAGCTTTTGCCCTACTCCTGCTGTGATGTTTTGTTCTACTTAGCTTGAGTGAAAAGGTAGAAGTGAATAAATTATGCACACAAATCAGAAGCAGAGAGTTGTGTTTAGGAACACTTAAGAATTTTTTTTTAGGTATTCTCTCATGAATGGAATCATATTTCCTCCATACAGAAATGTTTTAATGATATTTATTGCCCAAAAGTTCCTGACAGCTTTCTTCTCTCTTTCTGCGTTGTCCTTAACTCCTGTAAGTAATGCTGTGCCTTCCTCATATCTTGATGCTATCATCTTTCAGCCTTTTGGGAGGATCATTTATCATCCCCTGCATCATTTACCTTATACTTTGAAGAGTTGAATTAACTGTCACTGGGAATAAAAAATAGAAAATTTGGAAAGCTGTGGTTTCATTGAAGTGCATGACTAGTGATTTTAGCACTTTTGTAAAATTATAACATTTAAGTGGAATCTAACGGAGTACAAAATAATCATAAAGTAAACAGTTTGATTTAGCATCCCTTTGGATCTATTTCCTCCTCATGAGGTGCTATTGTCTTTGTTTTGTAATGTATATTTGGTTTCTATTCAGAAAACCACGTTAAAATTTTCACTTGTGAATTGCAATCTCTAGTTTCCAAATTTCTCTCTCACATTCCTCAGCAAGCAAACTGACTTTTAATAACATTTTTGAATCAGCAGTTTACAAACTTCAAGTAATTATTTTACAATATAAGGGTTTTTTTTTTTCATTTACTCTGTGTGTCAAACACAGAAATATCTCTTTTAACTAAGATACACACACAGGTTGTTGTCCCAGACCATAACTTGAGTCTGTGCCAAAATAATAGCTATTCCTTATTCTTTAATCCATATAAAACTCAAATTCCAATTCTCTGAGGCTTTCAGCCTGCCTCCTGACTGATCAGCACATCAAAGTGCAGTGGTCACAGGAGACAGCACATTGTGCAGCAAATCTGTGCAGAGTGGGCAAAGGAAGAAGGGCAGGGTGGGTTGGGCAGGTGTGTCAGAAATCCTGAACCACCCACTGTAACTCTTCTTGACTGTCCACTCCCAAGGATTTCAGAGATCTTTCTCAAATTCCTCTTTCCGTAATGGGAACACCTCAGAAAATGTTTCTGTTCTTTCCTGTATATGTGTGTCTGGTTTAATTCTGGAGCCTGCCTTGTTCTTTGCCCTGAGAGATGGATGCGAGTGCTGGGTGTGAGGCTAAACTCTTAAGTGGCTTAACTCTAAGAGGATGATTTTTATTTGTTTTTTAGGAAGATCTGCTTGGGGTTTTTCTGAGGGGGGGGGTAACTTGTGTACAGCAAGGAATTAAAGAGAAAACTGTTGTAGTTAAATCTATTTCTAAAGGGAATTTTTCCTCCATTTATAAAACTGTTCTCACTAGGTGTTAGAGATCTGTACCTTTTTCAGAGAGTAAGTTCTGTTTCTTTATTCTAAACAGCCAAGAGACATTTAGCTTGGGAATGCTTTTTTTCCTCAGTCTTGAGATTTATTTTCTTTCAAAGGTTTGTTATTTTTTGCTAAGCATTTTATGAAACTGAGTGTCCATAGCCCTTGGGTAGCTGCCCACCTAAAACTGTTACCATCATGTTTTTCCAGGAGAAGATTCTGGGACAAATCACTCATGCTGTCTCCTACATTCATCATTTTAGGCTAGATAGTAACTACACTATGGTGAGCAGTGACTCAGTAAAACATTGTAAATAAAACTCCCTGCTCATCCAGTAATTTGCTGACTCTGCTTATGGAAGTGGTCAGCAACCTGTTCATCTGCCAGACAAATCAAAAATCAAACAGGCTGGATTCTATAGCTGCAATTCTATAGAAATGATTGCAGCAGCCAGCTCTAGTTGGTCCTTGTAGATAACAAAATTACGAGGCAATCACTCTTGCCTGCTTCTATTGTCAGTTTTGAGAGTTAATGAGCAGTTCTTTCATAAATTCCCAGGAACTCCAGACTGTGGGTTGTTTTTTTTTTCCCTCCATGTAAAGGATTTCAAACACCCTAAAACTCTACTGACAGTCCCTTGGCTTTATCCTACCCATTGGATTGTTTTTAGTAATATCTTGAGAGTGAGCAGACTCGTAAATTAATACTGTCCTGGTACTTGACAAAAACATGATGTCAGAGAAAACTGCCCAGGGCAATCATACAAAATCTTGAAGTGCTCCAAAATGTCACCTCGTAATCAGCAGAATGCTCTTCCACTTCCTGGGCTCCTCTCCACACAAATCCTGTCAGTGTGCTTGACTCTGCTACTCTGGCCAAGGAGTGGAAATTCCTACATAGGTTTGATCTATCAAGGAATAGTAAGTTATTCCACAAACAAGAAAAAACTCAAAAACTTGGCGAAACATTGTGGGTTCAAAGGTTGCACTTGAAACTCAAATGCAGCCAAAGATTATATTAGGGCTAGAATTATCTCTCCTTGCTAATAAGGAAAACAACAAAAAAAAGGAAATACGATTATAAGTTAATTCCACCTCATATCTTTGGTGATTCCTTATCAGATGTTCTTGACTCTAAACCCCATTTGTGTTCCTGTCTAATGTCTGCAAACATTCCTTCTCACCATGAGATAGTGCCATGCCTCAGGAAATATACTTGTTTAAGAAATTGAAATTTCTCCTGAAGGAGATTGGGAGAAGCAGGACACGCAATTTTCCAGATTTTGTTTGTCTGATTTGTTAACGTGGAATATGCTTCATGAGGTATCTTTATCATAATGTAGGAATTGTTTTCTGAGAATGTGGGGAGCCAATTGCTGTTGCTTCATTATAAGAAAACCTTTGTAAACAGAAACAAAGCAAAAAAAAATTGCAAAAGTTGTAAAAATAATTAAAAAAGGATTAGAAGTTCTACTTGAGTGCAGAAAACATTATAGAGATTGGAGGTCACAGGCACAATTGGGGATGGCTGTCACCTACAGTATTGCTCATCAAGATCGTTCTTATTTCTGCATCCAGCTGGCTGAACAGGTGCAGCAAAGCAGAATTTGTGTTCTACAAAATCTCCACTTGAGGTCATGACTGCCTGTGTCACTCTTTCAAATGTTAGATAAACCTCCTCAGCTTTAATATCTGTCCCTGGGGACAGAAAGGGTTGAACAATAACTCTGCACCTCCTGCTTGAGCTGTCTTCCACACGTGGCTGGTGAAGATGGGCAGGCACAGAGCAGTGCTGGTCTGGGCACCCCCCAGGGCAGAGGTTCATGGAACAGGGAGAAGGCACTCTGAGCACTCTTACTGTCCTATGGCCAGTGTCCAACACCCACATGTTCCATTTGAATGGAACCAAGGTCAGGAGATCTGTGTTCTCCCTAAACTGAAAAAATGCACTGAAACCTGATGCGCAGAATCCACTAATGCTTCGTGGCAGCTCTTTGTGCAGCAATCCTGGGATCCTTACTGGCTCTCATCCTTTGTGCTGCTGTGTGAGCTGAGACCTTGGTCTGGAGCAGAACAAAACCCACACAGCTCATGGCCACTGCCCTTTGCTGGGGCAAAACAGCCCAAGGCAACTTTGGCAGAGCTGGCAGTGGGAGGGACGTGGAGCAGAGCTCCAGCTGCTTTGCTGCTGTTCTTGCTGCTCCCACAGCCACCCCAGCCCCTTCTCCCCCCATGGCAGACTGCAGTGGGAGAGAGGGTGAGGCTTCTCTCCTGCACTGGAGGGGCTGGGATGGGCAGAGCTGGCTCAGTTCAGATGGGGCTGGGCTGGGCTGGGCTGACTGCAGGTCCAACTGCATCGCTGTCATTTGGATAAACTTACCTCACTTAAAATGGAAATAATGTCATTGAAACCTGCTATCACGTGCTTGTAATTGTCCCTCAGTTCTCAGAGACAGTATTTCTTTTTCAATGTAGCTTGCTGATGACCAGGGATTGGTGTTGATGACAACTGTTGCCATGCCAGTATTTAGTAAGCAAAATGAGACTGTAAGTACTCAGATTATTTCTGTTGTGTGATAATGATGTGACTGAGGTGAAGTTGCTTTCATCTAATGAGATTTTAGCTAATGCTTAAAATTTTTCCTTTTCTTCTTATTTTGTCTGCAGTTAGTATCCCTTTATTAGCATAAAAATGTGGACAAATAATCTCAAATACCTATATTGCAGAAACCATGGTAAAATGATGAAACCCTATGTCTAAGGGAAAATCTCAGATGACACCAGGCCTTACGGCTTTCTTACTTTTGTATTTTTTTTTGTAGCAAATATTCTATATAATTTTCCTCTTTGCTCTGATATAACTCAAAGTTTAATTAGTTTTATGTCTATTATATACATATCTATTTATCCTTAGTAATTGTTAAAGGAAACTTAAGTGTGCATTCCCTTTAATGCTTCATCTTTTTTGTTATTCAAATGGTAGGAGAAATTGGGAAAGACAGGAGTACCATATTTTTAACAGTAGTTTTTAATTTAAAACCTATTTTTTGCATGTGAAAGATTTCAGTAGAGTGACTCAGCAGCTATCAAAGCCTTGCATGCCTTTTCTATGTGAATTGCAAATAAAGCACAAAGGAGCAATATTATTGATTTAATTACTGCTTGAGCACCTGAATTGTACCAGTTTCTGCCTTCCCCACTTTTTAAATTATTTGTCTGTTGTCTGTTCAATTTCGCAGTGTAGCTGCAAGGTGAAATAAGTGGTGAGAATGTTTATTATTATTGTGGTTCTGAGTGCATCTTTTATTGTTCTTTTCAGAGGTCTAAAGGGATTCTCCTGGGAGTAGTTGGCACAGAT
Source organism: Irena cyanogastra (assembly GCA_013397155.1). Lineage (NCBI taxonomy): Eukaryota > Metazoa > Chordata > Aves > Passeriformes > Irenidae > Irena > Irena cyanogastra. Next base: position 139,994 of record VWZV01007991.1, read on the forward strand.
GTTCCAGTTAAAGAGCTTTTAAAAACTATTCCAAAATACAAGGTAATACACAAATGGTGTGTATATCATTTATATTCAGTATAATGCCTAAAATATAACATAATTCATTTAATGTGTTGTTATTGTTTATACTTACACAGCTCCATTATTTCACCCATTTTTCTCGGGAGTTTTACCTCTGTACTGTCTGAGATCAAGTGCCATTTTTAAAACCTGAGTTAAAATATGGCCTGACTTTCACATTTTTGTGGATCAGAGGGTAATAATAAATACTGACCACGTTTTGTGGTCTAGAGGGTGATATTAAATAATGTCCACATTAAAATCAATGTAATTATAAAATCAATGAAGTTATCAAACTATGAAATAGAGCCACAATACAAGTCAAAATAACTGAAAAATCATGCTGAAAAATTGCATCACTTTTAATGAAAATTGCATCACTTAAACAAGTTCCTGCTTAACCAGAACTGCTTCCTTCCTTTCTGCTTCCTTCTCTCCTACCCAATATTTGCTAGATATTTTTCTCCACTTAGTTTTCCAACATCAGTGAGTGACAACTCTACAGTAAAAGTCTTAGAAATGAATTATCACAAAAATTTTCAAAATTTGAACCGCTATATCTCTTGTGAAATGTGTTGCATTTGGTAAAAGTAGGCTTCAGGCAAACACAAAATATAATTACTTTTCTTTTAAATTCGATGCAGTACATTGGTATTTCACTACTTCTCCATATCTGAAATGTTTTACTGTAGTATTCTTCTATTCTCAAATGGAAATTAAATTGATATTTTCCAGTTAATTCCTAGAGGATTTTTTTTGCATGGCTAACAAGCAGGTAACACATTCATTGTGGACAGCCTTTCCTAAAGAAGCCACCCCTGGAATAGCTGCATTTTGACAGCACCTGTACTGAGCATACATTTGTATATCATACAAATTACCTTTGAATTGTGTGCCAGGTTCTCATTTAGGGATTTCTAAGAGGATGGAGGAAGAAACTGACTCGTGAGTGCCTTCCAATATTCTCACATAAAAATTCCTCCTATCAGTTTTAATTCTAATTTGAATACATTAGGATTTACCAAATGATTTCCTGGATCAATATACAGTAACTGGAAAGTTTAAATTGAACAAGAATTTGATAAAAATGATGCCTAAAAAAGAGTGGCAATAATATTGATAAGGTGAATTGGAGTAAATTCCTGTGACCTGGATCCCACTAGGACAGGGCTGTGCAAACCCAGCACAGAAAGGATGTCCCAGGTGGAAAAAAGTTGCAGGCTATAGGAAGAGGCAGCAGGTGACTCCACACTGATATCAGAGCACAGTGACAGAGACATTGCTGCTCAGAATAAATAACAGGCAACTCTCTCAGTGCACAGACCACCAAAGTTTGCTAACAGCAGTGTTAAAAAATGTTATACTTCTGTGCATGCAGAACTACTGAATCAGTAGAAGGTAGAGGAGAAAGGAGCAAAATTTGCTCCTCTGGTAAGTTTGGAGCCATGGACACGAACTTTGGAGCTGCCTGTAAGGAGCTGTGGGGAGAGCAAGTTTCATTTGTAGTGAGAAGGAAGAACAATGTTGTGGTACCTGCAGAAAAAAAAGCTTGGCTGTGCATGGCTGGATAGGAAAAGCCAAGTAACAGTGATGTTACTCCTAAATAATCTGTGAGATTGGTCATGGTCTGAATATGAGACTCTAGAAAGAGTGGGAGGCCCAAATAATGGGTATTGGAACAGAGTAAGGCTGATTCAGAAAAGAAGTTTTTTAAGAATTAGTTTTCTGTGGAAGTAATATATGATCCTTGTGCTGAATATTAGATTTTTATTTGAAGGTATGTTTTATATTGCAGGATGTGCTGCAGGAGAGGATTATTATAGGAGGCACCAATATCATGCAATGCAGTTGGGTTAGTGAGATCACTTGAGTTATAACTTCCAGTCCCACATGCCCTAAACAAAGACCCTGCAACTGCAAGAGCATAATCACCCCTGGGACCCATTCCTGCAGAGGCAACCCGTGACAAAAAATTCACACAGGGCTATAAAATGATGGTTGAAAATAGAAGTCTGCTGGCCTGGAATTCAGTCAGCTTGGATGAGGTGGATTTTATGCTGAGGAAGATGAATAATAGCAATAAGCTGTTTTCAGCAGTTGTTACCTTGACTAAACATCCCCAGATGTCAGTGGCAGTTTCTCCTGGATAAGCTGGGGTTGGATTTGGTGATGCTTGACTTCCATGTGACATTTTATGACAGTTAGAAAAAGCTTTCTTTGTTTCTGAATCTGTGATTTAGAGACAGAATTCAAGGTTTAAAATGGTAGTGCTGCTGTAAATGGTAGCATCACTCAGATACTACAGAGACTGTGCAGTTTCACACACTGCACAGAACATGATAAAATGCTACACAGGGTCCTGTGTAGGCCTCAAAGAGGCAAATGTTTTTTTCCTGTGAAATATACCACCCACATTTGTTTCCTTACCTGACTTGCATTGCCTGGATGTCATTCTGCAGTTATCAACACAGACAATTACATTGAGATCTGATATTTAGCCAACAGCTCGTTCCCTTGTCACACTATAATAGTTAAAATATGTCCAGTGTTATTATTTTGGTTATCCTTCCTTTATGAAGGGATGCCAAGAACGTATCACCTTCTATTGCTCTCACTGAAGTTTATTGCTATAGGAAAACCACTAATTTATGAAACAATCTTCTATATGGCAGATAGAGTTGACCATATACAACCATTCACACTGAGACACTATAAATTAACCTGGAATGTTTTACCTGTGACCTTGCCATACTATCATACTCTGGTTTATCTTTCCAGAAAATTACAGAATCCAATAAACTTGATCTGCTTTTTGCCTCTTAGAAAGGATTCTGACTTTTCAGCCTTGCTCAGGTTGCTTCATGTCAGACAAATTCCTAAAGACTCACTTCAGCAAGGCATTTAAGAATGCACTCCAGTTAAATAACAAGATTTAGTAGTGACAACTGTAAAGTAAATATCAAAGCAAGATAGTGCTGGACTTTCAAGTTCCTTTTTTTTTTTTTTTTGGTATTTAATACCTCAGTGTAATGAGATGCTTAAATAAAAATACACAGTATATTATATTGTCGGAAGAATTGAAAAAATGGATGAAGAAGGGAAGGAAGATACTCTCTGTGTGGCAAAAGATACATAGTGAACCTGTAGAAAAAGTCTACGTTAGCAGCAGGTTTATGCTAAGAAAGGATGTTTAAATGACCACGTGGAGGATTTAAAGGTACATTTGTTGCATTCAGTGGATGCAATCAGCTGTGTAATAAGCATTTTGTTAAACAGACCAGTATTTTTGTTTAAATAAGTACAATGCTGAATTTGGGCACTGTTAGGCCTCATCAAGCATCTCATTGCTCTCAGGGAATCTCCCATAGTTCTACTCAGTGCAAAGATGTAAACTTATGGGAAATTCTTCAGCAGAAATCGCTGCCTTCTGCAGCTCCAGCTGCCCTGGAATTCACAGAGAGCCTTTAGGATGGGAAGATGTAAATATCCCATATGACAGGTCACTGTTGCTCACTGGAGCTGTCCTTTCCTTGTCTTTGAGTTAAGTGTTCTTTAACAACAAGTGAAGAAAGCTGGGCACTCCTGGGAATAGGGGAATTTATCATATTCCATTATCTCTTTGCCCTGGGCCTTGTTCTGTATGCCCCATGCTATGGCATCTCATATAGAGCTATATTATATGTGTATATATATATATATATATATATATGTATCTATCTATATATGTATGTATCTATCTATATATATGTGTGTGTATATATATATATACACACATGTATATATATATCTATATAATTGACTCTATCACACATAGGAACAAGTGCCCTGGGTAGCAGACTTCTGGGGCAGTGTAAAATTGTGCTCTGTGCTGAATTCATCACATGGCAGCTTCTCATTTGCACAAAATGTCAAGGGTCTTTGCCTAGGTTATAGCAAATCTCTGTGTGGGTAAGGGCTGTGAATGCCAGGTGCCCTGGGTAGCTGAATTATTGCCTGATATTTTGTTTAAGGAGTTACTGGAGACTGTGCTAATTAGAATTTCTTTCTCATTTACTTTTACAGTTAGGAATTCATGGATATGCTTTTGCAATTACGAACAATGGATATATTTTGACTCACCCAGAACTTAGGCCTTTGGTAAGAATGCTATTTATTTATCTGTTTTATTTAGCTGTATATGTTGCTTTTGGGTTTTTTTTTCCTAGTGTGAACAGCCTTCATTAAAAATTAAATACGATGGAGCAGATACCTTGTATTGTTTCATAACCCATCATAGTTCTTGGTAAATTTACCTCTGGAAACAACACTTAGCATGAAAAAAACCCTTGGAAAATAAATGTACAACTTGCTTCTGCAAAAGATGCAGACCTCCATTACTGCAAAATAGCAAAGCCAAAAATTGCTATAATTATGTTCATTTTACATTGAAATGGAATGTTGGAATGCTCTAGTGCTGTGTAATAACCCCCATTTGTCATGCTAAAGTGTTAAAGTTAATTTAATATATGTGCAGAAATTTCAATAAAGCATATTTTTAAGCAAAATAGGAGCACTAGGGATTTTCTGTACTAAAAGAGAAATAGCAGCAGTTTTTACCTTTAGTTTCCCTTATCATCTTGTTTGCACTGATCACAGCAAGAAAAATCGAGTTACTGTTTTGCAAATGTTTATCAGGTTAACACCCCAGAGGGCTGGTGCATTCCTGGGTGTGTCATTGTTTAGGGCAGCACAGCCAAGTGCTCCATCACCAGTGGCTCCCAGCAAAGCCCTGGCATTGATGGCTCCACTGCTGGCTCCACATGGCTGCCACACGTGTTTCCCATGCAGGAACTCCAGGCAATGTCCAATTCCAACAATATTTCAGTAGAAAACAGAAATATTAACCGGGTGGATAATTTAATTTGAAAATAAAATTATTGACAAGCGTGATTTATTAAGCCACTAGCCTATCTGAAGTCTTCACCAAGCAAAAGGATTTTTCTTTCTAAGATATGGGCTAGGAATTACACACTAAATTAACATTTATATTTGCACTTAGTTTGGTTTTTAACTGGAGTAGAACTTATGAAAAGTGCAACAAGGAAGCTCCAGTGGGTAAATCTGACATCCCAGGTGTGCAAGCCACAGGAATATATTTAAATGGAAGCTCTCTCTCTACATCACAAAAGTTTGATAGCTCTTGTCTTTCCTGTAGTGTCCCTTTCTCTTTGGACAAATTACTTATTTCAAAATTATTAGTATTTATTCTCTATATAATAGATATTTTATAAAACAGAAGGGAATGAGGGCTGGGAATTGTGGGTAGCTCTAAGTTAGGCTGACAGAGGGTCTTACCCACTTCCTAATTTCTGATGTCTTGCTTTAGTGAGGCAGAAGGTTGTTTGCTGTTACTATCCCTCACCAAATGTACATCTTGAAGGCACTTACTTCATTACCTTATACAATGGAATCTCTTTTTAAAATCAAAATGTTGGTCAGTAGCCCACAAGCTGTCAGCTAGGGGAACTCATTGTGATGTATTCATGGTCTGTGCATTTCAGGTTTTTGGAAGAGTCATTTTTACCTCTGGGTTCTGTCAGTGGTGGGTAATGAGAGTCTCCTGTTGGCTTCAGGGGAGTTTTTGAGAGTGAAGTGATTGCTGGCCTGGGCCCTTGGTTTAATATTGCTGGCCAAATCCTGATACCATTGTAAGATTCCATGGACTTTGTGGCAATAACTATGTGAAAATAGGCTGTGGATCTGGAATTAGATAATTCACTAAAGACACTCTCTACAATTATTTCTGCCTTAGGTTTACATTCAAGTCTCATTGATTACTGACTCCATCCACTCTGGTTTATCCTGTTGTTAGATTTTCCAGCAGTGATGTAAAACTGAAATATTGCTGAATTCCTGAGTTCCCAACCCCATATCTATTAGTTCTGGAGCTGATGAGCTGCTTTTTAAGGAATTGTCTTCTGGGACACGGAGCAGAGAGGCAGGATAGCAAACAGCACAGAATGCCTCCTGTTGCACCAGATTTTTATCTAACGCTGAGCAGGGTGTGCAATCATTGAGCTGACTGCATTTTTGTGCTGATTATTCTGTTGGGTTTATATTTAAAAATGCTTTTTCTGGGAGGCTTCCTCTCTTGATCCTTCTGCTGGTGTTTTGGATAAATTTGGCTTTCGGTGAGGTGACGGGTTGGGTGCCCGTGCTCGGGCTGCAGGGAGGAGAGGGAGGCGCTCGCTGGCAGAGGATGGGAGCAGCCCCCAGAACCCCGGTGTCGCCGGCCCGCAGAGGGACCAGAAAGAACCTCTTGGTTCCGTTCTTCACAAGACATTAGCAGGCGATGAGTCGCCACAAACAGGCCGATAAACCAGGGCGGCGGGGAGTGAGGGATCCCTCGGGAATGGCTCTGGGACACGGGGACATCCCGGAGGGACGTCCCATGTCCCTGGGGAGTGGCTCTGGGACACGGGGACAATCCATGTCCCTGTGGAGTGGCTCTGGGACACGGGGGCATCCCAGGGGTCCCTGGGGAATGGCTCTGGGACACGGGGACAATCCGTGTCCCTCGGGAATGGCTCTGGGACGCGGGGACAATCCATGTCCCTGGGGAATGGCTCTGGGACACGGGGACAATCCGTGTCCCTCGGGAATGGCTCTGGGACGCGGGCACAATCCATGTCCCTGGGGAATGGCTCTGGGACGCAGGGACAATCCGTGTCCCTCGGGAATGGCTCTGGGACGCGGGGACTCCCCGGCCGTGTGCCCGCTGCAGTGCGCGCTCGTGGCCGGCAGGTGGCGCCGCAGCCCCGCCCAGGGCGCAGCCCCAGCGCGGGGCTCGTCCCGGGGATCCCGGGAATGGGCGCTGGGCACCGCCCGCCGCCCGCGCAGCCTGTCCTTTCCCGCCGGATTAATCCTGCCCCGTTTTTTCCATTTTTCACTTTTTTATTTTTTTTTAACTTGATTTTATTTTTGTCACATAGCTGAAGAGTATCCGTTGCGCGTTTTCCTCTATTATTCCCTTTTAATCCTACCAAAAGCACCCCAGTGGGAACTCCAAAGACTATAGCCGATAGGAAAAAAACATTTTTTTAATACTGCTTTAATACATCAGAATGCTCCTGTATGCTGAGTTTGACTAAAAGTGTATATTTTTACAGAGTGGTATTTTATTTTTCACGAGAGAATATTTTCGGTTGTGTGATATAATTTGTAATTTTATATTCTGTTGAAAACCACAGCCTACTGCTAATAAAAAAAATAAATTGTTTGAGAGTTCAAAAGTGAATTTTTAGTTTTTTCTTAACTTGGTGTATGAGGCTCCTTACCTGCAGTGAAATGTGCACATGAGGACACAGTCTTCCTCATTTGTGATCATGGCAGATTTAATTTGCTTTTGAGGAGCCTCTTAACACTTGTGGTGTGTGCCAGGTGTTTCACTGTTGGATTTTAAAATGAAAATATATCATGTGATGATGTGACAGTTTGCCAAAGAAACGAGTTTACTGAATGTAAAGGAAGAATGAGAAACAGGGAATAAATACTTTTTACATGACCTTAAAAACAACCATTATATTAATTGTGGTTGATTGCCCATTACTGCCACTGTCACTCTGCAGTCTGTTAAAGCTGGGTGCCAGAGGAAAACTGCTTTCTTAGGCAAGCGTAGTGGGGTTGCAGAAAAATTAGGGAATGTCCCTGGAAGATGAGTGCCAGCCACAGTCACAGATCCCCACCACTGAGAACCTTATCTGCTCTTAGGGGTTTGTGCTGTTGCCTCTCAGCCCTAATGTCTGCGTGGTTATCAATAAATAATTGCAAGGTTGATACCAGTTTTTATGAAGTTTGTGGCTTTTTTGATTCATAGTTAGCAATGGGATTTGTATTTTTTTCAGGGAGTGGAACAGGGTTCTGTTTTTTTCAGTAATTGCTAGGGTAGAATACTTGGAGTTCCTGAACAAGGAGCCCGAGTTTCTTAATTAAAGAAAATATGCATTTAAAGACAAATGCATATGTTCTTGAATAAAATTGCACATTTTATCTACATTCTACCATTCTTGAAACAAATCCGAGGTTAAAAATGTGTTCTGATTTATGAATTAATCCAATAACACCCTGCTTACTAAAGATTTTGTAATATTTCTGGGTTTAAATCAAAATCCTCTGTCTCTGAGAAGATTGAGACATTTATTCTTACTCTCAAAATAAGCTCTGGAAGACGTGTACTGGAGTTTATGAATGGCTGTTTGTGCATGCTCTTAGCACTGTAAATGAATTCAATTGATGCCTTTAGATATGAGGATGCATACCTCTAACTTGATCAATCTTGATTGAGAAAGTTACACCTAGAAATCAAAGCCTTTGTACAGTATTGCAGTGCCCTCACCGAAATGTGTTGGTGCTTCAAGTGCCTGAGTAAGTTCCAATTTCATCCTGAGAATGTGAGCTGGCACCCTGTGTTGCATTGAGCTAAAGGACCTGGAGTGTTTGAAGATTCTACATCAGTATTAAGTCTTTTGTAGCTGTAAATTTTGAGAAAATTTGTTTCTCCTAATATAGAAAAACAGAGAAATCCGAGTGTCAGGGGAAACATTAATGCCCCACTTAAGCAGTGTTAGCCTTTCAGAAGCAGCAAATCTCATTTCCCTCTGGGGAGTCCCGCCTGGAACGTGAGATAACCTACACTTACCCTTGCTTAATTCATTGACTCCATAAAACTCTACAGCTGTAGCTGACAGCAGAATATTTAAATTATTTGAGCAGTGTAAATGCCTCACGTTCATTTAAATAACTGAAGAATTCAATCACTTGAATGCCAATGATTATTCCTATTGGAGTTTACATTTCAAAAAAGACAGCCCATCTGAATCCCTGTGAGAGCATTAAATTGCTATCTAATTAGAAGTGCAAAATTACATATATTTAAAAGATAATTAAAGGTTTGAAGGCTGTTGAATAACTGGTTGTACATATAAATGAATCACTGAAAATTTGTTAGCAATATGCAAAGCTTTCTTTCATTCTTTGCTTTCGGCTTTGAAGTTAGGTATAACTGTGCTCGTGGGTTTAAGTCTGGTAGTATTAAGATAAAGGCAGATGTTTTTAATTATTTCTACTTGAACCCCAAATAATTATAAGCAGCTGCCAGTTTTACATAATCCCAAATGATAAATCCAGAGAATGCAAATAAAATCCCAAATAGAGGGGTTGTTTTCTTCAGTGGAGTAAATCACATCCACGTTTCTGTGAAAATTGACCGCAACCCACCTGAGGACCTGAGCTCAGCTAAGGAACTGCTTGGCCAGGCTCAAGGTGTGGGACCTAAAGTTGATGTTTTGTATTGCTTCACTCTGTATATTTCCATATTGCTTTATGATTGTAAACATTACTGCACTGTTGCATGGCAAACACGTTAGGAGAGTGAGTACACAGACTTGGTTAATGCATGTGGCATAGGAACTATTTTCTTCTATTGTTTTGCTATAGGATTCTCCTGTGTACATGGCACATCTAATAGTTCCTACTTTTTCTCTGCCTGGAAACGTAGAATTAAATTATTCTCTTATCCCTAGCAAATGACATGGCTCCTGCTTTCACCTTCTCTTTGCAGTATTTCCGCAAATTTTATAGTGCAGCAATTTTCCCCTACCATCTGGCATGGAGAATCAATCCAAAATAACTGTTTTTTACTACCAGGCATAACCTAGGAACTTCTGGAGTAACATCTCTTAAATAATAGGCTGGCCATCAAAATCTGTCTTTGGTCAGGGAAGTTGTTTTTCCTATTTTCCTGAGAGAATCAGGGTGTTACCTTTTTTAATACTAAACTAAGGAGGTTTGTGTAGAAACAAACTTTGCTTTCTGACTGAACACCTATTAGTGTTCTACAGATTCAAGGCTAAGTGCAGATCAATAAGAAATCATTTGAAGTTGCAGACTGGATGGAAACTGTGGAATTAAAGTATCACAAGTGACAAAACAGGACCACGTGAGCAGAGAAAAAAGTATTCCAAATGAAATAAAGAGCTTAAAGGCCATGCAGCAGTGATTTAGATTAAGATGCTCCTTCACATGTATCCCCAGGCAGAAAGTTTTGGAGCTAAGTAGCACATGGAGAATGAAAGCTCAGTCACTGGAGGTGATGTTCTATTATCAGGGTATAAGCAGGTGAAGCAGGGAAGGGGATTTTTCACTACTATTGTTGGTTTGTTTAGGTTTTTTTTTTTGTTGTTGTTTTATTTGTTTGTTTGTTGTTAAATCACACTTTCCCCTTGCACAGTCCCTCAGCAGCTCATGCTGGGAGAGCTGTGAAGGTTTGGATGTTGCACTGACGAAGGGAAGTCAGGTCTGATGCAAATTCCACTCCAAAAGCTTTGCATGACAGTCAGAGGTACCCCAGACAGTAAATAAGTGGCAGCTTTAGTGTGCACAGTCTGAGAGAAGGGAGGGAGCTGAATAACTGCCCAGAGCAGGGAATTGCAAACAGGACAGTGCTTACAACCTCTGCCTATTCATGTAAAACTGCATGGAAAAGTGTGTAATTTTAGTTAATTGTGCTTTTCCTCTGATATTTGTTCATTCAAGATTTCCTATCAGACTTTGTAGTTAAGAATACCTTTGCAGAATGGCTTAGTGCAAGTTAGTTACAGTTACATTGTGCAGAATTTTATTATGTAGAATTCAAGCTCAGCAAAATGTATTTGCATATTTTCACTTGTCTCCTCTAAACAAAAGAAAAAGGAGTCATTCTCAAAGAATGAGATTAATACACCTGAGGAGATTAATACGTTATCCAAATTTTGAATTGCTGATTCAAAAAGATGAAACTTCATTGAATGATGCTATGTTTTAAAATTGGAGGAGTTTTTTCAGTACCTAATTCCTTACTTTTGTACACATTAGCAGTTTGGCAATGGAGAGGTGTTCCTTGAAATTATTTCACCTCTCTAGGTTTTGGTTGTTTTTTAGTAGGTGCTTTTTACTATGATATATTCTCACAGATGATTCCACATTGTGGCTTAGAAAGTTCATTAAAATCTAGTGATGCTTCCAAGGCTGCTATCACAGCAACTTCCTCTCTCCTACCTCCCCATTGTCCAGATGGAGCACGTCTGAGAAATTCCAATCACCTTAGACCCAAGACTGCAGCTGTTAAGATGCAGCTTGCTCTGTCCTTGATCAGATTGCAACACTCTGACTCCATAGACACGTGGCTGGTCATATTCAATGCAGATGGTTTGGGCCTGCTTGTGTTAAAAATGAAAAAAAAGGAATTCAAAGCAAAGAGTTTAATAATGGCACATGTAAATGGTTGTGTACAGGGTGGTGAAAAAATGTGGTTCAGTCTTCAGCACCACACGTCACATATTGTTTGAATCATCCAATGCTGTAAGAATCTGGCCCAGCCTCAAAAAAAAGATACTGAGTAAGATAAAGCTCATTATTATGGAGAAAACCAAATCATGTGGTTTTTTCACAAACAATAAGTTAGAACCATCCTGTAATTTTGAGCAGACCAAAAGTTTCTTCTTCTGCACTCCAGATATTTAACACTTTTCAGTATCTTTTTTTTCTTCCCTGGAGTTAAGTGCTATATAATATTGCCTCGTATTTTATACTAGCCAAAGATCAGCAGCACACATTTTAAATCTAGCTCTTTTTCTCCTGTACTTAAATCCGAGTAATTTGGTAGAATTCCTAGTTTCTATCTTTCCCAACGGGTTCCTTAATGATTTTTTTCAATGCTTTCTAGTAATCTGGCAGATGGGTTTGGTTTCAGGCTTAAATCAGGATTTTATACTTTACCCAGGAGCCTCAGAGATAAAAGGTTAGATTAGGTTTGCAACCAGAGAAGAAGATATAGATGAATGCTGTTTTTAAAACCTGGGGAATTGCCTCAGTGTCCATGAATAACTTTTACTAAGAAATTTCTTAAGCAATAAAACCAGAAAGAAGCTAGAGAAGAATGGATATTTCAACATTACTTTTATGAAGTATTTTATGTCTGATCTGCTTGCATTGGTGTTTGATGCCCTGTTTACATAAGCATAAGGTAAATCTACTGCTGGGAATAAGGTGGTGTTTTCATGAAGATTATTAGTTCCTGTCCTAAATGCATGTAAGTGCTTTTGCAATTCCTTTGAATGCTTATAGAGCCCAACTCTTGCTTGACCATTGGGATTTTGGATTTGTGTCTTTTATGAATTTTTAAGACATGAATGCTTGTGATTCTTTTCTGCAGAACTTTAGATGTTTTATCCAGATCTTCATTTGTTTGGTTTTGGTTTCTGGTTTTTGCTCTCTGAGTGCAAGGTGTAGAATCTATATGATTAAAGTAAATACAAGCCCATAATCAGTATGATACTAACGGTTTGCCTTGGGTTTGAAGTCTGCTTCTGCTGTCAGACACACAAGATCAACTTTTCTTGTCCTAAATAAGGATCTGCACATGTCTGAGAATGCAGTACAGCCCAGAAGCTCTTCAACATCTGTGAGGAAGGATGTAATTAGACATTGGAATCAGTACAGGAGCTGTTTGCTCTGCTCAGATGATCCCAGCTCATGTCTTTGTAACACTGTTCAGCTCTCAGTATTTCAGAGCTCAGGTGTAACCATTTCTGTTCTAGAATGACTAAATCAAATCAAAGATTTATTTGGTTAATTGGTGCAGCCACAGAGAATTGGTGTAGTTACTCCCTGTGGAGATTAAAGATAATATTGATAATATTGATGTAGCTGCAGCCATAATGAAGGACTTGCAAAACACAGCTAGAGAAATCAAGCCCTAGTAATGAATGGGGTGTTATCCTCTCACGTGTTATTCTTGTGAGATTTCATTATGTTGGCTGCAAATTTTGTACTTCAGTATTTGGGTGTAGTTATCTCTCTCAGGGCTGCCACAGAGCAAGAATTAATTGTAGACCTGAGGTGCCTGAATTCAAAGTCTGGAGTATGAGCACGTGCTGAAAGCAGAAGTTCTTTTCATCTCCTACCCATCTGTTGAATAGTGGTAGACAAGAAGTAGACAACCTTTTTACAGACTAGTGGGTTTCAGCAGAGGGCAAGGAAAGCACATGAAAATACTTTTCAATTGCATCTGCATCACTTCTCAGAACTTACACCAACAGAGTTACTGGGATTTTTTTATGCAAAAGAATGAGAATTGACTCGGGATTTTATCCTACAGAATTTCCTAAAAGAACTGCCTGTAAGAAAAATTTATAAGCAAAAATTAAGGAAGCTCAGTGAAGCCTGTTCTGGGAGAAACTTTACAGTGTTACATATCAAAATCTCTTTGTGTTTATGATGTTGTATTCAATATTTTTAAAAATTTTCTGTTCAGGGAGATTTTTGTTGTTCCTATTATTAAGTATTGTGGTCTACAAAAGCAACTGTGGGATTTATATGAGAATTTTTAATTCAGAGAGGAAAAAGGATGGGAATAACCTTCTCAATGCTCAGAGAGCAAGGCTTTCCCTTGGTCTTTGTGTAATCTGCAGAACGTGATTGAAAGTGCCTGCACCAGTGGCTGTGGTGACAAATTGCTTGTCTCAAACACTGACAGGTTTGGTTTATGGTGTAGCTGGTCCTGGCCTGGGAGAGGAGAATCAACCACATATATTGCTTTACAGGTACAGTTCCTATCCTTCTGCAGTGCTGCTGAGGAGTCACAAAAGCAATTTGGGGATATTTCACAGCATCACAATGTCTCCTGTCACACCTCATGAAAACACTTGTGGTTTCTCTTGATAAAAGACTGGATTTCACATTATGCCAATCCTCTCCCAGATTTACTCTTTTTTCAAATGTAGTCTCCTGATTTTACTTACCCAGTCAGATTCTTTATTCACAAGTCTTCCTAAGTACTTCTTTCTGCCACCGAGCCAGGTTTGTGTGGCTGCACTGAGGCTGATTTTGAATGTTCAGCAGAGGGCAGAATTTCCCACGTTATAAACACCTCGGTGTCAAATTAATTTGTCATGAGAATGTTTATTTTAAATGTGCGATTTACAGCCTAACAGTGAGGAGTGATAAACCCCCTACATTATCATTATTACTGTGTTACTTTTCCCCATGAAGTTGTAGATAAAATGAAATATCAGCAAATGTTAACACCATACTTCCCAAGACTTGCATCTTATCTTGTTTGAAGTGAAATGGGTAAACATTTTGTTGATAAGATTATAGTAAATATAACTTCCTGTACAGCTGAAAGAGCCAGTTGGAGATAGCTAACATAAACTTCAAAATCCAAGTTCTCATGTATTTTCCATATGGGGAGAAGAGCATACAACAGCTGAGTTTGACCTCCCTGTGTGCCCATAAGAAAAGTTCTGCATCATGGCAAGAGATCATGCAAATGATGATGAGTTTTAGGTTTTCAGTTCACAGGGAGCATTTATGCAGCAGTATGGTGCACTTTGTGCTCAATGTATTGCAGACCATCAGCAGGCATTTAGAAATGTTTTACATCTTCTGGTGTGAAAATCATTGTGCAAATAAAACAGGAATATAACTATTCCACCTTTTTTGTACCAGTATGAAGAGGGGAAGAAACGAAGAAAGCCCAACTACAGTAGTGTGGATCTTTCTGAGGTGGAATGGGAAGACAGAGATGATGTGGTAAGTGATGTGTTTTAAAACCCTGGCAGAAGACATTGTTGCATCCAACTATTGTACCTGGAAACTGTTTAAGTAGTCATTAGAGAGGCCACCTGACTGCTCTCAGGAAGGGAAGGACAATAGACCCTTTTATTTAATTCAGAATTTTATAACTGTTTTGCATTGCTGCTTCCTTACGTATGCATATACCACAAACACAGACTCTTTGTATTTTTGGTAAAACTCATCACCCTTGCAGTCTCCATGCATCCCATTGTGTATTTGTGCTGGGTAGAAAATATAGCACTAGAAACAGGAATAGAATGTCTCCTCAGGGCTGGCCCAGACAACTGATGAAACTCAGAAATTAGCTGAACTTCTTTCCATGAGATCCTTCTTTCCTTAATGGAAGTAATGGGAGTTTTTTACTTAATGTACAAAGTCAAAAAACATCAGATGAATAAACAAAATTGGATTCTTTGACTTATGTGCAGAACAGAGTTTCACTCCAAACTCTCATTTCAGACACATGAGTAGCTGCAGGAGCATGACTTCTGTGTCTATCACACAATGCTTTCCATTAACCTAATTTTTCAGTGCTCCATCTACTCTGCAGTTTGCTCTTTAGCTTATTCTTTCTTACCTTTCAGGCTTAGCCTTTTCTGCAGTACTGTATCAAAAGCTTTCCTTATGTCCATGGCTTAACCTTTGCCTGTTCTTTCTGTCACTTCCTCAATAAATCTGATTTGTTAGGCATGATTCGTTTTGTGTGAATCTGTGCTGACTGTCCCTAATTAAATCGTAACTTTCCAGGTGTTCACCTTTCTGTCCCGTAATTTAGTTTTTCCCATAAGGTCCCTCCTGCCAAAGTCACGACTGCATGTCTGTATTTTTCATAGATGTCTCCTCGATCCCTTCTCAAATGTCAGCCCTGTGTTAGCTTCTCTCAAGTCCCTCGTACCTCTGCTTTTCCAGAGAGGTTTGAATCCATCCACGGAAGGTTCCCATATTTACTTTGTCATGTCCTTCCGAAATCTGGGATGGATCACGTACAGCAGCCCCTGGAGTCTTGTCAGTCTTCAGATGTCCTAATTTCTTGATCTCTGTTCTGACATAAGTCTGTATTTTCTTTCTCCCTTACAAAACATATATCTTGCCTTCCCCGCTCTGCCCGCCCCCGTGGTGACTAGTGGAACAGTTCATCTATGTTTTAAGCAAGGTCTGTTTCACCAGGTGATGGATTGTCCTCAGCCTCTCCTCTGAGGCCATTTCACTTCCTAAGCTGAAGTTTTGTGTTGGAGTGCACACACAAACTTTTTCAACGTTTTTATGGCTTTGTGTCGTTCTCTATGCACACACTATTTAAGGTTTCCTCATAAGACTTTCGTATATTGCAGAAGATTCTGCAGTCTTGGCAGTCTCATTGGCCTCATGTTTTGTACCCTGCTTTTTCTCTTAACTTTGGTCATGTATTACTCAACCAGTTTCTCTGCTAATGACCTTTTAAAATTTCCTCTGTTCTTTCAAATATTATTGTTGTAGTTACACACAGATTTTAAACTTCATGGTTTTTCTTCTTTAAACCTTCATCATTTTTCTTCTTGTTGTTTCTCCTTGGTTTGTTTTCCTTTTTCCTTTATATTACTTCCATTACTTCATCTGTTTAATTTTCACATTTTTAATTCCTTTTTTTAAATCATATCTCAGTAGAAGTTCAGTGGTTTGGATAATGGGACATTGAGCTATTTCTGTGACATCGAAAATCAAGTTTTATTTATAATTGAGATTCTACCTGAGTACACATAAAAGTCCAGATTCACCTTTCTCTAAGTATTGCCTTTGACTGAGATCCCTAAGTGCCATCACTTTTTCTGAAAATTTCTTAAAAAATTGAGCTTTGTCTTATCTGAAGGCTGCAAAAATTTTATTTCACATTTTGATGAAAAATATATGCATACATTTCATCTGTATCTTTCTTTCACTTATAAAATATGTTTCTTAAAAATTAATTTTTAATTGTAACACAGAAACAAGCTACATGTGACTCTGCTTCACCCAAGGCCTTGGATTTGATGTTCTTGATTTTTTCCAAGCTTGGGTAGTAAAGCATTGTTTATTCAACTGCAGAGGCAAAGAATTAATGTATTCATATAGCTGCTTTTAATAACATACACTACTACTGGTGTATTTTTCTCCCACGAAACACTTACGTAGAAGCTGATTAAGACATTTTCTTACTTTTTGCCACATTAATTTCATGGTTACATAGTTTTCCAAGAATATGGAATGATCTCATACTGCAGCAGTGAAACTGAGTTGTTAGGAATTGATTGAATGATATTTTGTTGAAGGAGCAATAATGCTTATTACTCTGAAAGGTGAAGACATGGCTTTTCTTCAGTGATCCAATGAGGAAAAGGTGGCCAAACTAAGGTTGGAATTTTTTTCACTGTGAAATATTGTTGTCATAAGTATATCAGCTCATTTTCCAGGTTAACAATACCTGCTGTCTTGCTGTTAAGGCATTTTATTAGAAACAGAAATTTTAGCATGAGCTTGTTAAGTTAACAGTGTCTTCCAGCAAGGTTTGGAAATACACAGTACCAAAGAGGAGAAGTTTCAGTTTGGATAGAAACCTTTTTCTTGTTAACTCCCCTAAAATTCTTCTGTTATAATTTCTAGCTGAATGAAATATTTTTTTCCAGAAAAAAAAAAAGAGCATGAATGAATGTTTTGGGGCTTGAAGCCAACTGAGGCAGTGCTTATTTTATGCATTTGAGGAGGGAGATGAAACTGCAGAAGAGCTGAGAAACTGGATTACAAAGCCAAGAAATGCAATCACAGCAAGCAGAAAAAAAAAAAAAGAGAAGAGTAAAACTCTAAATCCCACATGCAGACTTGATCTTAAACACTACTGAGAGTTTGGAGATCCTTTTAGTAAATCTATGACTTGCCTGAGGCTTGTGGGAGGAATGGGTCTTAGACAACTGCAGGCACCAATAGGAGAAAAATGAAAACCATGTTAAAGATAAATGGAACTGTTCTGTAAATGTTAGAAAGTAGATGGTTAATTAAGACCAGCTCTCCAAGTCCAAAACCACAAAACTTAAAATAGGAAACTATTTCCAGAATTGCCTATTATGTATTGTTAAAAAAATCTACAGTAAAATATATGCTTTATTTTATATATGCCTCCAGCTAAAAATTATTCTTTTACACTCACTGACAGAAGAGTTAAGACTGTTAATTCAGATCTAGATGCCCTAGAATTACATTTAAAGAGCTGCAAAGTTTGCAGTTTTTGATAGGTCAGCCATGCTCAACTTGTTTGTGAGAATAAAACTAGATATTTCACTGGGTGATTCTCTTTTCCCTCCATACTAACTCAGCCTGCAGAGGACATTGATATTTGTATTCACAATTTCTCATTAAAACTCTACTTAATTGCTCAGTCTGGCATGAGGTACTGTAGAACAGCAGATATTTATTCAGCAGGAACATGATGTCCAAAATTGTGTTTAGATAGATGTGCAATAGAAGAGACATAAAAATGCTCATTTTGCCAACATTTTCCTGCATTTTCAATGCTAAATTGATTTGTAATAGTGGGATTTTCAACTTGTAATGGAAATTACAGCTGCAAAAGATCTACAGGTGCTTTTTACCACAAAAAGCAAAACAACTCAGGTCTTCCATTGTAAATCTAAGAGTATTTGAATTAAATATTTCCAGTTATGGATGGTAAATGGTAACTGTTACACAGCAATTTTTTTATTTCTTCCCTAAAGTGAACTGATGAATAGGCAAATTCAAAACCTGAATGCTGAGGATTTCTCAAAACACCTGTCTTGTGTTTCCTCAGTTTTAGCCCGGAGACCCTGCCCTCAGACCAGCTGTGCCAGGGTGGTGTGTCCTTGTCCTTGGGGACATGGATGGTCATTTTGGCTTACAGGCCTGGAGGATGGTTGTTGGGTTTTTTTACTCTTCTTTTCACCAGCATGGCACGTTCACCTGTGAGAGAGGTTGTGTGTCCTTTGGGAGTAAGGCAGGGAGCACCAAGGTGTGCTAAGGGCAGAGTTTTTAGGGATGATGGGCCAGGGATTTAGCAGCTCCCAGGTTTGGGAGCCCATAGCTCATGTAGGGAAAAAAAGTTACAGGAAAAGAGTTTGTGTTTGTAGTGATGATCTAAAAAGTAACAGATTTATCTTGCAGAGCAGCAGCTAAATTATTGGGTATAAACTCTTTTCCATTTGTTTTCTGTTTTCCCTAGCTTCTCTGAATTTTTGGCTTACAAAGCAATGAAACACATTTTTGAAGGAGATTTAAAATGTCCTCTTGAAGAGTTGGAGAGGTCCAGGCCAATTGTTAAAGCTGTGACTGGCCTAGAGCTTCCACTATAGAGCTGAAATTTCAAGGGGTACCTTTCAAGGGATGCCTGGACACCAGTGGACAACCAGGGGGAATTGCAGGGCACTGTGGCTGTGTGCTCCCACTGGATCATGTAACTGATCCAATGAGCTGTTGTGCTGGATTTCATGGGCCAGTGTTAATTTTTGATACAGTTAGGATAAAGTTTCTGATGCTCATTAAGGATGCAGCCCAATGTAGATTTTTGAGCAGAATAAATAGTGTAAGAAAAGGTTTTGGTTTTTTTTTTTGCTTTCTTGTTATCTGTGTCATTGTTGATGTATTTAACTGGTCTAAGCAGCTAAATCCAGCTAGGAATCTAGTCCTTGCTTTGCCGTGCAGTAAATGCAGAATAGTAGTCAGTTACACTGTTAATACCAAATAAAATCCAGATTACTAGACAAAAAGGTATTTTACTGTGAAGGATGCTGAGAGAACCTATCTTATGTACCTTAGCTTGAAATAGTGTGGCAGGAGCCTCAGCCTATACAGTCACTAATGAAATCTGTAAATGGGTTCTCCAGAGTGTAGCAGAATCATTGGAAATGAAGGAATGAAGAAAATGAGTGCTGCTTAGGCCAGATGAGTGTACTGGGGAGCTCAGAGTTTAAAGGATTACAGAAAAAGCAAATAAAGGACTTGACACACATTTCCTTCATTTCAGCTTCGAAACGCAATGGTGAACCGGAAAACAGGAAAATTCTCCATGGAAGTGAAGAAGACAGTGGACAAAGGGGTACAATGTCTAAAATACTATTCCAACTAAATATAAAGCAAGCAGATAATTTTTAAATTATTTTAAGGTTGCTATAAATATGGTTCCCTGAAGTATATTTTTTTTTCACTTATTGAATGTAAACTTTGCTTCTAATTATGTCAGTGACTAACCACTTGATCTTTTATACATTTCTCATAGCAAACTAACTTCTTCCCCTCTCTCCTTCTGACTTCCTTGTTCTGAATCTAGAAGCGGGTCCTGGTGATGACAAATGACTACTATTATACAGACATCAAGGGTACTCCATTCAGGTAGAGCTGGCCATAATAAATGGACATTTCATACAACTCATTGGATTTGTGCTTATACAGAGCTTGTGAACTCATTAAAAGCTCATCAGCACAGGCTGACAATGAAATATCCCTGGACAATGCTGAAAATAGCAAGGAAAAGGAGCCTACCAGCATTCCTTTCAGCTTTTCCAGGGATGGAAAGTTTGTGCAGGCTCACACAGGCAAACTCACAGTGTTTGTCATGGCTTACATTTCATTGAAAAAATATTCAGTTGAGGTTTACACTGAACGAAAGGCTTTCGCAAGCACTTGGAGAGCTATAAATACTATAATCCATTTAAGCAACTACATCTTGAGCCCCATTTTATTATTTTTTTCCACAACAAGAATGTAATGTAAAATGAGGTAGTATTTCACTTCCAATTTGAGGTTTGGATGTTTTCTTTCTCTGAACAGCTTTCAATGTATGTCTATAACTAAAACCAAGTAAGATGGTAATTTTTGCATGTATTTTAGGAGAAAAAAAAAGGAAAAGAAAAACAGGTAGTCGCTTCAAAAATGCTCATATTTGAGCTAGAAATAATCTGCTAACAAAAGAGCCCTAACTGTACTTTGCACTTAAGGCAGGAGTTTGGCAGTTGTGGTACTCAACTGAAATTTTCTTCAATGGAAGAGTTTCACGTAACTTGAGCTACATTACCACACAGAGAAACTACAGGCACATTTCTCTGACCTCTAATGCATGTTAAAATGGGTGGTAATACTCAGTGGGTTTTTTGTTTTTATTTTGTGGAGGTTTTTTCTGGCTGCTGTTTCTTTTTCTTTTTCTTTTTTTTTTGTTTGTTTGTTTTTCTTTGGCACTGGCACTTTTGCATTGTTAGGTAAACAGAAATGGGGCTACATACATGCATGCAGTGTGAGTTATGCTGCTAAGGACAGAAATATAGTTAGGAAAACGGTACTTTTTCAACATAGTATGTGTCTAGTTTTGGGTTGTTGGGTAGATTTGGGATAACTGCACACTGTAGTGCCAAAGATGTTTAGTGTTCAGCCCTTTCCCAGACTGAGCTGTTGATTGCAGCTTGTGTGCTCTTGGATTTGGTGCCTCTCCATGTACTTCAAGTCATAGCCCATGCATTTGCAGTCTTGCTGATTACTGCAGATTCCTAGCTCAAGATAATCCCCTTCAATGAATGAATGAATGCCAGAAGGTATTCTGTGTTTGTGTTCAATAGCAAGAGGCATAGGATCCCCCAGCCACTTCATTAAACTTGGATGTTTTAAATGGTAGACTGAAAGCCAGACCAAAACACAGTGTATAACTGTTGAGAATTTATGAAGCAGAAGTCAACATAAAAGAGCTATACTAGCTAAAAATATGGAACGCAGAAAAAGTAATCCAGGAGGAGTCATGATGCTGTTGTCACATTTGAAATTCTTTTCCTGTCGGAAGCACCATCAATTCCCACACTTCCGTCATTTCTCAACAGCTTAGTCTGATTTACAAAAAATTGTCTCCCTTGTTGTAAGGCCATGGTCATGTTCAAGGCTCAGCTGAAGAAATCTCATGCTGGGTGAACAGCAGTGAGCTTACAGGAGCTCATTTATTATTTTGCCAGGGAATAATGGTTTACTGCACCTCTAAGCACACATAAATACAGCCAATTGTTGCAAGCACATCAGAACTGAGACATCATTGAAGCAACTCATTGAACAATAAATATAATTGGTGAGGGTTTGGAAACAAACAGTTTTAAGTTTGAGCTGGAAATGTTAGAAATGAAAATAGCTCTGAATGTCTGCTATTGTTTGTATCACAGATTTCAAGGTCTGCTTTATTTCTCTGCACAGTTTAGGTGTGGCTCTCTCTAGAGGACACGGAAAATACTTCTTCAGAGGGAATGTAACTGTAGAAGAAGGTAAGGTACCTACCTTCTCATGTGGCTTACACAGTAGTTTTATTGTTAATTTGGTAGTTCTTTTTATGCAGAATCCATAAGGCAGTTCATCTTTTATTTTTCTTTAAAGATGTTTTACTTCACAGGGTTTTAAGCATAGCTAGACTATTTGTGAGTCTTCTTTAGATGGGACCATCTTCTATCCACTTCTCTCAGTATTTCAGAGAACAACTCATACTCCAATTATTTGTGGTGTTTTTTGAATGAAGTAACCACTAAGAGCACTGTAATGGCTGCTGGTTTTGTTCACAGACTATACATTGTGAAATCTTTCAGAGCTATAACTGGTATGTGCATTAGCCACAAGGATTTACATGTTTGTAATAGTAGTAGAAGTACCCAGGGAAAGAACTGTTCTTTGGTTTTTCTTTTTGATAAGTTCCCAACTAAATGAGTGGAGGAGTCAACTGTGTGAGTCATAAAGTTGTTTGGCAGGAAGGTTTCTGGAGATGAAGGAAGAGTGGAGGCATTTCAGAAGGTTGAAGAGAAGGTTGAAAATTTTAGAAGCTGCTGAACAAAAAGTGGTTCAATGGAAGAATGCTTTCAGATTTTATGCTGAAGTCTCTATTTCCGATTCTTCTTCTTGTTTTGTCAGTGATGTTGAACAAGACAGATAATTTCTTCAGGTCTTTGTTCTTTGGCTGTATTTTGGGACACGAATATGTTCTTGTACTCAGGAGAGATATGAAAGGAAGTGCCTTGAGGTTTGAGTACCTGCACAGCAGCTACAAAGAAGCACAACAGGAGACTTGGAGCTACTCACTCCCCAGACTGTTGCCAGCATCCCTCTCACCAGTGTTCTTTAATCCAGGCACACATCTCAGGCAGTCTGAGCCCTAGATGCACCCCAGAAGTGTTAACAGAACCGCGACAGTTCCCACTCTTACCTCCACTGATTCTCTCTCACTTCACCTCACTGTCCTTCCCAGTGACCACAGTTTTAGTTCCAGTTTTGGCTTCCCTGCCCTCCTTAGTCACGGTTGCTCTGTCCTTGTTCATTTTGTGCACTGGGGGTTAAACCCAGATGCTGCCTTCTGAACCCTATTTGCTTATTGTCTATTGATAAGCGTTTTAAGGGGTTTTTAAAATTGCCAAAGTACATTTTTATTGTGCTATATAACTAATGATATAGTTCTTATTTACAAGCATATGTGTGACCTGTTGGTACAAAAAACCTTTTCTGAACAATCCCATAAATTGCTGTTTGTGTTCATGGGCTGTATGCTTAGGTTTTGAGGGAATTGTCCTTAATGATTTTTTCTTTATAAGAGAGGAGAACAGCTCACATGAAATGAGAGGTGTGTATTTTAGCATAAAGAACTTTACTGGCCAAAGAGAACAAGGGAGTGTGAACAGGAGTCTGTTACCATTTTGCATTTGTCTTTGCTCAGATTGTCTTCTAAACTTTAAATAAATTATATGAGTAACTCGTATAGGTTAAACGTATCAGCGCAATTTTTTTTTCCTACCTTTTCAGTTTTAGATCGGATTTAACTAGTTTTGCCACTTTGTTAGACCCTAATGTGTATTTGAACATAGTTTACTGTGATTTATTTCATTATGGTAATAATGCACTTTCCAAGAAGGGTTTATATTATGGAGTGTATGCAAATAACCATCTGTTACCCAGACTTCTCCGTAAATAACCCATTATTATTCCTGTTGCAGGTTTACATGATTTAGAACACCCTGATGTATCTTTAGCAGACGAATGGTAAGCCTTAAATAAAGCATGAAATTAGTGCCTGTTACCCTCCTTGGCTTCATATTGTTTGTGCTTGCTGAGCCCAGTTCTTTATGTTCAAAGACAAAGAAAGACTGTGCTTGCACATATGACTTTTTACTGTTCTGACAACGTGTTCACAGGTCCTACTGCAACACGGACCTGCACCCTGAGCACCGGCAGATGACTCAGCTAGAAGCGATCAAACGTTACCTCACAGGGAAGGAGCCCCTGCTCCAATGCAAGTACTTGGTTAAACCTGGATTCAGGCTTTATCCCAGCCTAAAACTGTCCTACTTAACCTACTTAACCTGCTACAAAATGCCAAGCTCCAGGTTTCAGCCAGTGGTGATCTGAGATAGGATTGCTTAGCTGATGTTTCTTTGCAGTTTCATTTGGTTTTGAGCTTTTCCTGGGGTATCAATAAAGATATTATTATTAATTAGGATTAGGATTATTATTATTAGGATATTTATTATTAGGATAATTATTTACTAGGATTAATTAGTAGTAATATTAATTATGGTACAAATTTTTGACTTTTACAGTAAGCTATGTGCCTGTAACAAACATTCAAGTTTCTGTTCAGATGGTGTAGCTGTACTATGAAAAATTATCACTCCATCTGGTTTTATAAATTGAACAGGACTAATGGGAATCAATCCTTGGATCACACCTCTAAAGAATATACCTGATATTTCACGAGTATTTTAGGGAGGATGCATATGTAATTAGCATTTCTGAACTGCAAAGCAGAATAAAACATTCAGATAGGTGCATATTCTGTATGTTTGCAGAAATGCAGAGCTTTTGTGACTGTTACCTGCTTGTTGTAACCTTTTGGCACATGCAGACATGAGCATTAGATAATACGTACATGAATGAGTTATGTGGAGCATCCTTGGGTTTTGACCTAAAATTATTGCTAACACAATGAAATTATATGTGAAAAACTGCATTGTAGTAAAATACAGTGTCATATTGTGTAGTAAATGCTTTGTAGGGTGCAAAGTTTTAAAGCATATCACAGACAAAGTAAAATGTAAGAAAACCCTATTGTTTAGTCATCTAAAAAAGGTCTTTATATGCACAAATATTTACTGATTTTATTGTTCTGTGGTAGGTGATAAAGAGTTGATCCAGGAAGTTCTGTTTGATGCAGTTGTGAGTGCACCAATTGAAGCTTATTGGACCAGTCTAGCATTGAATAAATCAGAGTAAGTTACCTTTGTGTCCATCATTATTCATCAGTCATGGCTGTATTTTTATTAGTTATGTTAATGAACTGGTGGAATGTTTAACAAATCCTGATACGCATGAAAATATTATACTGACTGTCTGATCCTAAATATACCAAGTTTGAGTTCAGTCTGAAGTGTTTATCTTGCTGAGTATCTCATGATGATTAGCTGAAAGGTTACCCAATTTCCACAATAAAACTGGTGAAATTGTACCCTAATTGCAGGGTATAATTGCAACTTATAGTTCTGTGTATTCTTAACAAAGGGTACTTGGGAAATTTAATGCAAAATTTACCAAAATTATTGATGCAATTGGTACTTTGTCTCAGAATAAATTATATATAGAAAAATTTGCACTGGAAAATAATTTCTTTAATCCTTGATTTGTTTATTTTCCAGAACTACTTGGGATCTAGGTTCCTGTTAGGGAGAGTCAGGAGATTAACCAGTCCTTTTCAGGGTTTATATCTTCTGCTTTATTCATTTGTGCTATGATGTACTAAGGTGTTAAGTAACAAGTTTTTATCCAGGTGTTAAGCTTAGCAGTTTGCATGAATTGCAGTGGTTGAAAGGCAGAGATTATCCTGATTAAATTTTTCTTAATTTCAACCATTTGCTAAAAGTTGAATGAAAAAATACGTTGCTGTACAGCATGTACTCCTACTGAATGAATAAAAACAACAGGATAAGATCTGGTTCATCAAAGAGTTACCCAGCCTTCTCTGAGAAGATAAAGACAGGAAATTGTTGCATGCTAAAATACTGTGGCTATCGAGAGGTGTAAGGTGTCATCCTACACAGTGACATAACAGCTCCAAAACACAAGGACAGCTCTGGAATGATGCCAGTGGGAGACTTTGGAAGCCCTCGCAGATTCTGACTTTGCTTCTTTCTGTCTCATTAATGAAACAAGAAAATGGTTCTGGTCCCTGGTTTTGTGGCAATGGGACTGACGTTCTTGCAGCCATACAAGAATTGGTTTAAAATAGCTTGGTACTGACAACAGTGCAGCAGAGGAGTTCAGTCTGAGCTGCCTGCCTCTTTTTTTTTTTTTCCAAGTTTTAGAGGCTAAAGCCTGTCCTGATGGCAGCTAAGTTTGACTCTCAGCTGCCTGTTTTAAAATCTGTTTGTTTACCTGAGCAATAGTCACACCTATGACTTGAAACATGAATATAGCACATAGAATATAGAATATAGAAATGTTGAATGGACTGGGAGCAAGATGTGGAATTCCTGCCCATCTCAGAATCACTGTGTGTCAGTGGTTATTAAATAGTTTGTATATAGCTATGCCACACCTTTTTATTCTATTATTCTATCCATATAATCCCTTCCTACAAATCCTACAAAATTTATTGTGTTTGGCTTTCTAGGGATTCTTAGCCTAAATAGCAATTCTACATTGCATACAATTCAAAACCCAGATGACCATAACTTAAAAACCAGCATTTAAAATAAATCAATAAATAAGGGAACTATGCTTACAATAATCCTTCTCAAAGACACTTGTGCTTTCTGTGGCAGTGATGCAGCTTTATCTGTTTACTGTCTGCAGCTTTGGCTTTGCTTGTGCTCTGCTCTGTTTCAGAAACTCTGACAAGGGGGTGGAAGTTGCCTTCCTTGGCACACGGACTGGGCTCTCTCGGATCAACCTGTTTGTGGGCCCAGAGCAGCTGACCAACCAGTGAGTGACAAACTGTGCCTGGCAGCCAGGCAAGAAAAGAGAGAAAAAAAAATTAGTTTATTTTTATGAAGCCCATCTACCGCTTCTTCACACAGAACAAGTTAGAAAGATATCCTAGGATCCCTTAAATGATTTATTTGACTGGAACATTTAGAACAATGAACTATTTTACACCCATAGCCTATAAACTTGCTTTCCCTGCAAACACCATCCCAGCCTCACATCTCTCAAATGATAAACATACTACAGCTTTTACTACAAAACAAATACCTATAGGCTTTTTCAGAGATTTTGCATCATTGTTGTGGGAAGTATTTTTGGTGTTGAAATAAAGCCAAGGGACAGAATTGGACTGGGTGAAAGAGAAATCAGGAGACCTCATCATACGAGAGTTTCCCATTTTCCTTGGAGAACATGCAATCTAGTGCAGGTATTATGCATATTAAAAAAGAAAAATCTGTGTTTGATATTTATGATAAACTAAGCTGATTGAATATTAAATCCTATGAGCTTATCTGAGGACAGATATTGTTGTACAAGTAGGTGACATCAACAGCACTACAATTTGTTACTGTCAGACAGAAAACCAGAACAATAGAGTGGACATTATACTTGTTCTTGACATAAATTTTCTTCTCTCAACATTTGCTGAAATTATTGAGGAATAAAGTATTTAGTTGTCCATTACCACTCCCTATGTAGTATTTTGAACATAGACAAACATTTTACATAGGTAAAATTACCTTTTTTCTCACTACCTAAGAGTGAATACCAGTGGCAACAGACTACCAAACCTCCAGTGCCTTTTCCACCTTGTGCAGCTCACAGTTCTTATATTGTGCTGAAAGAAAAAGGCTTTTTAGACTAAGCATTTTTGTTTGTACAAATCAGTAAAAACAATTCTAGTGGTACTTAGAGGTGCTGGTTTTTAGTGCTTTTTACATCTTTCGCAACAAAAGTTATTGTGTGTCACAAATAATTATTAGTAACTAAATTTAACTCTTTTGCTGAACAAGTGTTAGTGTTAGAAAAATTGTGCCAAACCATTTTCTTTTGTAAAAGGTTGAATTTTCTTTGCCTTTCATGCAGCAAACAACAATTGTTTTCTTTCTCTCTTTTTTCTCAAGAGATTTCCTGACAGCTGAAGATAAGGAGAACATTTTTAACGCTGACCATTTTCCACTCTGGTACAGAAGAGCTGCTGAACAAATACCTGGGAGCTTTGTCTACTCAATCCCATTCAGCACAGGTCTGTAATTTTGCCATCCCTTAAATTCTGAACCCTGCATGATGCTGAAAGGATCCCAAGGGTGTCAGTACAGGGTGACTTTGCAGCTGATCTCAGATATTGAGCTGAAATAGGCACTGAAATTTGCAGCTGCTCCACTGGTCCTTTCACCAGGTGGGTCTCTCATGGGGGTGTGAGGGAACCCCAAGGTATGGTGTGACACTTTGCATTCAGCATTTGCACAAGTAGAACTGCATTTTAACAAGTATTTTTAGCAGTGCTAAATGAGTAAATGTCCACATTACTGAGAAGCCCTACCAGTTGTCACCTTTTCTGCCCCTTTTAGCAGGGGAGGCAAAGTCTGATGGCACATTTCAGTGTTTTAATCTCGTTTTCGGCATGCTGGGGAAATTAAAATACCAGTGCCAGTATGTTCTGTGCATAAGTGATGTTCCTTGTTTTCTTTTCTGAACACTATATCCACATAGAATGTTATCTAAAACCAGGGGAAAAAAACCCCTAAATTTCCTCTTTTTGCAATAGATTGATTCAATTTTTCCCCCCTTAATACACCCCACAGAAACTGCCAACAAGAGCAATGTGGTGACAGCCAGTACTGCTATTCAGCTTCTGGATGACAGGAAATCTCCAGTGGTTGCAGGTACAATTGTTGTAGTTTGTTCATTTTTGAAGTCAGCTTATGAGTTCCTCTCTTTCTCTTTTGGGTTAGCAGGTATAGATAGCAAATCCTTTAAGAAGAGAGAGGGGGATGCAGTTGCACCTACAAGATATAATTGGATGACTAAGTGTGGAGAGCATTTAATGCTTCCTCTCCCCAAGAACTTGATCCTTTATTAATTGACTCTCAAACCTCCCTTTGAGCTACTGAGTTTGACTTTGTGGAAATTACCATTGTCTGTAAAGCATTTTTGGCAGACACAATTCTGTATCATCATAAATCAGATTATTATGATAAGGAAAAAGAAATATAAGAAAGTACTATCTGGTGTGTAAATGTTTTAAGTTTGAAAAGGCTTTGAGTTTGAAAATTCTGTGCTGTAAAAGGATTGTTTTATAACAGGATGCAATGTGGTGATTTTGTCTAGATTATCAGAGATGTGATTTGTTCAGAGCACAGAAACTGAATAACAAAGCTCTGTCTGTCAGCCAAGAGTATAACAGTACCTAAAGACTAAAAGGTGAAGTGTGACAACTACAGAATAGAGATAAAACACACTGATTTCAAAATGAGAGTAAGTAATTTTGAAATTGTGGGATATTCCTAAGTCAAGTTCACATGCTTATCTGAGCAGTTTTTTTCTAGTTCCCGATGGTTACTGACCTTGAGGAAGGAAAGAATTTTGATAAACCTTATGATTTATTTGGCCTGAAACCAAGCTGTCTTATCTCAGGAAAAATTAGATACCTACCACAAGAGCTAGAACCACCTTATCTTTTTCTTGTATTTAAATACTATTAAAAATGCTATTAAATATACAATACTGAAAGAACAAGAATGTGCCAGAAAAATGGGAAATCTCAAATATGTTTTCTCAAACACAGAGTATTTTCACTGATAAGAAAATACTTTAGAAGGTCAATAGGAAAGCAGCTTTCTGACTCCAATCCACAAGATACATTCTTCAGAAATTGTTGAATTCCTCTATAACATTTCAAGAAATCTTAATTTTGACTTCATACTCCTGTTAAAGCATAAAACAGCATTTATAAACTGATGTCAAGCAATGTGCTGAAGATGTAATTGAGAGTTTTCACTGTACAAGGAAGAAGGCTGACATGTTATTTCTAGAATGCTCAGTTGTTTGGAGTTAGAAAAATTTCATCATGAAGTTTTCCATCATCTCTAAAATGTGCAGGGTTAATAGACATCCTGATATTTATTCTTTTCTCATGATTATTTGCAATTTGATTTTGACTTTGAGAAGGTATGACACAATTTCTTCTAATACACTGTCAACAAGCATTGGGGTTGTTTGGTTTTTAGTGATTGTAAAAGAGAAAAGCAGGTGTTATTTCCATTCCCCCAAAAATTCTGTTTGCTATTGAATATTTAAAATTGCTTGGGGCCCATACTTTCTATCTAAAATAAACACAGAGGCTTGGAAAGTTTTTAATGCCAAAGCATGAAGAAGATTTCCATGGTACCTGTAAAAGCACAATGCCATGAAAGATGAGAGCAGTGTACCCACACTCTGAAGCACATCAGTGGTTTTTTATTTCTAGTTCTGTAAACTTTAAATGTGCTAGTTATTTTGTTTACAATATGAAGCATTTTTAAGAGTTTGTTTTGAATAATTTTTCCTTTCCCTCTTGTATGGTTGCATGTTTTCAGGTGATTTTCTTTTTGGGGGGAAGCCACTTTGGGTCTGTACAAACTTTTTCCTATGAAAGTGTCGCTCACCCAGCTACAGCCTCTCAGAGACAAAGAAGGATGTGCAGTGTTCTTGTTCCCCTTAAGATCATGAATGTGACTAGTCAGTCCTGCTTTCCCTCAGAAAACTTTCAAGAAAGTACCCAGCATCTAGTTCAATTTTTAGGTTTTATTATAAGGCTGACAATATTCTGTGTTAAGCAAAATAGATTTGGAGGCAGAAACTGGAGCAGTGATAAATAGGAGAAGTTTGAAGTTTTTATTAGCTAGACTTGGGAGACTAAAGTAAGATTATGGGTAATGTTTTCAAATAACTCAATTGGAGTTCAAATTTGGCCAAAGCATCTCATTTTAATTTGTGTAAAGTAAGTATTCCTTATCCCCATTTGGTCTGAGTAGATTACAGTAAGCAGCAGGATGGGATACACATTTCATGTTAAATCACTCTGTTCCCTAGAGGGATTTGACTGAAAATCAAGCTGTGCCAGAATGTTGTTTATTACAGATCACTACAAGAGTTTAAATCTGGCAGAAAGAAACAAGAACATTGTTATAAAATGGAAACTTGAGTTATTCCTGTCCATGAGAGGGGAAAAAAGGAACAAAACCAACTCTTACTGCAAAATCCATAGACTGAGTTTTGGGTTTTTTGTTTTATTTTGGGGTTGTTGGGTTTTTTGTTGTTGTTGTTAGATAGTAGTGGGATTTTTTTGTTTGTTGTTGCTGGGGTTTTGTGTTTTTTATTTGGAAACCCATGACTTACAACAGATTTCATATAAAAGTCTAAGGCTTAATGCAAACAGCAAAGATTCAACTGTATAAAATAGGCAGAAAAATCCTGAAATCAGTGAGTCTGAAAACTGTTACTGCAAAGGGATTGAGTGTTGCTGCTGTTTCACCATCTATACCTACTAATACCAGCTCCCTGTCAGAATGTCTTTGCTTCTTGGCAAAAAGCCCGTGTAATTTTTTTCCAAAACCTCTCCTGCTTCTTGCAATTGAGATTCTGATTTTCTTTTTTTTTTTTTTACTTAAATGTATGCAAATTTCTATAGAAGGTGTGTAGAAAAATCTTTAATATAAGTGTAGTAGCATCATATTTGTTGCTGTGTTTACAGAGTTCAGTTTAGTTGCAGGAGGAAAGTGACAGTAGTACTGCAGGCAGGGCTTTCTTTAGATCTGAACACATTTGTGTTCAAAATTTCTTTAGCTGAGTGTTTGCTGTGGCCCTGTCTTCTATATCAAGATTACATTGAAATGTTGAGCATCTTCAAACTGCCCCAGTTACAAGGTGAAGAGTAAAAGATGGTGGAATTATTTTCTTCTTCTTAACAGACGCCAGTCTGGAAATTTAATGACATTCCTGGAATATTAGTATTCCTGTAGGTGACAAAGATGAAGCTAATATAGAATATCCAAATTTAGGTAGTGATTTAGCTATTAAAATTGAGACAAGTTAAGATGGAGCTGTGTTTTGTGATACTCATGTGAAGGACAGTAAATTTCTGCTAAATGTTGGTAGAATTCAGTGTTCCAGTCTTGTATTCTCTGAGATTGTGTGGTGAGTTGGATGTTGACCTTCAAGCAGCAAACATATGGGCATCTGGATAACTGCAGCATAGGATTTCTATGTGCTGTGTACCTGTTTCCATTTTTTGGCAAGAGGTGATGGTTACGTCAGTATGATTTTGTTAAAAAAATTGTTAAAGGCACTGCTCACCTAGAAAGTTCTGAAGAAGATATGGGGATGGAAGCAAGCAAACAAAAGTCATCATGGAGTAAAGCAGGGTCTAAAAACTGAAAAATTGCTCTCTTGAGATTTGGAGAGTGTTGAAAAAATATGTGAACCCTCGAAAATGCAATTCCCTGTAGAGGTATTTTAGTTCAAAAGCTGTAGTACAATATAGGACCTTAAAAGCCCCTCTTGTTGAAAGAGGCCATCACTGTTCACAGAAAACATGAAAATTACCCCCTTGGTATGTTTAATTAAAGGTAACAGCACGGACATAATCTTCTTAGGGGAAAGAAAAGATATTAAAGAATGCTGAGGAAAATGTCTGATGAAAATTGTCAAGTCCTCTTAGGATTTCTTCACTGAACAAGCAGAACCTGGATTTCAGGCCTCATTGGAAAAGTCCATAGCGGGCTTAGTAAAAATCTCTGGACACTGAGTCAGAAGAATGAAGGATTACATCATTCACAGGCAAAGTCTTCAGTCTCACAGTCACTGAAAATTTATAATTTTAAGGAGATAAGGAGGACTAGTCCATTTTTGTTTAATATGAGGCTGCTTAGAAAAGCTGAAACTACAATTTTCATGAATAATTTTTTTGCCTCATTGTGTGCAGACCAGTAAAATACATGAATTGTAGAGGCTGGAATTGATCTCTTAAGATCATCTAGTCCAGTCCTAGTGGGCTAAATCTTGAGAGAATCTGAGCTAGAGCTGATTGCCCAGAACTCCGTCCAGTCAGATCTGAAATGCTTCCCACATGGAGAGGCCATGCCCTCTCTGGGTGTGTCCTAATATATGTAAATTGATAGAAAAACAGGTGGAGTTTTATTACTGTTGCCACCAATTGTTGAAAATGTAGCATTTCGAAAAAGTTTTGTTTGTATGGTACCTAAGTACAAGGAAGTAATATCTATTGAAGTATTTTCTGCCTTTTTTTAAAATATGGTCAGTTTTGTGCTGGACTTCCTTTTTATCAAATTCAAAATTAGAAAATAGAAAACACTAAATGAGCCCTTCTTGCACATGCTGTTCTGTGGCCTGTCCATTCAAATCAAGTGGTAGCTGAATTTGTTTGTTTTAAAAAGATAAAAAGCTTTTCCAATATGTCAGACCTGTAGTTTCTAAAAATGAGCAATTCCTCAATCTTTGTGTCAGCTTAACTAAAATACTGTAGTGAGAGAAGCTCGCTGTAGCTAAATGATTGAGCAGTGAAAATATTCCAGTTCTGGGAGGATGTTCACAGTCATTTTGTGTCAGAGAAGGGTGATTACCTGGGATGTCCATTTAATCATTGCCATAGCTCTGGGTCTACTCTTTATGAACCTGCAGAAAAAGAGAAATTGCACTAATTTTTATATATGTGTGTATATATATACGAACTAAATTGTGTTTAATATATAATAAGCAATTCTTTGTATCAGGTAAAGGAGTGTTACTGAAACTGAAGCAAAGGCAGTCAGACTTTTGTTCACTGACTTTTGTTCACTGGATTTTAAATGCTCTTACCAAAAATACTTTTTCTGTAAGCAAGAATACTATGTTTTATTCTCTCAAAGAAACTGTTCCAAGTAATTCCATGATCCAGTAGTTAACTTTTCCAGTATTTAACTTTTCAAACATGATCCTTTGTTTTTATAACCAGCCTGTATACAAATTCAAGGATTTTTTTCTCCAAACCCTAGTTAGAGAGAGATTTTTTTGCAAGTGACCTCATCTATCACTTTCTTTGTTCTCCCTTTTATATAACTTTCAAACCCAATGTTAGTATTGCGATAAATTCAGGTATTCCATGTTAAATATTCCTGGTCAAAATGCTAAAAGGACTCAGGTATTTTTAATGAATCAGCTTGAAGATTTAGCATCTTCTTCTAGGTTTGTATTCATAAACTAAGCTGAGAAACAGTAGGGACTTAATTTAATCACTGATTTGTTAGAAATGACACACAATTTTGAATGCTTCCATTCTGGCCAGAGGAAAGTGACTCTGATGATCCTGCTCTTTAAGATAGTCAAACTGTGCCTTGAAATTAGAAAAGATCCAAAATCTCATATTAAAGTACAGATCAGTCATATTGAGGCTGGTCACACTTCAGGTATTCATTCTTCCTGTTTAGATCAGACTCTACAGGACAGCAATTTAAAAGGAAAATTTGTGAACATACCAGATTTCCAGTAACTGAGACTTCTGCTGATCTAGGCTCTAAGTATGGAAGATTCTTTTAAAAATTCATGGGGGAAAATGTGCACCTTATTTCTGAAAATACGTACTTTTATGACACAAAAATTCTGGTTTTCACCCCCTTTTCCCTTTTTTTTTTTTTTTCTGTGTTAGTATTTTTATATGTGACCTCAACACTTCATCCGGGTTTTTTTTTTTTTAAATGAATTTAAACCAGGTTTGCATGCACATTTCTCTTTTAACAAAGTGACTCTCAAATACTTAATCAAAAGTAATTTGAACTATTGATATTTCTAGAAGTGGCAGGTACTGTAAAAGTTTCATAAATACTGAAATCTGCTGATGTCATAATGGTACATAGAGCTAATACCTCTGCTCTGCTCTTCTTGGACATTCTTTTTCCTATTTTTTCCTCACATGTATTGCTTTCATATTATTATTAAGAATGTTCAGGCAAATGTCAACACCATATACAGTCCTTAAAATTTATGATGCCATCTATAAAATTGCATTTTAATATGAAGGCCTAGGGGAAAATGAATATGTCATCATAATGACACACCAACCATATTTTTGAGGCATTCTGAAATAGATGCTTTCCTTGTCAGGCAAGAGAGTGATTTACCTAATCTTTATTCCCCATTATAAGCCACAGAATATTATATTCAGAAGCAGAATTTAGCAAATCCCTCAAAATGTTTTTCATGCTTTGGTGAAAACCACGACTTCATGTTTTTCCAGAGTTTCTTGTTCATTTTGAATATTGTTTTTGTATTTTGTATAAATCTAATATTGGTATACAGACTAATGTTTCTAGCTTTAGGAAAGCTGAGATGTGTGTTTGTACAGCCTAACATTAATGTTGGGAGCCATTGCTTGGGGAGGATGGTTTGGAGGAGAAGTGTGGAGAGAGGAAAACTCCTCCACTGGATGCTTTGGAGCACGTGGTGAAATCCTGTCCCTTTCCATTTGCTGAATAGGGAAGCTGAAGTTAGTGACATATTCACAGTTCAGACATTTACATTCATTTGCATTTGTGCTCAGTTCATCTCACCATACAGAACCAGTCTGTGGAATAGTTTAGTAGTGTTTCTGCTTTTTGGAGGCAGTTCTCTGCTGGTGTTAGCTTGAGAATTTAACCTCTATTTATCTAATTCTTGGGCTTTCCTCACCACTTGTTCTTAGAGAATCCAGGCCTTTTGACAATGTATCCCAACACATTTAGTATTAGTATGTATAGTGAATGGCAGAGAGCATCTGCTCTTTGCTTCTGCACTTCTGCTTTGCTGTTGGGAAGTGCTGGTTGGTCAGTTTTTATTTCTACATAATTTGTGGAGGAGGAAGATCCTTGTGATCTAATAGCAATCAAATTCTAGGGGCATTTTGCTAAAGCATTCTGCTGCCAGCAAAATAAATCCCTGATTGCAGATCAAGCAGAACAAGGCAGCAGACAAGCTGTCGGGTCCTTTGGATAACTTCAAATAATGCTGTGCAAGGTTGAAGCTGCAATCATAAATATGAATTTATTGCTATCATTTTAAGTACTGAGGACTGATTAATTTATTTTCCCTTCAGTGGACTATATTTCCAAACATTAACAGTGTTTTCTCATGTGTTTTATCTTGAAATGAGGATGACAGCCTTTGCAAAAAAGTTGAGCACGTAGTGTGCATAGCCCTAAAACATGGAGGGATCCCTCTGCAATCAGTATGAGAGAGCAACCACAGCTTCCACTGGAGAGAGGTGTCAAATTTGTATTTTTGGTTTGTTTATTTTGGGCTTCTGATCCCTACACCTTCTCCCCTGTTGTGGTTTGCTGTGGCTGCTGTTGCTGCCCGTTCACCCCTGATCTGGAGAACGTGCAGCCACATTTCAGGTGATGCAAACTCAGGACACACCAAGACTCTGAAGATTGTGGTTACTATGCCTCTTTTGGCCAAATTAAAAGATCTAAATTGTAGAAGTAGGTATGCTTTTTAGATGCTTGACTAAAGCCTGTGTGTCCTTGTCTCCTGGGCAGCAAAGGTGGATTGTTGTAATGGTTGTTATTTTCCTGCTAATTGTTAACCAGAGATAAGCTATGTGCAGTGACACTAAATGTGCTACTTTGATATTCCAGATCCAGATTTTGTTTGGACATTGTATTACTAGACAATAATGAAGCTGAATTTTGATTGAATTTTTGCAAGCTCTCAATGGAAAGACAAATATGGCAAGCAATTATTCAGTTTAAACTTTGTGTCTTGATATAGATGCTATTGGTCATTTTCTGTAAAGAACATGGATGCACTATAGTCTTCAATTTTTGTTCTAAAATGAAATTTTAGAAAGTTTTTCTGTAAAAAAAGCAATAGAGTGAGCCTTTATGTGAAAGGCAGGAATGCAACAATATGTGTGCTTTCCTGTCTTTGCAAATGCCTTGCAGAGTAGCACGTCCTGATATTTTGTTGACTTTGAGGGAGAAGAATGTTTTTCCCAGAGATTAGAAAAAAATACTGTGCTTATTATAATACTCTCATGAGATTGCTGGAAGGACAACAAAGCTTTCCTAGGATCCTTTATCTGAAAAATAAATCTGTGCAGGCAAATAATTTCAGTGGCAGATGTCCATTGCTAAGCTTTATAAATTAAGGGCAGTTCTGAGGGGATTCCCTATATTCAGTCTTCCACTTGTTGTAGTCAATAATTTTTATGGAGAACAAATTATGGCTTTTATGTCTGTTTATCAGTAGTTGAAAATTCTGTTTCCTCTACTGAAAAATAAATATTTTACCTTTATTGAATAATTGAATCAATCCTTCTCTCTGTTCATTTTCTGCTATTACCTTATCATTAGAAATGACTGGATTTGTTAACTGGAAACATTTTTACCGTAGTAATTGTGATATACAGACTTATAAACATAACATGAAAATTTTCCCTGTGATTTTTTTCTTGTTAGTTTGTTTTTGTTGGGGTTTTTTGGTTTTTTCCTTTTGCAAACAGCATGTTAGAAAGTATAGAATGAGATTTTGCATGGATTGGCTTGCTGTCTTCCCACAGCAGAGGGAACTAATGGAAGTATTTAATACTTTGCTTTCTGGCAGAACTCCCTATCAATTTACAGCCTTGGGTGTGCATGAAAATCCCCAAAGCATCTTCAGTGAGACTCAGAATGAGTTTCTTCAGATGTTGTTGTGCCTTCCATTGACTCTTCCTCTCCTTTTTCTTTTTTCCTTCTTCTTCTTTCTTTTTTTTTAAATACGTGAATGATGATACAATGAGAAAAGCCTGGAAGGTTTTTGGTGCTAGGTCTGGTATTTTAAGGACTAAGAAGATGTTCTGGGTTATTCCTGACTACGAAATATCAATTCTTGTTTTTCTTTTCCTTGAAAGTATCAGAAGTGGGAGGTGATTTGTGATGGAAGCTGTGCTGCTGTGTCTGAGCCTGTTAGAAATATTCAGGGTGAATTCTCTCTGGAGATTATCTTTCATCTCAGGATCTACACTTTGAGTACAACTGTGCTCATTTTAGGTTGTGATTTGGCATGGCCCCAAACTCATTTTTGGGCCAATGGGCAATAAGATCCAATCCTGTCTTACTTCTGTCTTCTGTGTCTGAAAAACTGTGTTTTGCTTTGCAAAATGTTATGGCAGTAAATGGACAAAAGAGTAAAAAAGTGTAGATTTACATATTTAAATGACTTAGTTCTGAAAGTAGATTAGATTATTCGTTAAGCTTTACCAAATATTTACAAGCAAAAAAAAAGTAAACATCAAGAGATCAGATTAAAGAGCCTGAATACAAACATTCTACATATTAGGATATTGTAAAAAAATATAAATAGTCTAAAAATGTTGCGCTGATGATGTCTCAGCTGAAGCAATGTTCCCAGTCTAGGGTACCACATTTTAAACAAAATGTAAAAGAACTGAAAAGGCTCCAGAGAATGCAGGAGGGAAAAAAAAAAGGAGAATGTGGTCTTGCAGGAAAAATTTGAAACAGCTTGGTTTATTTAGTTCAGGACAGAGAAGAATGAACACAGCCTAATAATGATATGAAGTACTTAGCAGTTAAAAAAAAAAGAAAAGAAAAGAACAGACAGTAATTGATTGTTTTCAATATCTGCTAGATTTAGACTAAGACTGAGATGCTTAATTTTCTCTGGACATGAAAGTAACTGCAGATGCAGGAATGAGCTTTAATATTTAGGTTGCAATTATTACAAAGTAGTTAAGAGCAAGGGTTACATGACTCCTGCCACAGAGCCCATTACTCAGTTGAGGCTGTTACAGAGCTCAGAGCTTGATCTCAGAATCTGTCTGTTGGAAGGAGAGTGGATCTCCAAATGCCACAACACAACTTCCCCTTTCCTTATTGCAGATTGTTCCTTTTTCCTCAATACTAGAAACATTGCTGATTTCTGCAGTGGCTGCCTGGACAGGTCTTTATCCCTGTCACTGAGGACAGTTAGGGGATGCATGAGATGTCTGTCGCAAATAGCCTAAAATGTATTTTGTCTAGTCCTGGAAAAGGTAAATGGAGTTCCTGATCTCTGTTGGTTGCCTTAAAATAATTTCTTAGAACCATTAAAATGACTACCTCTGCACACTGAAAATATTTGTGGAATTCTGAACTTATGATACACGAGTAGTTTTGGCTGTGATTTCCTCTGGTGGCGAAACAGCTCTGCAGAGTAAGGGTGGACTCTTGAGTGGATCCAGCTGAATGTCCCCTCTGAGAGCGAGGATGTGTAAGCATGCAACTGCATTATCCTCCTGCTGAAGGGCAGCACTGTGATGGGAGCTGCATCTGCAGGCATGGCGTTTGCAAAATGGAGCACTTGTGTGAGGATTTGGGAATAAGTGGCTTCAGAAAAGTCTGTAGCAAGCTTGTAAGCCAGCAGGATGTCAGGCAGTGTCTGCAGGTATGCTCTGTGTACTCCTTTTGGGGCTTATATCCAAAGCACTGTAGCATTTCTTGCTTCAGCATTTTCCCAGCCCTCTTCTTTCTTACCTACTAAGTAATTAAAAAATTATATGCAATAGTTAACGAGGTGCTTCCTATTTTCTGAGTTAGGAAATGGATGTAATGTTTAATTGCTGCTTCCTGAGGCAGACTGGAAAGTTGAAAACACATTTTTGGAAATGCTTTTAACACATTTATGTTATCGGTGGCAGCGCATAGAGTAGCTGGTTTGAAAACTGCTTGTCAACTGTATACATCTTGAATTGAATAGTAATTTGTACTCCCTAAGGTAGTACAAATTTAACTAATTAAACTAAGTTAGATGGCTATTTTCTGTTTTTCTTCGCAGAACATCACTCCTGTCAGCCACTGACTGTATGTGCATCATAGGTCCCATCTTGGTCTAATCCTGCACCAAGAGTTAATAAAGGACGGTGAAATATTTTAAACTGACTACATCAAGATTTAGTGTTTTCACTCAGCTCTAAATAGTGGCTTTGGAACATACATACACAAAATAAACAAACTTCTGTTGTTCTACATAAAGTCTTAGTGGATATTCCAAACAATATATATATTTAAAGAGCATGAAAAAGAAAAAAAAAAAAGAAAGACAATAACCCCAGTAATTTCCATTAAAACAACGCTTTCCAACCGCAGCGAGGGCTTTATTTCCGAGAAGCCAAGGACAGAAGCAGCTCAGGCCAAGGAGCTCTCGAAGGGCTCTTTTTCCTCGGCAGTGCCGTGCTGCCTGGCGGGGCCCAGCCGTTCCTTGTGGCACTTGGCGGCGATGGCGGCGTGGGCGCAGCCGTAGACGGCGGCTGCCAGCATCATTAGGCACACCACGCCACACACCACGCCCGTGATGGCCACGGTGGCGATGGCGTGGCGCAGGCTGGCGGGCCTGGCCTTGGCTTTGCCCTTGGGCTCGCAGCGGCCGCCGTCTGCCGGCTCGCCGTGGTGGCCGTGCCTGGGCGAGCTCCGCTGCTCCGCGCCGTGCTGGTGGCTGCTGGCCGGCTGGCCCTGAGCTGTCCTCAGGGGACAGGCCCCAAAGAGCTCGTAGGGAACCTTGAGGAGCTCCTTCCCCTTCCGAACCCCTGGTGCTGAGCAGATGATGCCGTCGCTTATTCCTCCTGGAAAGAAAAACAAACAGTGGTCTCAATATTTGATGGTTTCTGAATCACCTTAATGTAAAATTAACATAGGCCTGAAGTAAATTTATCATCAGTTTCAACTTCATACTTTTAAAGATTTATGGTGTGTTTTAAAGGCTTTTGTTCAGTTAGGTCAGTGGTGACATTATTACACTTCAAAACTCACTTAAGAGAGTATTTTCAAGAAGCAGTTCATCAGGAGTTAGGTTATCTGTGTTTTTATGGATGTAAGTGTAAAAAAACCTGTGGTGGTAGAAAAATAAGAACTATCATAGATAAACAAAGAGGTATTGTTAACTGCAAAGTCAGTTTGTTCAACTTTTGACCACTTCTAATTTTTATGGTGAAAAATGGAAACAACGTATTTGGAAAATATTTCCCACTTGATTGAAATATCCTGTGAAATCATCATTGTTCTGACATTGTATGTTAACTGTAACAGGGCAAAGAGAAAGTTCAGCAAGTTGTATGTACCCATGAGGGATTTTTTTGAAGCAAGGCTTGTGGTAAGAAAATGTACGCAGGTATAAAGGAGTTGAGCTGAATCAATCTATTACCCTGCTCAAATCAATTACCCTGCTAAATTTCATGATTGCTTAGAGCCAGCTTCCCCAAGGAAGTTTTTAGTACAATGGGGAGAGAAGTAGGAATTCACAGTCCTGGTAAATCACGTGGCTGTTCCTCGGGATGTAGAGGAGAATACACCAAACGTAGCCCAGGCAGAGCACAGGCCTTTAGGGGTGTGGCGTGTCCAGGAGTCCACAAGGCCAAAATCAATGTTGACTTATTTTTAAAAATTAACTAATCAAATCAACGGAATTTTCTTTCTCTTCTCTATCCAAAATAATTCACGTTTCAGCTAAAGCCAGGCACAGAACTTTTCATCCTGCAAAGATTTGAGAAAGTAGTGAATACAGGTGGAGCCAAACTGAAATCTGTAGGCTACTCCACAAATAATGTTGATATTCCAGGACAGATTTGAGCATAGCAGGTCTCTTGGTCTTTAATGGTGAAACCCAAAACATGGCTCCAGACATCTTCAGTGTGTTAGATTGAATATGGATACAGATAAAACCTCCAAATCCTCAACTCTTATCCTGTCATGGTTTCAAGTAAGTAAATATGTGTGCCTGGAATAGAACCCTGGTGTTCCTCCTGAACTGAAGCATTCTCTATAATTTCCTGTGAGTATGCATGAAATGTCAACTGCCCAGGATGGATTCAGCTAAAAATACTCAAATATTTTGGATTTATATTGCTTTGTTATGACATACAAGAAATATCTGCAGAGCCACTGTGAAGTTTCATCCCATGTGTGTCATATAAGTAGTGGGAATCATTATTGGGTAATGTAACTAATTTTTCTTCATGTGATTCAGACAAGTAATTTTAGGGAAATACAAACACAGAAGAGAACATAATACTTGGGCTTCCCTTAAAGCTTGTTGCTAAAATTAATTTGTAAGTTCCATGTCACTTCATTTAATTAATCTGTACAGTGTTCAGAAAGATGGAAGGACGTCACTGAACTTCTAGACAACATTGTTTTTTTGAAATAAATTATAATATTTATGCTGCTGGCAGAATAATTAAGCTAATCTGATGTGTTTATCTTGGATCATTTCATTCTTCTGCACAGAGAAGCCAATCCCTGCTGAATTTCCAACATAATAGACTAAAGCCCTGTGATGAAGTAATATTTTACCTATTCAAGATATGAAGATTTTATTGCTGAGAGGAGTTTGGCCTTCTGTCTTTTCTAAAATTTACCTCACCCAAAGACCACTCCAGTAGTAATTGTGTCCCTGCATGGCCAGAATGGTTTTCCAGCTGGCCTGAAGGGTTCTGATCCCTGCCAAAGGCAGTTCCAGGGCACATGGGCCATCTCCACACCTCCTGTGCTGTAACAGCTCCACACCACTCTGGTACAGAGACAGGTAATCAGTAGTTTGGTCACATGCAAGCATCAAAGCCTGATTTAGAAAAAAGAAAATCTCCCTGCTGTTCCAAATTCTCGTTCTGAACATACCTCCTGGGAGAAATAAATTAATTTCTTCTTACACTTAATTCCTTTAGAATTAAATCATGTTATCTTTTTCACAGCATAACTCATGAATATATTTAAAAGCAGGTGTGACCAAAATACTGCCACTAGTATTTATAAACTTCGCTTTTCCCTGTGTGGTGCCATGGCACATTTCTGTCAGGAAATTGCCAATGAATTGAGTTCCTCTTCTGGTTAATAACAAATTAGGAAGTGATACTAGGTATTCATAAAATATTAAAGAACAACTGAATCATAATTGATAAAAAAACTAGAATCCTGGGCTCTCTAAAGTTTGCTCAGTACTGATATCTGTTTTGATGTTTGCCATCATGCAACAGGCAGAAAGCTTTAACACAGTAGGTTGGTTTCCAGCAAAAATATATTGGTAGAATTAGAACAAGTGCATGTGCACAAATATACTTGTTTTATATTGGAAATATCTCTCTCAGAATTGACACAGTACAGAACACACCTGTACCTGCTGTATGGGGGAGTGTACACCCTTGCTCTCTCTCTGGGCACTAATACAAAGTCCCTCTCTGATTCTGGTTTGCCACCTGTGTTTACAAAAGCAGTTACATTCTGACCTATGCATAAGAATACAGTTTAGTGTGTTTATTTGAGGAAGTGACCTACAGTGTGGGGTAAATCTTTAAGCCATAGAGGTGAAGATCAGTGAGATGCTGGTTAAATGTTCTCATGTACACTATATGTAACGAGAAAAATTCCTTACCTCTGTATAGAAAACTCTCCAGCCACAGTTTCATGCCAAAGATATTACAATTGCATTGCCAGGGATTATCTTTGAAGAGAACCACTTTCAGGTTTGGAAGTGACTCCAGCAGAATTCTTTCCATTTTCTGAAGTTTGTTATGCTTCACAGAGAGCAATGTTATATTCCCTGTGCTGTTTCCAAATGTCTCAGGCAATCGAATGATGCTGTTGGATGACAAGTCCAGTTCTTTTAGGTGGGGGAGGAAACTGAAAGTCTTGTTTTCTATGTAATGAATCAAATTTCTGGTTAGGTTTAAAACCTGTAGATACCTTAGTTTTTGGAAAGCACCAGGTGCCACACTAGAGAGAGAATTATTAGACAAGTCTAAGATTTTGAGTAAGGGCGTTGCAGTGAATGCATTTTGGTTGATTCTCCAGATACGGTTGTTCTGCAGCTGTAGTATCTGAATTTCAGGAGGTAAGCGGGCAGGAATTTCAGTAAATCCTCTGTTCTTGCAGTCTGCAGTCTTTGAGGCTGTGTAGCAGAGGCATTTGTCAGGGCAGCTGTGAGCTGTGTGTGCCAACAAGATGACACTCCAAACCAAAAGCCAGTTACCTGAATCACAAGTGAAAGAAGATTTAAAATTAGTTTAAAATGTTTGTCTTTAGGCAATTCACAAGCCATAAACACAGCCAGAAGGTAAACAGTTCCACAATAAGCAATAATGTATGTACCACAGAGTGTGTTTTTTTTTATAATACATAAGTAAATTTCAGATAGTGTTGAAGTACTTCTATAATGCAGAATGAAGATAACGTTACCATGATCTTAAAATGAAGTACTTCCCATGTTTTTTTTCTTAAGTACAAATGGTTTTCAAGAGGATTTGCCATCAGCAGAGCAGTGATGTTTGAAGGGAATGTGACAGTTTCTTCTAAAATTATTAAATTGAAATATCTCTCTCTCTGTGGTAGTAACAACTTTAAGGCATCTTGTGTCAGAAGAATTACAAGCAGAACTTTTATTTTTCATTGGTTTTACTAATATTACTGCCTGGAAGAATTGAGTCAATGTACCATTAAAAGAATTACAAGCTTC
Organism: Irena cyanogastra; assembly: GCA_013397155.1. NCBI lineage: Eukaryota > Metazoa > Chordata > Aves > Passeriformes > Irenidae > Irena > Irena cyanogastra. Next base: position 184,166 of record VWZV01007991.1, read on the forward strand.
AAAGACATAGCTATAAAAACTATTATCTGTACTTTTCAGCAATTCAGATTCTGTAAGTTTCTCATTTAAAATATCTGTTTATTCTTTTTGCTTTAATTCCCTTCTCTGAATGCCAGCTGTACTTCCCATAGATACAGGTTTCTACACAGTCACCAGACATTTGTCAATAAGCTTCTGAAAATATGAATTAGTTGACAGGAGTACTTACTAATATTTAATATTTATAATTATCTGCTGCTCCCTTATGTTCAGGTGGTTTTAACTGAAAAAAAGTTTTTTACCTTTTATGTCTTGCTAATGATCTTAACTTTGAAAATGAGGTACTTAAAGCTATGTTTGTCTGCATATAATGAAACATTAAAAAACTCAGTATTGAAAAATTAGATCTTCTTTGACCAAGGAGAGTCAGAATGATGAATCCTTTTCTAACATTGTTTTTGAGAAGCTTCAAATAATTTTTACTATTCACTGTTTCAAATTGAAATATTCACTGTTGCTACTTGCAACCTTTTGAAAATAAAGTGATTGTTATTTATTGACTTACAGAGATCAAATGTGAATTACTAACAGGGAATATCATATTGATGGGATAATGTATAGTAAGAAATTACGGTAAGAAATGTGGTAAATATATAAACGAAAGTTCCATTTTGAGACTACAGTTTAAGGCACAGATTACTCATTAATTTTCACTCAGGAATGAAATATTTATATTAAAATTATACATAATCTTCTGCAATACTGAATTCTGCATCATAAAATTCACTTGAAAGAATCCAGCATTCCTGCATGCAAGGTAAACAATACTTTCAGTTCATTACACTGTTCTGCAACAGTTGGCTTCAGAAACACAGCTTGCAGTGTAGAGGTAAAATAAACTCTTGCTTGGCAAGGAAATGCTTTGCAAACAGAAAAATTGCATTATTAATCTGAAAGCTTCAGTGGCTCACCTTTCATTCTGCTCTGCTTGTTCTTCCCCTGGCAGAAGGTTCAGTCCAGATTTCTGGTGTAGAACAGTAACAGACACTGTTCTGATTCCCACTTCAAATCTGTAATGTGCTCATCCAGTTTCTTTCCTTGAGGTTTTTTAGGTGGTGTCTGTGACTTGTGTAGAAGGGCAACTATTTCTGCTCAATTACTCTATCAGCCTTTGGTTTTGTTCTTAATCCCAATCTTCTCCCCTCTCCCCCTTTATGGCTCTCAGAGACTTATTCTGCCTCTTAATCAGACAACAAGCCAAGCAAACAGTGTCTGTCCAGCTCTGACTGAACAGCTGTAATGTACAATAATGACCTGATAACCTTGCCTCTTCAATTTGTTTAATCTCCATCAAAAGCAAAGCACAAAATATAAAGCTGCCTTTTTAATATCCAGTATGGTTTCTGAACTCTGGTGGATTATTAGCCAGGCTGTGTCAATTTTTGCAAGATCTGAACATGGATTTTGATTATCCTGGGCCGTGACTGGAGGCAGTGGAGTGTATAATATCACTACAAATATTCCTGTGGGTTGATGACATGGTTTTGACAGTGCCCTTGTTTGCTCTTTTAAGCTTATTCATCTGACATCCATTAGTTGTGCTGACAGGATTTTATTGCTTGGGAATACAGGACCAGTGTCTCCTTCCATAAAAATGGCACACATCCTGGTATAGTCACCATGAATATTGAACAAATTAATTTATTTTTAAAGATTAATTGAACAAATTAATTTATTTATTTGGAAAGACATAGCAGATGATACTAAAATTGTACTTAATGTATGGTGCCTTGGCTTGTTTCTTTGTCATTTCTTCAGCAGAACTCATACTGTGCCATCTACACCAATGAAAGGATTAATGACTTGTGACTGTGAAGGAACTCAAAGGTGTTGAAAGGAATGAGAGATCTCCTATATAATTGAGTCTTTCCAGGCCATATGATCACTCCATCTATGAGCTGTCCTATGGAGAGGGAAGTGGTGCAATCAAAACATTTCAGACCTCTCATCCAGCTTCCTTGGGTACAAACTCTACTTTTAGGTGCTTTTGGAAAGGTCACACAAAGCTCACTTTCCAGGCCAAAATTTATATGATGTAGGCAATGTTCTAGAAGGAGTACTAGAAAAATCAGATCATAAGGTCTAAACTGGTGTTGAAATCAGAATCTTTACCAGAAGTTATCCAGGGTCCTGTCAAGTTGAGACTTCCAGTAACAGATTCTATCACTTTTCTGGGCAACCTTCTCCAATGTGTTGCTGTCCTTAGAATCAATAATTTTTTCTTGCATCCAGTTAGAGTTTTCCTTGGAGCAGCTTGTGTCCTTCCCCTCCTGTCCTGTCACTATGGATCCTTGTGAAGAGAGGCACCCCATCTTCTCCACAGTACCTTTTGGTTTCCAGGGGTCTGTGCTGGGCTCTGTGTGCCCCTGGCTCACAGGGCAGAGCTGTGCCTGTCCTGTGCCTTGCTCAGCTGGTTCTGGCACCAGCCAAGACCCCCAGAGGAGCAGTGGATGCATGGGAGCAGTGAAGGAGAACATGGGAAAATCATCTTTCTGTAGAGTAAACCTGATTGTTCACCTTGAGGATCCCAGGATTGCTGCTGTGAGTGGCAGACCTTACTATCCTTGAGATTCTTGATGGATGGCACCTTGTCCTGAAATGGGGTGAAGCCTGGGATTTGGTGTGGAGGAACACCACAAATATAGATAGCCTGGTACCACAGTCATCCTGGTTAACCTCAGCTGTGCAGAAAAGGGGAGAGAAGCTTAAAGATCAACTGTACTGTACTTTAGTTTAACGTCAGGTTAAAGCAAAAAACTTTATTAACTTTTGTAGCATGATACATTTATTTACTATTTCTACAACCCGTCTTAAAAAATACCCATGAATCATTTTAGTGAAGACACAGTTAAATGTAAAAAGACCTCTTATAAAATAGCATCTTCCTTAGAAGATGTAGCCATGTTAGCTATGGATATTCTTACAAAGAATAGAGTTAGGTCAGGTACTTTTTTCTTGAGATGACATCCCACTCTCCTTCCATTAATCATCCCTTGTATCAGTGGCAGCTCTTTTCATGACTTTTGATTAATGTTGCAGGAGGTAATAGCTATTATATTATTGGTTTTATGTGTGATAAGATGCTTTTAAATTCTCTTTGGTATCTGTAATTTTATTTGGCTTATGAATTCAAAGGGTTTCTTTTTAAAGTTATTTTTCCATCTTAACTAATATTTGCTGACCAGATGGGTATACAAGCTCCCACTGCAGTTCATTTCATGTAACAGTGGCCTTAAAGAATGTCTCCTAACTGCTTTCCTATTTTAGGTAAGTCTTTGCAACTATAATTGTATTATTTTTAGTATGCACCATATTACAGAGATGTTCACAGGACAAGGTCACAGAAAGTTAAGCCCTGTGGGAGGTTCAGTTCCAGCAATAATGCAGAGGTTGTTTTATTTACTCAGAATCATGGTATAAGAAGTTACCACTTTTTTAAAAAATCGTCATGCTGGGTTCAGATTTGGAAACATATGATTAAATCTGTCAATTTGCTTTTCATGTAGATGTGGCTATTTTTTCCTTATATTGAGAACTCTGAATGAACATGTTTTGTAAACAGAAGTTTCCCCAACCTATAATCCATGTCCTATTCCCATTTATTAGGAATAGTACTTTGGTTGTGACAGAGAAGTCTGATGTGGTGAAAATTATAGTCGTGTCACAGGTAGAGATTTGCCAGAAACAGGATAACCATGAAACCTACTCTTACTTCTGGCCTTTTGAACCACCAGCAGGATTCTTTTCAGTTGTCTGATGTGGTGCAGCAACTGTTATTGCAGCCTCTTAAATTAGCCTGGGCCTTGTTGTAGCAAGGTATGTTTCCCATTGCAAATGGCAAGAAAGCCCATGAACTAATATCTGAGCCCTGTGGCTGGGGGGGCAGCTCTGTCTTTGCTTTGCCAGCAAACTCTTTGTTGCAGCAATTACTGCCAGCTGCTTTAAAGGAGTCCTATGTGTAAGAATCATCTCTTTTACAGAAGAACATTATGTTAATTAAACTCTAGCAGAAAGGAAACAATTTAAATATTTCAAATATTTAAAAGCTACAGGATTTGGATTCCACTGCATTGTATATTGAGTCCAGGCAGACAGAATTATATTAAAAAATGTTCCCAAGACCACAGCAGACAATTCCTATACATACTCTTTATTAGATTTATTTTCCTTATGCTTTTGAGTGGGAAGAAATTAAAACTGAAATACTTTCAGGGAAATGGCATGTGCTTTCTCTTTACTAATGTGTGTCTCCAGATTGGTAAAACAGCCAAGCTCTTGCTCATGACCCTAAATGAAACTTTGGGTAAATGCAAACCCCTCTTTGTTTTTGTTCAGGACGAAGAAAAAATTGGTATTTGTTGGTGAAACAGCCCACAGATACCTTTACTGTTAAAATTCTTCCCCTTGGACTGGCACTTTAAAAAACACAGAAGTGCATGATGGAGAGAGGTCATGCCCTTTCCCAGGAGTCAGATCCATGTGCAGAGGGGACAGGGCAGAAGGGACCTGGCACTCCCTCGTGCTTTTCCTTCTACAAGGGCATTCCTTGTACTCTGAGAGCTCAGGACTCTCTCAGACTTTCCTGGCAGGGCACTGGGTTTTCAAAAGTTGACAAAACCTAGAGGAAGGGCCTGGATCCTATTTCTGCTTGCTTTTCATAACAGATGTATAAGTCAATGGATCAAACTAAATTTGGCTCGAGGAAGATTTATACCTTAAAAATCAGGCCATATTTTCCAGAGAGGTGGACTTAATGGGTTTCTTCAGACATCCATTGCTTAGACAGGATAAGAGGGGTGGAATATCAGCTAGAATTTAATAATATCAAATGGTCATGACACAGCATAAGGAGACAGCATGATTTCTTTGTGTCTGAGTTGGTATGAGTTATTTGATGGTGTCCCTTTCAGGTGGGAAATAATGTTGTGCAGCTCTGGAAAAAAGAAACCAGGCAGAGAGTTGTGATTTTGTACAGGGGAAGAGCCCAGTTTTTCCTTTGCAGTGGCTTGTTTTGCCTTAGTTAGATACATCTGGTACTTGTTTATACAGGGAGTAATTAATCTATGAAATGCATTGTTGAAAGTTATCCTTGGGCCAGAAGATTAGTAGGATTCATATATAATCTGGAGCCATAGTTACCTCATGGGAAAAAAAAATAATTTAGAAGGGATATAAACTTTCACTCTTAAGAGCTTTAATCAACCACTAATGACACAACTTATGGAGAAAAACCTTTCCCTGTAGGCAGTTTTTTTTTCCATAATTATTATTTATGGGAATTTTTACACCTTCCTCTGACACCTCTAGGAGAGGCCAGAGTATGAGAGGTAATAGTGGACGAGATGAACTGGGACATGCTGTGTTCCAGGTGGAGATTTTCAGTGGGGACAGGGTGGCTGGGCAGCCTGGCAGGGGCAGGGAGCTGCTGTGTCCCAGGCACCAGGGGACAGCCAGGCTGGGCACCTTCTCTGTCAGAGCAGAACTCTGTTTTTCCACACATTGCTCTTCTGATCTGGACTGGAAAATTCTTTCGATATTCATATCTAGGTCTTTGTCACCACATCTGTTCATGATCTATGAACAATTGTTTGGGTCAGTCCTTTGCAGTTTTTTCTTTTTCCCTTCCTTTCTCCTTTCCTTTCTCCTTTCCTTTCCCCTTTCCTTTCCCCTTTCCTTTCCCCTTTCCTTTCCCCTTTCCTTTCTCCTTTCCTTTCTCCTTTCCTTTCCTTTCCTTTCCTTTCCTTTCCTTTCCTTTCCTTTCCTTTCCTTTCCTTTCCTTTCCTTTCCTTTTTCCCTGAAGACCTTCAATGCACTCAGTAGTGCAGTCAGTGATTTGTTGTGGTATTATAACTCTAATACAATGTTAATTTTAACTAATATAATGCTCTTAGAAGTTAGTGTGGCTTGTACTTTTTTCCTATAATTACATGAGAAGAAATATATGAAGCTGGGAAGGGCTTAGTTGGAAATGCTGAAACACCAGCCTTACAGTGTGCTTCGGTAGGTAGAAAAATTCCCAGGATGGATGCAAGGCCTTCAGAACAAGGAGAAGCCCAGGGAATAAAGATGCTGGGCCTCTTTCCCTTAATTGCAAGCTAGATGAAGTTGCAGCAAGGGGCAGATTAAGTGTCAGCAGAGTATTTGTTCCATCACAAATAGCAGCAGGGGGGTGCAGATTCAATTTTCAATCATTTCCTGACTAATGTCAACCACCTGTTATACATGCTGAGCATCCATAGATAGAATGTATCTCCCCTAAAAGTAAATTAATGAACTCACTGTGCCATTATTGCAAATAGAAAATAATATTGCTGGACATCAAGCTAAGAGAAATGAAAGAAATAAAACTGGCAAGAAAAAACACATGCAAAAATAAGTACAGGTGTACACTTCATTTCATCTTGACATTTTAGTCGCTTTTTGACCTCTCTTAAACATGCAAAAACTGAGATCACTTGCTATTTTTCTAGATAGCTTGTTCTTCATCAAAGTTTTTTCTAAGCTTTTACTTAGTGATTTTGGTTCCTTTTTATATTGGTTACAGCTCACCTTGGACTCAAGACCAGGATATAAATCTCCTGTGCATTCTGAGTGGTTGATTTACTAGGGCAGCTCTTGTAAGAATTGGAAGGATTTTTTTTGAACAACACCTGTAAAAGGGTTTTGAAATGTTTGTGGTGTATGAAGAAATATTTTAAAGTGCAGTAAATGTTTCTTATACTGTTGCTTACCAGTTGTGCTACAAAGGAGAACTCATACTTCACTGATTCTTTTCATGCTTTTGAGGTAAATTGTAGTAGTTCAGTAAAACTCACTGTTAAATGTTGGGAACTCCTGTGTTTATGGGCTCAAAAGGACTCTTTCTCTTTGCCCTAGTAGTCACTTGAACACAGAAACTTGCAGAAGTGGGGATGACATCTGCTGCAGTAAAAACTCAAAGAGTTAAACCGCCACAACTCTTGCAACACTTTGGAAATATCCACAGGAGGCTTTTTTGGCTTTTTTTTCCTTTTCATTAATTTAGCTAGATACTAAATAACCTGATAGTAAAAATAGGCAGCTGATAAACATTAAATACATAATTTTGGTGAGTTTAATCATCATCAGTGAAATGTAAGTATTTCTTTGGATCAGGACTGATGTGCTCAGTGGGTTTGGATTCAGGCTGGGATGGAACATTTCCACTGGATGATGTTTTGCTGCAAGGGAGGAGGCAGCTGTAACTCCTGAGAGGATCTCAGTTGTCTTGCAGCAGGTGAAGTGTGAAGGACCAACTCCTTTGAAGGTCCCTGCTCCCATCTGTGCCCTCTGCAGTGCTGCTGTGGCAGCAGAGCTCTGGCAGTCCGTGAGCAGCACCCAGTGTTCTCTGCTCGTGGCACATCTCACAGCCAGGGCAGGGATACTGTTCACTTTCCCATATGGCTCCAGTGAACAAGAATGAGCCAGATACCTTCACCTGCTGCACTGCTCTTCATTTCAATAGCAGATAAGTTTTGCAAGGCACTGCAGAGTTTGCTGCTTTTCCAGATTCCTTGTTCTCTCTGGATTTCTGTCATCCCTACTGCTTGAACTGCAGCAGCTGCAGGCACCAACAATCCTCTGACAGCCTCCCAGAGATCCCATAGCACGCTGTTATCCTTTTCTCACCCTCTTCTTTTCAGTCTGTCAGCAGGTTTTAAACACCAAGGATGTTTTTAAAATACCTTTTTATCTCCACAGAATGTTTTAAACGAAGTAACAGGGTAAGTCAGTTATATGCATAGACTCCTCATCCCACAAGTTTAGTTAGTTCTGCTGGTTTCAGACTGGATAAATCCCTGGGAAACTTAGCTAGTATACAGGATAATGATGCTTCTGTTTAGAATTTGTAAAATAGTAGTAAAATAGTCTACTGAGAGGACTTTTGTTTAAAAAATAAAAAGAAAATGCTCTTTCAGAGGGCATTTTATTAATGAGAATTACAATACTGGAAAATCTGTTATAGATTAGTGAAGAACAGTAACAGTGTATCCAAATGGAACTGGTTGGATAATTAAATTCATTTAATAGGTACTGAAATTTAAACCTCTTGATCCCTCTGACGTAAACATAACTCTTAAAAGTCGTGGAACTTGATTCTAAAAGTGTAATGTGGGAGAGAAACACTAGGACAATGATTACAGATTTCAGATACCCTGGGAGGAAATGTATTCAGGAGTTAAACAACAGGCATTTAAATTAAAAAAAAAAAAGAAAAAAAAAAGAAAAAAAAGAACAACCCCCAAAAGTGTAGCTATGAAATATAAAAAGAAGCTTTAATAAAACCCTGTATATGTAGGTGTGCAGTTTATATGAGCAGTATTGAAGCAACATGACAGAAATAACTAAGTGACAAGAGATACTGAAGATCAAAATCTTCAAGGACCATCATGTTTTCACTATTCTTACACTCCTGTTACCTGTTCTGTATTATCATGTCTGTTTTGGTTTCCTGTTTTCATGCTGTGAATCCACAAAATCCTCATTCTATGGTTTCTCCTCTCATTAACAGAATATTTTTTTTCAATATTGATTACAATTGATAAAGTATAAATTACAATTTGATTTTATTGATTACAATTTATAAAGTGTATAATTGTCTTTCCTTGATTTGGTGAAAAAGAAAATTATTACCTGAGTTTTAACACATCTTTTAGGAGGATCACACCAAATGGCTGACAGGCTATGTGCTATGTAGGAGGAAAATGTTTTAGGATTGCTGTAAATTATGAAGTCCTGACAGTCATAACACTGAGCTATGCTTTGTTTTGTTTGTACTACCTAAAGTTATTGTTAAGCTTTTAACCATGGCTTCTGTTTTACTGTCCCCTAAAGTGCTGAAGGATGAACTTTCTCTCAAGCCTATGCAATAGTTGAGAGGACAACAAATTTAAGACAACAGCTGGAACTCCTGTGAGAAAATAAATTTTAAAAAAGTACAGCATAAAATTATATTATTAGCCCTAAAGTTCAGATAACATTTAAATCTTGATCTCATCTTTTTGCCTTCCATGTTTATATCTGATTTCTGTGTCAACACTGGGTGATGCTGAAGTATAGAGGTAATACATATTATCATTTAATACAATGCCTTTTAATCCAAAAGCACTTCTATTTTACTATTCTTTAGTTTATGGTGGGATCTCAAAGGTACCCAACCTAGCAGAGCTTTCTCTGTCCCTAAAGCTACAGCTGTCTTAAGCAAAAAGGGTGTGTTTTCATTTTTATTTGCTTTTATTTCCTTCTGCAGTCTGTTATTTTGGAGTATAATGGCAGGCTGAGCTTGGTTACTCATATTTTGGCTGAGACTTTTTATCCTTTTCCCTTTTCAAAATGACAGTGTCCATTTCCTCTCCGTCTCTGTGTTTCAGCAGAGTTGGAATAGATGAGTTCGAAGAGCAGCACTACTGACTTCTCCCTTCTCCACGAGCTCTGTGGGAGGAGTGGGCTAACTGCTCTTGGAAGGTGAAGTTAGGAGGTGCACTGTATGCCTGACTTTGGTGAAATAATAATTTCCACACCTCGAGGTTTTTTGGTGTCATTGAGATCTTAAATCATTTTCATTAGTTACTGCCACAAGCTTCTTTTCTACAAACCTATTAGAAAGAAGAAAGAGCAGAGCACTCTGTAATTTGTAGTTTGTGGTGATTTGGAGATGTGTTCAAACATAGGCACTTAAGTGAATATTTGTATTTCAAGCAATTGTAGTACAGGCTTTCCCTTGGAAACTGAGCACTCTCTGGTTTTCTGTATGCCATTAGCTGGTCACGCTTTTACCTATTGTTGCTTTCTTAGCTTTGGACTAAAGGGATTCCTGTTTTAGAACTTCTGCAGAATTTGTTGCATTACAAATGTGAAAAAGTTTTGAGAAAGAAGTGGGAGTTACCTAATGCTTGATTTTCTGTAATACTTTGTCTGAATGGAACTTGGGTTGAATTAATAATGCAGAACAACGTTTCAATTGCATCATAGTGCAGATTTAAACTAAAAAAGTAAAAAGTCCTGTTTATCTACAGTCCTCTTCATTGTACTGTCACAGCACTCTTGCTAAAGCATCTCTTTAAATATTTGTAATTAGGACTTTGGACTTGCTTCTTCTGAAATCTTAGGGAAATGTGTAACACTGCCACCAAAGCAGGATTTGAACTGCACTGTGAATACAGCACATTCCTTCTGGTGCTCTATGTAAGAATATTATGAAATATATTTCATAACAAAATACACTACTCAAAGATTCAAAATTATTTACACCTTTTTGGACAGATGATGGCACCTGTCAGTTTCTAGAGTTCTTGTTAGGCTAAACTTATGGGGAAAAATCACTCTGAAGAAGAGAATCTGTTTGATTTAATTCCTATTTATGGGGTATCTTTAGGCCAGGAACAGCCCTAAGCCTTCAGTGCTTCAGACCCTGGACCTACCTTGTCTTCATGGGCAGATGTTCTCTGATGGAAGTGCCACAGAAGTCCAGATTCCATGTGATAATTTCCTTATATATGAATATTAGAAAACATGAGCAATGCTGTCATTTTACAAAAGAGATTATTTTATACATAGAAGACCAGTTAACACATTTTAAGCAATGGCAATGCTGATATTTCCTGTTTTTCAGGGATGGGCTGCACAATGGAGAGTTTCCCATGGTAGAAGCTTTGCTGTAAATGTTTCTTCTGGTAATGTAATTAGGAAGTATTGGCTCCAGTTAATGTAACTTAAACAAAACATGTTGTCCTCAGCAAACTTGTTAAACAGGCACAGCCTTGTCTAGAAGGAAAACAGGGACATATGGTGTTTCCATGGAAACTCAGTTAAAATTCTGATTTGTGGATAGGAGCATAATCAGCACTACAATCAAAACTCATTGAATTAAAGGAGTCTCAGTTGTGAAGTCAGCCCAGTATAAAAGTGTCTGTACACATGCAAGAGTCAGAGCCTTCCATCCCTATGGATGCTTTCTATCTGCACTTTAAAACAGGATAAAGCAGGGAACTTGTGTGAGACCCTTCTCTTTTTGCCTTCTGAGGCCATTTGTGCCATTTTAATACAAAAATCTGTATAAGAGTATCTATAAGATAAGCTAAATCTCTTTAAATATGATTTATTGGAGTTTGTTATAATTTATTGCATCTATAATGTGTGGTTTTGATTTCCTTTTATTTCAAATAAAAGTAAGGAGGGCCTTTCCCTTAGCATAGGCCATGTCAGCCCTGTACTGTGAAAGAATGGAGAAGATAATGTTTGCTTCCATTATAGATGTGCTGAGAAGATTTATTAATTCTGGAAATTATGCTCCAGCATTCTCTTTGTAAAACAGCAGAAAAACAAAGAATTGATTGAATTGGCCGTAATTAGGAAATTAAATATATGTTATAGCAGAACTTCCAGGAGAACCTTTGTCATTTATAAATGTCTACATTTTGGAAAGTGATATTTCAAAGTTTTGATGCATATGTATTATATATGATATATCATGAATATATCATATTCCTATATCTAGGAATATGATAGACACTTCAGAATTACAGCCCCACATCTCCTGATTGCAGTGTGAAATAAGTGCTCCTGGAAAGCCCATCAGGATCAGCCTTTGGCATGTGCCTCAACAGCTATAAAAACCTATAAAAACAAGGTTCACTCTCCTTGTGAGTCAGTAATAGGTTTGCCTCTGTACAGCAGCACAATCTCTGCCAGGAGCCCTTCTTTGAGCAGAGTTTTCAGGGGTTTTGTGCTCTCCAGTCTGGAAGGGGCTTCATGTTCTTGTCCTGTGCTGGGAATCCCTTAACTCTCCCAGGCTCCAGTGAGCACTTGGCAGTGCTCAACACCTTCCAGGCAACAGCAACAGCTGAATTTGCAACCAGCAGGCTGCTTATTAACAAAAGAGGCTATTTTGTATGATAAATCCTTAGTTTAATGTATAATCAGACATCTCCCTTTCAGAAATCTTCCTGATTTATTTCAAAGCTATTACATTAAAGAGGATTGCATTTGGTGCCCATTATATTGATTTCCCTCAAAACTTACAATTTATACATCTAAAATATGCCTTAAGACTGTATTGACAGCTAAATCCTGCTAGTCATTAGTATATAAATTACAATAGACTACTTGCTGAAGCATCTGGATAGCAGTTTATGTGAAGTAAGTATGGTCCATTTGTACTTTTATTGTGAAAGTCATGTCAGCACTTACACTATTTCCAGAAGTTAATAACTCACCCAGAGAAGTTCACTTATGGTCAAAACTTGGCACATAGATCTCAGGCAAAGCTGACATTTTATTAAAAAGCTTAAAAAGTGTGTCACTGCCTTCTACTTTTATCAATCTCAACATTTTTAAAAGCCTTATTTCTTTGGAGTTTTGTCTTGAAGTATCAATTAAAAACATTTATTCATGTTGTATTTGGTCAAAAGTTGGTCAATATATTGTTCTTTGTATTTTGTGGCTTTAAAGAGGTGATTTCACCCTTTTCTAATGAAGAAAATAAGCTGTTGGCTAATTTTCAGCAATATGAAAACACCTCTTAATACACCATAAGCATCATTGCCATAAGCAATCATTTCTGCTGGCACTTATGCAGGCTTATGTAGCAATTCTGAAGAGGTTGATTTCTTATTTTTCCTGAAATCTGGTAAGACAAGTAAATAGAAATCTGTCATTCCCCCCCAATTGCTTGGCCTCTTGGATGGCATTAGCTGTTTTCCAGTTCATGGGCATGAACTTCTACACGTTAAATAAAGCAAAAGATAAACTATTTTCCCCAACACAGGTCATTGCTGAGGGGTATAGTTAACACTTCTCAGCCATGGTTCAAAATTGTGGCAATAAAATTTCTTATTAAATAAATTGAAGTAAACGTGAAAATGTTCAGATTCCAGCCAGTGGCAATCCATAGCTTTAGAAACTGACTTTCCAGTGAGGTATTCGTAATATACTGAACACATCTTGAAAGATGGTGTTTCTTTTTATTCAAGACAGAAAAAGTAGGAGAAGGAGAAAGAGAAAGAGAAGAAAATTTATATTTCAGTATACTGGAAAATCTCAGTGTTAGTCTAAGATTGCTTTCTGTTCCTGACATGGTTTAAACCTCCAGGTCAGGAGATTCCAAGAATGCTAGTTTATAGCTCAATTGCTAACTCCTATTTTGCTGAACCAAGATGCAACTGTGTTCTTTTCTACACAGATATTTAATAAAAATATATTTTTGATCCAAAAATGAAAAAAGCAGGGAAACATATCTGCTTTTACAGGTAATTTTCCTCTTTGTGGAAAGTTTAACATCTGTACCTTTTGCTGTTACTGTTTCTTTAAAATTGTTCAGTAAAAGACACAAACGTAAATCAGGTTGCAAACCCACCAGTGTTATTTTCTTTGAACTTTTAACTGCAGAATACCACAGTACTACTCAATTTCAAACACATAAAAATATGTGCACTGAGTCTTTTGGACACATTTTTTTTTTTGTCCTTTTCCAAAACTGTAGATTATCACCACGTGGTTAAACAGCAAAAACATTGTTAAAGAAGTGATCTTAGTAAAAACAAAAACATGAGAACTATTCTGGAGCATTACAGTAAACATTTGATTTATGAATCACCCACTAGAAATGGCGTTGAGAGGCTGGAGACATTTATTCATTATGAGGTCTTTCTGATGTATTATTTGACTTCAAATAAGATGACTCATTTTCAGTAATTCAAAGTAATTTGCTAATCACAGCACAGCACAAACAGTTTGTAGAGATTATCACTATTCTTGTTATTAGAACTCAGTAAATAAGCCAAGACTTATTTCCAAATGATGTGGTTTGATAAAATGTCAGTGTCTGCTTGTTCAGTGCCCCAAGGCTGGTTTGACTAATGAGATTTCATCCATTCATAGCCCTTGTATGGACACACATCCCCTGGTGGCAGCAGCACAGAGGGAGCAGCTGGTGCTCAGCGTTCTGCAGGCAGGCAATGCTGGATCTGGTCAGATCCCTCCCCCTGCAAGGATTGGTACCAGCAGAATCTCCATGTCTCGGGCCCAGCTCTGTGGTGGGAGCTGGCAGGAGACAAACTGGGCAGAGAACTCAGGAGTTCACTTTGCTGTGGATGCCATAAATTTATCTTTAGTGTCTCATCCAAAGCGTTCTGTGTCTGGCAGTAGGACAACCTGTACCCATGCTGCTATGACAGGATTGCAGTTTGGGAGTGGTCAACCACTTTGGAAATTATGATAGAAGCTTTGTCCATGTCTGAGATCAGCCCTCTCACAATGCTGAGAAATGTAGAAACAGGTTTTTTGGGGTTTTTTTGGTTAACCTGCTTAGGAAGTAGCCAGAATCAAGTCTGCAAACGAAATATGATCAAGGCTTGGATGTGTTGTGTTTTAGTCACAAGTGGAAGCAGAAAGTCTTATATATCCTAAGAGAATCCGGTCACAGGATATTCAGATAAATATCCTAATTTCTGGCTGTTTGGCTGGACTTTGAGCCTCTTAGGGTTCCTTAATTGCCAGCTTGAAACCACAGCATTTGGCTGAGATGGAAAGGTAATCTGGCTATGCTGCTCCAAGCTAGGACCTCAGCTGTGAGAAGTAAAGCTTTTTCTGAGAACTTGACAAGTCCTGGATCTTCCCTTAAGATTTATAAAAGTGCTTACAAATACATACTGTTCCTATTTTTCGTTTCACTCATGGGTAGTACTCAAATAGCAAGAAAACCCTATAAAACTAAAAAATGGTTAGGGAGTTATAAAAATACTCTCACTGCTTCATTATTTTAGCATTACTGTGGTCAGATTTCAATCTTCACATGCTTCCTATACCGTTGGAATTCAGAATTATTTGTCAGAGCAGTGGCCGTGCTTGGAGATGCTGGAAGAAAGTTGAAGGCTCGTAGGAATTCATAAAAGCTCTGCCACAGTTTCCTCTGTGATGATTCTTGCCTTTTTTCTGCAGGCTGCTGAAACTTCCTGAGGCTAAAAGTAGTACTACTCAGCTTTCTTCTTTCTTTTTTTTTTTTTTAGCTTTCTTTTGTCCTTTTGAAAACGGAATGGGCCAGGTGTCAGTGGGTGTCAGGTGTTTTCTAAAAGTCGCAGGGAGGATCCTCCAGACACCAGGCAGGTCTGAGCTGTGCCCTGCCTCACCCTTTTCAAATTGGGCCACCTAAGCCCCTCCTTTATGCTGCCACTGTGCTCCTGGTATTCCTCAGGAACAGGCACCTCCCTTTCCAGCAATCTGCACCAAGTGTAATTTGCATGCCCAGGGGTTACCTTCCTCCAGGCTTATGGGAGGTTTGTTTTAAGGGTTTTGGTTGTTGTTTTGTTTTGTTTTTTTAACTTAGAGATGGATTCTTAAGTATCTCCCTTAAGCTTTGCTCCTGGTACACAAAACTGATCCTGGGGTAAGTGAGCAGATTTCTGTGGGTGCCTTTGTCACAGTGCTGGCAGTACATCAGCTGCTTTACATCCTGTAAAGTTTGGGATACAGGATGACCATCTTAATGCTAATTTACAGATAAGTTGTTTCCCTCCAAGATCCCCTGTGAAGATTCCTGAAAAGGCAATGGACTTCCAGCCACCAGTGTCTGTATTTTTTATGTGTACACTCAATTTATATCCTTTTTGAGTTTCCTCCTTGCTCCTGCTGCTACTTCATTAGTCCTCCAGAAGGAAGATGTGTGTCAGGGAGTCAGAGGGAGTCCGGTTTATGATGATATTCACAGACTGCCCTCCACAGCTCCGTTTGTCAGGGCTTGGCTGCAAACCAAGCCCTTCAGCTTTCCCTGGTGGTTTGAGTTTGGATGAACTTCGGCCTCCCAGCAATCATCCTCCTGCTCCCCCTGCAGCTTGGCCTCACTTCAACTCCCCAGCATCTCCTCCCTTTCTGCTTGGGCTTGGCCTCCAGGAAGCACCATTTGCCACTGCCTTGGTTCTCTCCACACACACATCATCTTCCACCACTAATTCTGAAAACCTTCTGGAAGGAAGTAGCAGGCTTGAGGTTCCTGAGTAAAGAGGCAGAACTTGAGTTTTCCACTGCCCATTTAAGGAGAATTCACTCATTTCCATCCCGCATCACAAGAGCTCTGATGAAGTCTTCGTGTTGCTAAATCTTATACTATGTTCAAACTGTCTCACATAAAAAAACCTCAATGATTAAACAGGACTGAAAAATGTCTCTGTATGTGCAGTCATTCCACTTACTTGATGACAAAAAGACAAAGGTAAGATACCATAAATAATACAAGATTTTTTGCAGCTTATTGTTTAGAATCCAAAACTAGGTGATAGTTTGCATTTTGAGATATTTTGTGTTTGACACTATATCAGGCTCTGTTGCTCAAACTGAGATGGAAAAGGTAAGGGCACATTTACATGGATTTCAAAGGATTTAATAATAAAATGTTCGTAAAGTATTAAAATAATTTTAGAGTACTTAAATATGCAAGAGACATATTATGGAGTAAACAAGAAAGTTCCATGTCGAGAAACAACAAAGAAAGTTGTAAAAACATTAGAAATTGTCCCTGGTTAATTAATAAACTATTAGAAAACCACAACACAACAAAACAACATATTGCAAAGGACAGTTTCTGAAAAATAATAACATCTTATCCAAAATGCATAACAGGATACCTCGTTTTTGCTGAGGTAGGGACCATGCTTTATCATAGGAAAAACAGAAGAAAGTGTATAACTGCTCAAGAGTTCAGGCCATGTTTTGTCAATTTGGCTCTTTTATCAGGCTCCCCATGGCAGTTGACTATGAGGATGGCTGGTGTCACCACCCAGGACTGAGACTGCCTGATGCCTCCAAGCATAAGCTTGTATTTTCAGTGTATTAAGAAATAGCCAGACTTAAACTGTTGGGCTGATTTTTTTTGTCTGTTTTTGGGGTGTTTGCATCAGAGTCAGTCATTCCAGGTAATAAAACTAATAAATTTTTCATGTTATAATATAATTCTGAAGATTTTCTCTTTAAAGAGAGGAACTGAAAACAATGAGCAGGGGTGAGAAGAGGAAGGTATAGACAAAAAGGGAAAGATCACTGAGAGGGAAGATGAATGAAGGGTGGGGTTTGGAAAGGTGAGACTGCATTTTGCTGTGCAAGTAAACTGAACCTGGCATCAGAAGCAGTCTGGGAAGTGCCCAGGTCACGAGTGCTCGTTCACATTTTTATATATCCTGCACACGATATGGAATGACTGAGAGTATAGCTTTGTAGGGTGATACTGAAGCATAACTATGTTACTTATTGCATAACTAAATTATTGTCTATAATAATGTCTCCATAACTATGGTATAGTGAGGTCCTGTTGGAATACCTCTAATTTGTTAGCTAAGACTTCCTGGAATTGAGGGGAGAAAAATATCTAGATTTTATTTTTAACTGTTCTATATAAAACACCTATGTCTTACGAGGTTTTTTATCATCTTTAGTGATAGGTGAGAGTCTTCTATTAATCTGTGTTGGCTGTTCTTGACAGTGATGGTGTTTATCTCTCAGGATTGTGCACTGGGGTGTAGAGTCAGTTCCTCCTCCTTTGCCTGAGCTGAATGCTGAAGACAGATTTTGAGCTGAAACAGATTTGGAGTATAAATAGAAGTGAAATCCACTTTTTCTTAAAGGTATTTAAGTGTGTTCTGGAATATTTCACATGTAGTTATTAGGTATTTTAAAAGATGATAATCAGAGTTAATACTAGTAGGGAGAAAGGAGAGCATCTTAGTCTAAGCTCAATGCACGAAGGTGATACAGATTGAAAAATAATCCTGTTTCAAATCTGTGTCCAACATTTCTTATTTTGAAGCCAAGTTAAACCTCATTTAAGATAATTCCATCGGAAATAGGAGGCCAAAATTTCCTTAAGATTTTAGGCATCTTTTATGTATGAGAGAGTCTTAATCTCTACTGTATTCTGTGGGAAAAGGAATAGAGACCTTAAGATATTTTTGTAACCTTGCTGATCTAGTGCTTATATAGTGTTATAGTGTATAGGCATTTCAGGGAATGGAAATCCCTTTAGCTTTTGCTACTTTTTCCTATAATCATGTATTTGGAATCCATTTGTCAGGTTTGTAGGGAGACTCAGCTCCTCTCTTGCCTGAAATAAATCAGTCTAATCTATTTTCCTCTTGTATTTTAAGTAGGAAATTATTCTTTTTACTTAGAACCTAAGAAGGATTCTAATTCTTTGCACAGAAGTAATTTGCCAAGGAAGGGTTTCCTTATCTTCCTGTCTATTTGCTTAACCAAGGAGATTGAAATGAGCACAAGCAATCCTGGTCTGTTCTGAGTAGTTATTTGTTTTCCTTCATGTTTGCCTTGATACTAAGCAGCCCTGAGCCATGTAGCATTTGAGCACTTCCCAGTCCTTCCATCCTGCAGGGAACCCACTGAGAGAGTAAAATATTACCTTCAGCCATGGAATGGATGCACAAGGAAATGACTTATTTAACAATAATTATCACTGAGCCAAGAATTTAACTTTGTCATTCTCAACCATCTGTTATTTCATAGGGTCTGCACTACAAAAATAGCAGCCACTTTATTAAACAGAAAAAAGAAATCTCAGGGAGTTTAATAACTGTTTTCCATAGGCAGAATTAAAGGTTTTTATTTGCATCACCTAAGTAAATTTGCTAATGGGATTAAAACAAAAGATTGGGTTTGCAATATTCATTTGAAATGATATATTTTGTGTTACATGACCCAAAATACCCCTCTATCAGCTCCCAGCAATTGTTCTCCTGCCTGCCCTCAGCTCCAGCCCACCCTCCTCTGTTACATTAGAGAAAAGGCCGCAGTGAACACAAAACTCCTTTTTTCCTGGCTGAACAATTTTTATCCTTTGGCCATTCTGGTTGAACCAAGCCTGCAAATGTGGAAGAATACTTTATACTTTGAAGTGTATGTTGCACACAAAGGTCAGTTAGAGTTTTTGTTATTTGTGGAAGTTATCTGGGTACCTTCCTGAACAACATTTAGAAAAATTTCAGTTCAATTTCAGCTTTTTAATCTAAATCTCTGTGGTAGCTGTTACACCCAGAAGGCTAAACTAGGAATTAGTGATATGGGAGATATAATTTTGAAGTTTTCCTGTTTTCTTTTCCCCCCTCATGTGGCCAGTTGGTAAAGCACAGATTTAATGGTGGTTTGGAGCACAGATATTTTATTCGGAAGTTCTCAAGTGCTGAAGGATTAGAGATTGCTCAGGAGAATATAGTGGCTCAAAAACCTTTTGAAGCATATTTGAATAGCTCTTATGGCGTTAAATGACTAGACAAAAAAAATGTCATCTTTGAGTCACAAAGTTCTTGAAAAGCCCAGGAGGGAAAAACCTGCAGAAGTGCTTTAGTATCACATGAGGGGTTGAAAAGAACATCATTTTCCTACACCTTCACACTGTTAGTTCTTTCAAATCTGGAGGCATTCAAATAATGTTCAGCTGAATTTTAGGAACTATTAGTAATTTTCCTTTATTATATATTACGTAGGATATAGAATATTTAGAAGCTACTTATTCTGTGACAGGGAAATTCCCGTGTGGAGTTGTGCAGGGAACAATGTGTAAATAAGACAAAACTGTGAGATTAAAATCTCATATTAAGATAGCCCTCTCAAAAACTGCCTAATGCTGCTCCCACCATGCCATGTTTGTGAGATGTGTTCTCTCCTCCTACCCTGCAAGCACAGGTAGAGATCACAGAATCATTTAGATGGGAAAAGACCCTTTAAAGCCCAACTGCAAATCAAGTCCAGCCATCATGTAGTAGTTCATCATTTAATTCCAACCCAAAGGATTTCAAAACTGATTAAGGCATTACTTCACAAGGGGAATATGTTAAAATGTTGCTGTTGTAATGTTGTATTGCCTTGACCAGAGTAGATGGTTTCTGTTCTACCCTCTTTAATGGCATTGTACCTCAGAGATTAGTGATACAGCTCTTTTCAAAGTTAGGTAGAGAAATAAACTGATTTCTTTCTTTAAGGCAGGCAGTAGCTAAATTGATAATTCCTATACCTTCGGTTTCTGCACAAATTAACCTGCTTCTGAAATTGTGGAACCTGCTCAAGTGGGAGCAACCCCAATATTTCTCACTGTCTTTTATTTTCCCTCATAATCTGTCCAAGAAAGCATCAAAATCTTTGAGTTGCTACTGTGGAACCAAACCTGCAGCTGCCCCTTCTCATCCTGATGGAGAGAGAGGCTCTGCATTTCACAGAAATTAATCCCAGCATTTCAATTGCTGTTATGCAGCAGCATTCCATTGTGACTCAGTGAAACAAGCTCATGGAATCTTTTACAGATGAGCTTTGTGCAATTCTCTTGTTACTGTTTCAGGTTCTGTTGTGTGGTAGGTTTTGTACAGGACACAGAAAACTTTCTGTGCACATTGACTCTTTGTAAGGAAGGTTCTGAGATGTAAAGTTATCACTTTTCTAGAAAACATTTACACTTAAATCAGAATCATAAGATAATTTAGAGTGGGAGGGGGATCTTCTGAGCTAATGTAGTCCAAAATGCTGCTCAAATTTGTATATACATATAATTTCATTAGGGGAGAACAGGAGTTTTACCTCTTTAATTAATGTTTATTATACTTCTATTAACTTTCATTAACACTTTTCAAGAACAGCAGTTTTCTGGGCTCTGGTATCTCTAACAGTGTGAGCTGCTAAGGGCTGAGCTTGTCAGAAGCTTAAATGAACAGTATCCAAGTCCAGTCCACACACTTCTGCCTGCTACAAGCACAGAGACTGACCCTTCCCATGCTGACACAGCAGCCAGGAGTGATGTGATTTCCCTGGGGAAAGTTCCTGAAGGTGTGTGTGTGTGTGGTTTTTGCCTGCATTTCAGAAAAAGCAAGTGGGATGTGCCAGGAATGAACCCAAAGGCAAGCAGTAATGAAATAAATGTGCTGCTTGGCTGTAAGAGCATCTTCTCATGGACCATAACATCAATTCCTAGGTAATAGAATGTAGCTGGAGAGTCTCCTCTGGTGTTTATGCAAAAGGAGAACTGGATTTCTTTACTTGCTCTCTGAAGCAAAACCACCCGTGAGTTACAGATAGCAGAAAAATATTTGTAACTTGCTCTAATAGGAAAATTCCTTGTGTAATTTCACGTCCCATTGTATCCCTCCATTACAGATTTCATTTCACATACCTTTCCCTACCTGCTAACATCAGTGGGTGTGCATTTGCAAAAGCAAGTACCAATAATCTAAATGTAAATATGTTTTTTAAATGATTCCTGCTGTAGGCCCTAGAGGAGGAATGAATAAATGAAATTTCATTCAGTTTTCCAAAACAACTTTTTTTTTTTTTTGAGGCTTTGTTTTAAAAAAAAACCATGAATTTTCTAGGAGTTAGAGCTTCAGACTTTTAAAGCTTTTTAGAATTCTCTCAGTTTAGGCAAGTGAAACCAGAAGAATCAACTGCTTTTGGAGCTTCTGCAAACCTCAGTGCTTTATATTGCTCTTCAAAAGAAACAGTGATAGGAACAGCAGACCAGGCTGGAAGAAAGGTTCACTGATATTTGGCAAAACATAATCCCACCTGAGATTATGAGAAACATATTATTTAAACCAGTAGTATCTTCAATAATGATTCTTAAAAATTGGTATCCATTATCATTACTATAATTTTTTAAAATTTTGATACCCAGTAATATTTGTCAGATTCTTCCCTTTTACAGAATTACATGTAATACTCTTAACATCCAATTTTTCAAGTATATTTTTAATGTTTCTTGTGTCCCACTGATAATTTATGGATTAAATGACCTCAAAACAAATTGTCACTTGAGGTGTTAACAAACATTTTCATGTTGTTTCAGCAAATCTTCATGGGTTTCAGTAGAAAACACATTGTATGGGTTCCCTACAGCTGTTATACTGGTACCAGTAAAATATAAACGAAATTGGTGTGAACATAAATAAGTTCAGCTTGTGGTTCTTTGATGTTAATTATGGAGACAGGCAATCTGATTTTTTTTTTGTTTGCCATGTGTATTCTTCACATTATACAAGCATCTTTCTGTTTAAATGGTTTAAAATATGATTGTGTGGTCTCTTCAATTTAATTAGTTGTGGTTTTTTCTATTTTAGAGCTTAACTTTTTCTTTTCATTATGAAACCTTTTCTTCCTGACTAATTTTGAAGGAATTAAGCATGCTGGGTTGATTGATTTATTTTTGTCTTTCCCAGCTGTAGGTATCCAGATGAAACTTGAATTTTTCCAGCGGAAATTTTGGACTGCAAGCAGACAGGTATATTTTAAATTGAAGGGTTTTTTTTTTCATTGAATTCACAACAGTTTTTAAACTGTGGAAGTGATGATCTTGTCCCAAGCAAACTATTGTAAAGAAACAATGTATTTGAAGACTTGTTCTGGTTTTACATTTGGATACAGAAAAAGAGAATTCAGT
This sequence comes from Irena cyanogastra, assembly GCA_013397155.1. Lineage (NCBI taxonomy): Eukaryota > Metazoa > Chordata > Aves > Passeriformes > Irenidae > Irena > Irena cyanogastra. The sequence goes on from VWZV01007991.1 coordinate 206,637, forward strand.
GATGAAGAACAGTGGCTTGAGTTTTGGAAGCAAGTTGAAAGTTTATTAATTTTAGGCCCCAATACATAAGGAGTTACTTTGTTGGCACGTGGGTTTTCTCCCTTAGAGAAAGAGTGAACAGTAAATAAAAGTGTGGTGTTTGTTTCTAGTGCTAGCACAATTTTGACTTCTCACTTAGGTTTTCTCTCTAACACGAATAACTGTAAGATCACACAGGTTAATTAACAAAACTGCATTCCTGAATCATGGCTGGCACTCACAGTGCTCAATAAACTTTACCTAAACCATTCAGGGAGAGGACTGAAGAGGATCATCAGGTACTTTCTAAAGACTGGGAGATGCCACCCTGGTTTGAGAATCGATTGGAACTGTGCTGTTACAGAAAACAAACCCTGACCCCAGCCCTGCTGGAGAATCTTCTCTCATCTATGAATGGTCTCAAAGATTTAGAGTATGGAGGAGGTTGTGGTGTTTAAAGCAGCTGAAATTGTCACAGTGTGAATGAGCCCTTTCTCTGCACAGAGGAACAGAACACATTGGGTGAATGATTCTAAAGTTTGCTAGTCATCTTAGAATTAATTTAGATAAAGATCTAATCAATATCAACTCCTTTAAAATTTTGTTCATATGAATTTATAAAATGCTTTATTTTGTAATCATCAAATGAGAATTGAAAATCGTTTATTGATTTTTTTATACAATCTTTAGTGTGCATCACTTGATGGCAGATGTGCTATAAGTTGTGATGATGAAGTAAGTATTTAACAGATTTTTTTCCATTGTATACCTCCAATACAGTTGATGAATTTAATTTGAACATCTCATTGTACATTATGGTCCTTATCACCTTGTAAATATTACATTATTTGGATAATGAGACTTTTTTTTGCCTGCTACAGATACCCACTGAATTACAAGGTTGACTCCAGTACCTCAACCACGTGTTGCAATAATTTCTGCTTTGTGAATCCAGTTTGGGAAATAATTTCAAGCACTGCTAAGGCATTTTTTTACTACTTTATTGTTAATGAAAAAAAAGCCACTAGCAGTTTATTCTTCAGCTGGACACCAGCAGGAACCATAAAATCATGTTTAGAAATTTAGTAATAGTGTCAACATTGCTGATTTAGAGATTCCAGACCTTTTCTTAATGACAAATCACACTATTGATAGGACTCAAATATCACAGCTCCTCTGGTTAGCCTGTTGACTTTCACAGTTTCTCTCAATGGCAAGAAAATATCTTCTGAACATTTACAGTATAAATTACATTACAGTATAAATTAAAGAATTTAAAAGTAAACAGGAAGACATTAATGCAAATTGAGTGGCACAATAGTCAATAAATATTAATGACTATTAATAATAACATGATAATTGTAAGTATGATTAAAAATAAAGGGGATCAGTTGATGAGTGTGTGATACTTTTGATCCTAAAATAGAGACAACCCATTAATTAAAAATTTTTTTTTTTTTTGAGAGCTTTGAATTTGCTCATTTATTGTTTTCCTGATGCCTCACGTTTTATTTTCGTGTTCTGTTTTCTTTCTTTTTCGTTTTTGGTTTCTTGACCTGTGTTACATTCCATTACTGTTATTGTATACTGGAGCTGTGAAAAATACATAGAGGACTTGAACTGGATCAAAGTTGCTGTAGTTCAGATGTGTTCTCAGGCCTCAGTTAACATTCTTGCTGTGTTTATTCTGGACTTCATGCCCACAGTTTTACAAGCTCAGGGACTCTCCACCTATGGAATGTTCCCCTTGAAATCTGAAATTCACTGAACTTGAACCTTTGGGCAAACCTGAGCATAGTTCACTTCCAATACCTGTGGAACATTGTGAATTAGAGTTCTTTCATGCTGTAGTCTATGCAAATGCTGTTACCCCATGTATAAAACTTGTATCAGAAATCTGTTTGAGATTTGCTAGCAATGAGTAAATGCATTCTTCTGCCCTTTGTCTGTGCTAAAGTTAAATTACAAGCTGTTTCTTTAACACAGTAGTAATACTGAAAGTTATTTATCTTGCTGGCAAATGGTGAATGAATTATTCTGAATGAATATTCTTTTTCCTAGTTAATATTTTTAAAATGGATTGAAATAGAAACCTCTTATCTTCACATTCCACAAAAAAATATAGATCCCATTAATTGCATTATGCCTATTTCAAATAAGAGTGCTAAAAATTTCATATCTTTTAAAGTTCTGAACTGTGCTAGTGAATAACTAAATCTTAGAGATTTGAGATATGGCCACTAATTTTTGAATTGAGCCAGTCTTTTCCCAACAGCACATAAGCAATAAACTATGAAATTAGAGCCTGCACTTCTTCTTGTCCAGCATGACTTCTTTTATTTCTTTTCTATACTGTGGAGGAATATTGTTTCTAAAACAGTATCTTTAGATTAATCCTTCATGCATGAGGACTGCAGATATGTACCCTGAGAAGCTCTAGTGCTGGCTTAGCCCCTGTCCTGGTGCAGGCAGTGGAGGTTTCTGGCTGGCTGTGGGACAGCAGTGCTGTGCACTCAGAGCCTGCTTCTCCTGCTGCTGCAGCTCCATCCTGCACACAGCACCGAGCTCAAGGAGCTGCCTCTTGTGGCTGCATCAGCTCTGCCCAGATCCTTGCCAGCACCATCAGCTCTTCACACTGCACTTGCCAGCTCTGGCTTTCCAGCAGATCAAAGGTTGGAAATTAGTTGTTTCAACTTCCTTTCTGACGGATTTTCTGTCACTGGGCTTGCCTGCAGCTTGGGCTCTCCTTTTAGATTGAATATCCTGCCTTTGCATTAGGGGATGATGTTCATTCTGAATTTTTTCTTGATTTCAGCTTCTGTTTGTTTTGGTTTTTTTTAACTCCACTTCAAGCTAGCATTTCTGCAAATTTGCCCTCTTGGGCCCCACAGGACAGCACCTATATGTGGCCAGAATGTGAGTCAGGCACATCTAAGCATCTCAGGAAAGATCAGACTGCATTTTCACATCTTGCACAGCTACTACTGCATGAGGCTGCTTTCCTCCCTAAAACAGCACAGCAATCTTGCTGGATGTGCAGGGTGCAGCAGAAAGCATATTTTGTCACATTTCTGTACAGCCCATTTGCAGCAGGAAAGGTTTTCTATTAAAAACAAAGCCAGGAGGATTCCTGTATCGAAAGCCATTCTGCTTATTTTTTTCCTTTTTTACAAATGTCATAGAAAACTCAATAAGCAAGGATAAAAACGTTGCTGATTTAGAGCAACAATAGAAATACAATAAAGATTTAACACTGAGATAGTTATTTGGCAATCCTGAGGAGAAACTGAGTCGTACCAAGGTTTCAGGGTTTGAGTTGAACCTTATGTTTAAACTCTGAAGTGCAGTAATTAAAGCTTTGCCTGTAGCAAGTAATTCTGTGAGGTTAAACTGCTGCATGTGTGTGTGGAGGGAAGCTCTGATTTGCCTTTACCTTGTTTTACACAGCTCAGACGTCTGACCTAGGAAAAGCTAACAGTCCTACCTCTAAATCCAGTTCCCAATTAAAAATACAATTTGAAAAGCTTTAGGAGACCTGTGGGGCCTCTTTTACAGAAGTTTCTGGTCCCATCCCCCAATGAACAAATTAAAAAATATTACCTGCTCCCCTGTTGGCTCTGCAGGCTGACACTGTGTTTTCATTAATACCTCGTTAGGGTAATGACTTTGTGCTGATGTTTTTCTCCAAATACAGGGGAAGCCATCAGGAACGCTGGAGTCCTGTGCCTCTGCAAACTTTACTATAAGGGAAGCTTTTAAGAAGGGATTATAAAACCACAAAATTTTGGTTTTTATGTTTGTTTGTAATTATCTTATATCCTCCCCTTCTGTACACATCTTTGTTTAGTTTTGCATGAAAAAAGCATGCAAATTAAATTGGATAATATCCCGTAACTAAGACTACACTCATTTTGAATTTATGTAAAACCTTATAACAACCTGAAGGTTTTACCCATTTAGAACTGACTTAGAGGTAAAGTACATAATTGACTTACTGTTATGTCCTAAAATCAAAAATTAAAATAGTGTTTTATTATTTTTCAGACAATCAACTGTTACCTAATAGATAACAATGGATTTATTTTAGTGTCTGAAGACTATCAACAGGTAAGATTTTTCTTGAGTCTTCTCATGTAACATATTAATCTAAAATTACGTTTTTGAAAATAGGCCACGATCTGAAAATGGTAAGGAATTAGTAACATAAAAAAATTCCTTCTACAGAGAATGTAAGCTTTTTTTCTCACAGTAGCTCAGTTCCTTTCTCCCATTGGAACAGGGTCTGTTCTTGAATTCATAAATGTTCTCTTTAAAGACCTTTCTCACTGCAGAAGTGTCTGTCTTCTGTGAGAGGGTTTTACTCCAAGAAAAAAAAAATCCCTGTGCCATTTTTCTCACATGGAACAGTTGGGAAGGGAGGGGGAGAGGACACAGAGCTTTTACATTCAAACTTAAGATAATGAGATTTTACAGAGCTGTTGGCTCAGGAGTTTGTTTTCTGAAGGGGATTACAGTCATTGAAGGATTATAACTAAGCACTCAGCATCATAGTGGAGAGGACAAGAAATATGATTATCACGGAATCATAGAATGTTTTGCTCAATCCTGCAAACTTTATGAAGGAACCATCACCATTCTCATTAACTCTTGCCTGAAGACTGCTGGGATGGTGCCCCAGTCGTGCCAGAATTGTCTGAAGTTGAATTGTTTTTATGTGTTGGGATTGTGAATAGGAATAGCCACACTCCTACTTAGCCCTCAGCTGAATTAAATTTGTTATGATGAGCGTGACCTAAGAAATACACTCATCATGGAATGATTTGATACACTTAAAACCTGTTTGTCTATATCCCCTTTGGTTGTTGTTACTATTTACAGATGCACAGCTGTGACTTGTGTCAGTGATTTGCCAGCTCATGGCAAAAGGAGGAGGGGTTTCTGTTGGTAGTCACCTGATAAAAGCCATCAGGTATTCCGGTGAATAGCTTGGACAACTGTTGCACTAGAAATAGGCTGGAAATGTGTTCTGACCTGTTTTATTAGTTAAATGTGTCCAAGTCTAAGAGGGACAGCAGAGAAGTCTCGATGTTTATGCAAATTTATGCCAAGATTCCATTGGTGTATGTCTGTTCTATATATACAGTGTGTATAGAGGCTATTGTGGCTAGGGAAGTGGGGTGATGCCTTATCCATTCCTGACCTATCTGGAGCTGCTTCAGCACTGTTTTTCTGTCAGCTTTCCAAACATGACCTGAACTGCTCCACGAATCAGATTTGTGGGGCAGAGTAATTCTTCTGAATTGCAACTAAATCCTGATGTATTAAAAAAATGATGATAACCTTGGTGTGGCTGCTTTGGGGGAGAACTGGCATTTACAAAGGGAGCTTTTGTGGAGAGAGCTGTCACTGAAATGTCTTCATAAGACTGGTGCACAAGTTGACAAATCAGGTTTATTGCTATCTAAGGTTATATGAGGCATTTATGGTTTGGAGTTTCTCGACATTGCTGCCTCTCCAGTCGTTAGGGTAATCTTTCTTCATCAGTCAGCCAGGGCTATTGGAGCTGGTATTTTTAGTCATGTTCCTTGTGTTTCTAGGAGACTTTACATACCCATATGTTTTGGAAAATGTTCCAAGATTCCCCTGAGGAAAGGAAAGGGAAAAAAAAAAGGCAATACTTGCCTTTTAGGTAGAGGAATGCCTTTTTTTAGCTAGGGCTGTAACTTTTCTGCCTGCCAACTCCCAGGTGCATACTTGAGGTCAGCTAAGTTCCTTGTAATGGAATTGGGGTTTAGTTCATACAAAACCTATGGAATCCATGCAATTTGAGAGTGTAGTGCCCTTTCCCCCTCATAAATTGTGGGATTTCTCCCTTTAAACAATGAAGAGAAATATCCAATCCTCCTGGGAGCTGAGGCTCTAAAATAAAACAGGTCTTCCCAAGGTAGAAAAGTGCTGTACTTGCAAGATTTTCCACTGTCACGTGAATGGCTGCAGATGACGGAGTCACTTCCATCTCACTGACCAAATTTATAACAGCAATGTTTGTTTTCTCAACAGAGATTTATTTTTATTAGTCCACAAGTACTGAATAGGGACAAAATGAGTAATTCATCAAGCTGAGTGGTTTTAAGTATGAAATGACTCTGAATGGAGTTAAAATTTATAGGATTGATGAAATGTACTGTTCCAGCTCCTTAAACAGGTCATACAGGAATTATAAACAATGTTTGTTAATGACTGTTTATGAAATCCTCTCACAACCTGTTTATATCTTTTTTGAATAACATTTTAATCACAAGAGTTTGTGATCAGATTAGTGTGTTTTCTTTACAAGCTTTAGGTTTGGAAGGCTTTTATTTTTGCTATTAGATGTTATATAATGTACCTCAATATATCGTTTAAGCTCTCACATCTGCTCTGGGGTAATAATATAATCCCAACAATTTGCCCTGACTGGGAAGTCCTCTTCAGGTTTTATGTAGCAGCAATCCAGAAAACCTGTCTGTGTCACTGCCAAAGCCACTCTTGTCAGATCCTAGAATATGCCAGTTTAAATTGCATCCAGTGTTGTTTAGCCTTTATCTATGCTTTTGCTAATTCCTTGCATTTTCTCCTCACAGACTGGTTACTTTTTTGGGGAGGTTGAAGGCGCCGTGATGAACAAGTTACTAACAATGGGCTCTTTTAAGAGGTAAGAATTAACATTTTATCTCTTAAAAAATGTTTTAACAAAAACATCAAAGTCATGTAAAAGAAAGGCAAGACTGGCAGTGTGGCTGAATTTTCATCTATCCCTCTTCTCTGTACAACCTGAGTGTAATTTGATTCCATACACATCAAATATTGAGAGTATTGGAGTCAGCCTACAGTGAGTTTCTTATTAAAGGATGGTTTATTTGACTACAATGCTAAAACTGTGTCCCTTCCTCTTCCTGCTGGGCTCAGGTGGAAAAGGGATTGAGCCATATCCACTGCTGAGCAGTTTTAAACAGCTCTAAAGCAAAACATTTATGCCACATTATTATTTTGACCTGTGAAAAGTTGGAGATGGTTCAAGCTAGACTGTGCAAAATGCCCTGTTATTGAAGGGAGAATGTGTTCTCCCAGTTATCCATCTCCATTCTCCTGCTAACTTATCTTTGAAGTTGTGGCTATTGACCTGGTCTCACTATCATGACAATATTAAAAACTAACAGTGATTTTAAGTGTTGTACTTTGAAATAAATTATGCACTCCGAGGAATTAAGAATCAAATTTCCCTTTAACCTGTAACTCACCACTGGAGCCTTCATGGCTTTCACGTGGTCTAAGAACTGTTCATGTGGTCTAAGAGTTGTTCTGTGCCCCTTTGTCCTCTTCAGCATGAGAAAACTGCTTTTATAATTTTCCTTTTTATTTTCCTGTGCGTTTCTAGTGTGAATAAAAAGACATATCACTGATGCCATCCATCACTGAGTTTAGTTACTGCCTGTCAGGGTGTGTACCAAGGCTCTCAGGTGGTTTATGAGCTTGCTTGGTGAATCAGCTGCCTTAAAGGCAGAGGCTTTCAGTGCTGTCTGTCCATGGCAGCTGAGTGCCACCCCCAGGAAAGGACTGACCTGGAATGTGAGCATCTAGCACTCACGGAATCATCCCTAGCCCTAGTTTTCTGAGGGTGACGACTTTTTTTGCATTTAGCACTACATTGTAACATATGCAGCAGAAGGAAGTGAAGTGATACCTGTTTGTAGACTGGGTTTGGCAATGAAAGGATCTGCTTGTACAAGAGATGAAGCATTTTATTTAATGCAAAGGACAAAATACAGTCAGAACTAAGGGATAGTGCTTTAACTTGTCCCAGTTTGTTTTGTCCTGCCCAACAAAGCATTTCAAACAGAACATCAGCTCAGGGATTGATGGTGGTGGGTACCACCACAGAGAAAACAGGCACAGCTTGAGAGTTCCATCTAAAATGCAGTGGGTGGGTGGATCTTTGGGCTGGACCATTGCTTAGGATTTTGCTGGTGTTGGACTTCATTATTAGAGACAATGAAGCCACAAGGTCAGTGCAACTGAGCTGCATACTGAAGAAAATGTAAACACAATGAGCCAGTTATTCAACCATGATAAACTGACCATTGCAAATCAGTTAAAGGTGGGACAGCACCAAAGTGGAGCAATTGCAAGTGAGCAGCTTCCCATAGAGCAGATAGCAGCAGCAAAATAAACCCAAACCAAACTGTCTTTGAGCTGTGTTAGGTGAGGCCTTTAAATACATTATTCCAACAATATGAAGAAGAAATTTTCTCTAGTTCTCCTGAAAAATAGTCAGATGCATTTACAATATTTTTTAAGATTATTAATTTGTCTTAGTGGGAACTGTGTTTTGCTTTTCCAACATTTATTTATATGAAATAAGAAGAAAAGAAAGAGGGTGCTTGGTGCAGTGGATCTGTCAGCAGTGCCATTTCCCTGAGAGCACACTGTGGGCATTGCCCACATGGTATTGCCATTGCTGCTCTTGCCAAGGAGGCAAAGCAGAGAGCGAGCTCTGTCCATTGCACTTCATTCTGACAATTCCCAGAGCCATCCTTCCCTGCACTCTGCTTCTTACATGGCATGGACACTCCAGCAGGTGAATTCCATAACCCTGCCCTGCTTGAGCTGGCTGTGCCCCCTTTTTGGTGAGTTCAGAAGGTTCTGGAGCCTGGTGTCCCCTGCAGAAGAGTTTGGTGACAGCTCCAGCAGCCGTGGGGGTGGAAGTCCCTGTCCTTTGGTCTGAGTGGCAGTGCCAGGGTGTGCTCCCACCTCCTGGCCCTGCCAGCTGCCAGGCTCTGCACCCACAAAAGGAATGAAATAGCTCCTTGTCTGTTCTCCCAGCTACCATAGATTTGGAGTGATATAGAAGTGCTTTGTGGGATTGAGATGGAAGTGCTAAACAAAAGGGGGTTGTTTGCTGCTGACTGTATTTCTTTTCAACCTGCAGCAGGATGAAATTCAATTTTTATGTTGGCTGTTTATTTTTTAAAGTGAACTTAAATACCTCCTTCCCTCCTCAATTTCTTTAAACTCAGTGCTTCTTTTGAATAATGTGTGCATAAGTATGTATGTATATTTTCTTAGTTTATGGAGTTTATAATTAGGGAGAAAAACTATATCAGTGCCTGCACAGCAACGTGACATGCTCTATGATTTCATTTAGCAAAATTATGTTTATCTTATACCTTAAGTATTGCACACAGTTAAATAATTTAAATATGATTTAAATGTATTATTAAATAAATTAGGATGTGCTTATGGAAAAGTATCTGCTTCACATAACTTAGAAAAGTTTCTTTATGGTTTTCTCAGCACTTTGTTTATATAAAAACAGTGAAAAAAAATTCTACAGCTCAAACCATGAAAATCTAAAAAACCAACACTAGCATCGGGAAAATTAAGGGCTATCAAAGCAATGAGATCCCTAAAGAAATAAACATAATAAATCTGTAAGGGAAAAATGAAACATCTCTTGACTTCAAAACACTTTCACCCTTTCCAGTAGGAGGAAAACTAAGCAATTCTATATGAAAAATGTGGAAGCAGCATCATTTCCTCTTACAGGTCTCTTTCCACCAGGCATCCTCTTACACAGAAGAGTCTATGCATTGGTATTTGGTATTTAGTCATTTTGTAATTTTGGTATTTGTCAATATTGGCATTTGATCAGGTTGTCAGGATGTGTGACTGAAGGGGCACACCCCTGAAATGCAGCTTTCCCAGGAGCTAAGGCTCAGTCTGTCAAATTCTTGTTGCTCTGAGAGCTTCTCTTGTTTCCTGATTTTTCTTGTAGTGCAGAGCTGTGCTCTTCACGTGCACCAAGAGGCAGACTTTCATCTATCTGTCTTGATTTGCTTTATAAGCAAAACTGAGTAAGTGTGTTGCCCCCAGGTTATGAGTATAAAAGAAATTCAGAACTTTTGTTTTTTCCTAGAAAGTAGCTTATAAATTCTTAAAGCCAAATCATGGGTAACTAGTTGCTTAACAACAGGACACAGTTTTCACAGAGGCAGCACAGCCTCCAAATGAAGAATATTTTTCTGTTTTGGCCAGTATTTAATATTTAAGCATTTTATTAATATATTCTTAATTTTTTTGGTGCTAAATTGACGCATTTAAAATTTGTGTTTATTTTCATGTGAATTTTTACAGTCATGGATTTAGCTGCCTGTTGATTGGGCAAATTGTACATGTATGCTTTGGAGAAGATCAGAGGTAGACTGAAAGAACATTCCAAATTGCAGTTGTTGGACTTGGCATTGGACAAATTGTCATTACCAGCAAGGTTTACTTTTTATTTCAGCATTTACTAAATGTGCATCTGCTACCTGCACACTGAAACTCCCACCTTGCTGTGGAGTATGTTTTCTGCTCATATTTTGTTTGTGTGATATCTAAAATTAATGTCTTTAATCAGAGTTTTAGGCATTGTTCGACTTTATGTCTCTGTAAATATTACTTTTAATGCAGTGTATTCATATACAGAATCAGTTTATACACTTAAGGAGAAACACAGGCATATTTGTTACAGAAATCAGTTCTCATTCCATATACTCTAAATACAGGTTGAGTTGTAGTTTTTATACGTGTTATTCCTTGAGAACCGTGGCAATAGCTGAGCAATCAAAGCAAAGATACGTGATGACAAATTTGGTCAAAATGCTGTAATTTAGTTTATTCTTTCTGTTGATTTTGGTGAAAGGTATTACCCTGGCAGCTTCTGGGCACTAATAATGTGTCAGTGCAGGTGTGAGAGCCAGAGCAGCACCAGTCTGGGGTTTCCTGCAGTGTCCTGTCCTCCCCACAAGAACCTCTCAACTCTTAGAAACTGCTTTGCTGTTCACACCATTCAGCACTGTCCCTCTTTCCCCTCCTTGTGAGAGTGCCAGACAGGCTGCACATCCTGTGTCTGAGCTGTGAACATCTTTCCACCACAGGTGAGCTGTAGTCACCACTAATTTTTCCACAGACTACTGAATAAAGCATAAGGTCAATAATTAGGACTTCTGAACTATTGGTTTCCTTTTTCAGCTCTTTAGAGCATTTTTTCTTTTCCTATAAACTGGATGTTTACTTCCATGGTAAAAAGCTTATTATTCCTGCACATTATTTAAACACACCAAATCTTGAACTGCTGACAAAACATTTGAAATTTTACGTGTTGAAGACCTTTCAGCTGCTACAATTGTCAGTGGTGGTATTTTACACTACCAAGTAGAAATCCATGGGTGTGATAAAACCTGGCTGAAAGCAATAGAGAGTACATCTGCCTGTATATCCTGTGCTGCTGGTAGGTCTTGGAAGTTTCATTTTCTTGAACCAGATTCACACTCAATTGTAAGTACATTGCAAAGTAGGAGAGTGGAATTTACTGTATCAGGAAATTGACAACAAAAGGGCTTTTACTAAGATGTGTTTGGCTGCTGAAGTTACATAAGTTGACACAGCACATTTTGGTTGTGCTAAATAGCTGATGCTGAACACAATTGCTCTGTGGACTACAGGTGTGGAAGTTGACAGTGTGGTGGTGTCAGAAAGTCTCAGGAATGTCCTCTGTAGCAGGAGCAGAGCTCCCTGGGAGGTGCTGTGATACAGAGCATGGATTTGGGCACACAGATGGGCTTAGGAAGTTGTGTTCCCCCACTATGGTGAGTTGGATGCAACACAGTCAGCTGCAAACAGTTACTTAAAGCTGGAATGCAATCACTTCAGAAAGGGTGATCTGGAAGCCTTTCTTCTGGGCTGCCTTTCTGAGTGAGAAGAAAATCTCAGAATAGCAGTGAAATGACACCTGAACACAGGAGCACTACAGTGACTCAGGCAACTGCTCTGATTACAAATGCTCTCCTACCTTTTATAAGGACTAGGGCTGGGAGGATTTTGCTTCCCTATTGTAAGAATAAAACCAAACCAACTGGATTTGAAATTGTGAATGCCTTGGAACCATTCACAGTGACAGAGAATCAGGAACTGTTCAGTATGTTGCAGTGTTCAGATTTCAATGTGGTTATTAGCTTCACCCACTGATCTATGAAGTGTGTTACAAAATCCTTATTTGTTTCCAGGTCTTTTAAGAACGTTTTGCTGTAATGCTTTCACTGATATATTTTGCACATCCTGTGCTATAATTTTTTGAATCATCTTTAGAAACTTTGAGCTAGGTGTTGAACAGTCCACTTTGATACTTACTGAGACAGCAATGCATTGTTTTAAACACAAAACTCATTCCAGACTTTTGTTCAGAAAACTATGTACCTTTCTAAGCATTTGCTCCTTTTGGTGATTTTTTTTTGTTTCTTTTTTTTAAACCTGGATATATTAGCTGATTTCTCATTTTTCCTGAACCAGAACCTTCACACTGAAAGATTCAAATATATTTGCTAAAACTAAACTCATCTAACTGAAACAAATATCATCCACAGATGATATCAAACCTTTCCAATTTCTGTGGTGTTCCCCATGATTTTGAGGTTGTTCATTAAAACCCTTCCCTTCTGCCATCACTCTAAAATTTATTAATTTTTTCCCTTTTAAATGAGTACATTTATTTATTGGTTTTCTTTCTCTTAATCATAGTGCAATCTTAGATTGCTGGGTACTCCCTACAATAAAATAAGACAATCCACAGAAAATATAACCTAGCATGTTGGGATGCAGTATTGATTATATTTCTGATTACTTGTGGGAGTATATATTTCAGTATTTTAATACATTTTTGTCTTTGAGCATTTAAAGAAGCTATTGACTATCAGAATGCAATAATTACATAAGAAATGTAATACAAGTTCAAATACTGAGGGGGGAAAGGCTTTTATCAATATCAAAAATTAAGTTCAAATTATAATAGATCTTTCACAAGAGATTATAATAGAATATATATTATATGTATAGTATAGACTCGTATAATATTGCATATATATATGCTAGTATATATTTAATAGTATTATAATAGTAGTTGATTAACACTGCTTAGCAGAATAATGAAGTTCTGTTGTGTGAAACTGAAAGCCGAGACATTGATTACACTTTCAAACATGGAATAGTCACCGAAATTAATAAATATATTAAAAAAACATTTACAATGAATACAGACAAAACAACGTATTCTGCTTCTAAGGCTAGGTACTAAATGAAGCAAGATGGAACTCTTTCATCCTTATAGAATTTCTTGGTACTGTGCAGAGAGCACATTAACACCTCTAAACTGCCCTTTTCTGTGCATTTATCTCTTGCCTCCATCACTGGGTGGGCCAAGTGCACACACAGCAGCACCATGCTTGCATCCCAAGGAATAAAATGGTCGATAAGGCGGGAAAGGCTGAGCTCCAGAAATCCCTTTCCAGGGGCTGGATCCTGACCGCGGTTAAAGGATGAAAGAGAAGGAAGGGACAAGCTAGGGGAAGTGGTGTATTTCTGCATGCCACGGAGGCAGCACAGCTTACACCGTGTACCGCTCTGTTTGTCTTGGCAGATCGGGGTGCGCGGATCTGGCTGTGGGCGGGATTCTGCCAAGGATGGGATGGTCAGTGTTCGACTCACACCATGTTTAGGTCTCTAGTTATGCGTTTGTCTCCCATCTGCCTCTCTCTGCCAGTCCACAAAACAATGGCTCCCTAGGCATTTCAATTCTCAGCATAAGAGAAAAACAATAACGTAAGCAGTGTGACCATGTGCTAAATGTTTAGTTGAAGCTGCGACATCCAGTGTATTAGAGATTTTGTCTGTGAGCCAGAAAGAAAATATAGACATAATAAAGAAGATTTTAGTGATGATTGCTGTCACAAAATTAGTTAAAAAAAAAATATATACTCTCTACCACAACAGAATGCAACATTTTATTGGTACAACTTGCAAGGTTTCATGGCATGCAGTGCAGGATGCCTCGTGGTGATGCTGAATGCATTTCATGACCTGGTTTTGGCAGCTTCTGGGACATCCTCTCTGCAGCTGAATTTGTGTGCTCTTCTCTCCTCTTCACTTAGAAGCAAGGCACACATTGCAAAACATTCTAGTTCCATCTCATACCTCTATCACCCATCTCTGTCCAGTTGTGTTCCCTTGTCCCTCTGATGATGCAAAAGTCAAATGGAAATGTTTCAAATAACAATTGTGAGTTCTATATATTTACACTTGTTGCAAATTATCAGCTAAAGATTCTTTACATCTGCGACAGATTTTAAGTGTTTTGTTCATGTGGATGGATAGTTAATTGATTACTCTATGGACAGACAGATTTAGAGAAATAATCACAACAATTCCACGTACTAGCTCTGAGTTCTGGATTTTACATTTAGATCTCTGAAGTGTTTCAATGATGAGTAAGATTGCAAGCATAAGTAAATTTCCCTGTTTACTATGCATCTGAGGAGGCTTCTAGCATAAGCTGATTACAGCAGGTACCTGGAATATTTTGCCTTCGTGAAAAGAAGCAAAGGTAAACCCATCCTGCTTCAAATATCTGTACTGTCAATGCACTGAAATTCCCTCTGTCTCCTTCAGAAGCAATGCCATGTTACAAAGCAGTTGTGCCCTGAGATGCTGGGATTGTAGAAGAGTGTTTCTGCTTTTACTGAAGTTTGAGTGGTCTGTTGTCAGAAGCCTCTCAAATGCATAGGCTCTTTCACTTTCTGGGGCTAAATGTGCTGATCTCAGTCCAGAACCAATTGTTTAAGCATTGTGTTGGATGTGTATTCTCCTCCTCCCACATTGTTTATGCCATTGCGTGTTACACTTTCTGTGTATCCTCCCTGGTTCCTCCCAGTTATGCTTTTGCTTTGTTCTGTAGTCTGCTAAAATCCTTATAAAGTTTTCACAGCATTTCTTACACTCTCTCATGTAAACTGTATTTTAACAACCCCATTCCTTCTTTCTCCCCCAGCTGTTACAATTTTTATTTTCCTGTCCACTTTGTGAACAGAATGTTCCATATCATCATTTTTATTCCACTGTGCTTTCTTCCTTTAGTCAAGCAGTTTTCTGTTCTTCCCTGTAGAATTACTCTTTATGACTACCAGGCCATGTGTAGGACAAACAAAGAGAGTAGCGACAGTGCCCATAGCTTACTGGACGTAAGTACAGCACGCCTCATGAGCATCTTTCCATGTAATCATCAAAGAAAATGGTTGCAGATATCTCATGGCCATTGTAAAACTGTTATTTTGGTTTGGAATGACAGCTCTTGTGTTCATCCCAGAACTTACAAAGGGTGGTTCATTATAAACTAATGCAAAGTGTTCAGTTTTTTCGAGTTCAATCGTTTTAATGCTGAGCCACCACTCCTGAGGTTCTGTCAGAATGTTCTTTGCACTGTATGAATCTGCCTTCTTAGGGATTTGTAAATTTGGCAATAGATTGTGTTTTGTCTGGGAGACTGGAGTCACATATGCCTTTTCTGTACGTAAACACGTAATTCAAATTAAAAATTGAGATTTTTTTTTTTTATATTAAAGGAATGGTTCATTGGCAAGGCATGCAAGTCAATGATTTTAACAATTTCTTTTTCCTAGTATTTAAACATGCCTTTTAAAGTAGAATTTTGATGCATTTAAACCCTTGTGGTGCAATTTGAGTACAAACCCTGTCCCTCTGCTAGGCTTGATTGGAGACAATCTGTGTCTTGCCAAGGCAACACTTCCTTTTTGCTAAATCCTAGATCAGGGTAATAACCCCAAGGATACTTTGTAACCATGCATCCATTTTACTGATTGCTATAATAATCTATCAGAACTGATCAGGTGTTAGATAGAGGCTTTGCATATTAAAAAGGAACTGTTTTCACAAATAGATGACAGTAATAGCATGAAAAAATTCTTATGTAAAGAGAACAGCAGCAAAGCACTGGCAATTTTGCCAGTCTGGAAAAGTTATCTGAGTGTATTTTTAAATGCACATCTAACTAGAAAAATATAGATCTAACTAGGAATAAAATAATCCTTTAATATTTTTGTACATTTGGGGATGTTTTCATTTACATATTTACATGATTCTGTTTCTCATATGCCTGGACTTAGGGCATTTATCAGTTTGTTATCCACTAAAGTCTGAACCCAAGAACCCAAGACCATCTTCCCATCATAAATATTAGACTGCAATGAGACCTAAACTATTAGTAAAATAGAACAGGATGCTGTGAAATGCATTTGCATGAGATATCTTAAAATATATTACAACTCTTAACAAAAACCTTCTATCCAAAGACTTGGGACTTCAGATCAGCTTGCCTAAGCACTCAGCATGTAGAGCTGAAGCTTTATCCCTTAAAAAGTGGGCTCTAATCCAAAAGATATTTTTTTTATTATTCCAATTCTTTTCCAGGATATCCAGGAAAAAAAAAAACCTGCATCTGTTATGGGATACACTGAGATATGTCAAGGATTTTTTAATTTAAAGATAGTCAAGCTCTTTAAACCTCAAGAGAGTTTTGGTGGCGCTCAGTATGAAAGATGAACAGAGTTTTAGGTTATTATTTTCCTGTTGATTCAGTCACTTCTCTCAGCCATGACTATTGAGAAAGTATAAAGAGAACTTGCATTAAAGACACATAGGGCTGATTGCTCATTTTTCTTGGCTTTTTTGCCCAGTTTTTTACATATCATGTTATCTGCTTAAGCAAAAGTTTTGCTCACAAATCATTTTCCTTCCTGTTGAGAATTATGGTTTCATAAATACAGGAATAGAGACAGGGACAAGATGGAAACTCCCTGGAAGGTTCCTTTTCTAAACAGCACAGACATGGAGAAGAGGCATCAGAGATTCTCTCCCAGCCTTTTAGACGGTGGGAGTGAGATGATAAATTAGGGACGGACTGGACTGATAGATCACCTGGTCCATTTCTTTATCAGGATAATATTGCTTCTTAACAGCTATCCAGACACTTTGTAATTTAGCACTTCTTTTGTTTTAATTGGCCCAAGACCCACACGATTCTCCACAGAAACACTTTGTGGAAAATGTAGCAGTGCCATGGAGCCACAGAACAAAATTATTTCGGCTCTCAATGGTGGTTTAAATATGTAGGGAGAATAAAACTCCTGCAGTTTTCGTTGCAGTTTTTGAAGGAACCATCTGTGAGTGGAAAAGGCTCTCAAGTAAAAACACATTTCATGAGAATATATTTATATCAATGTAATGACCTGGTTTTACCACTGGAATTTCAAAACAATTTTTTTTTTCATTTTCTGTAGACATTAATGATTTTTTTCAGATACATTGGGGTTTTAAATTTTAATTAATTTCTAATATTAAAATAGTTACTAAAGCACATGGTGTATTTTACACTAAATAAGTATTCTTCATAAGGAATAACAAATAATTGGGTATACATGAAATTTGTCATTATGAGAAAGAAAGTATGCAGCAAATTTAATTACTTGGGCATGAAATTTCAGGTTTTCTGATTTGGAATGAAAATGATTTAGATGTCCCACAGGACAGACATTTTCTTTTCTTTCATCTCCAGGAAAGTCTTGTAGTTGTTTATCTTTTCCTGTAAGACAGGGCTTCACAGGTGAAAATCTTTCCTGTCTCAGACATTTTGCATTCTGCTGGGTTGTGATCTCAGCTTCCATGGCACTGAGTTCTTTGGGTCTGTGAATCCTCAGCCCTGCACAGAAACTTTCTCTGTGGCCCCTGAAAATTTGAGGTGTCCTGTTACTGCTCTGCCAAGCAGCACTGCTTCAGTGATTGCTGACTTGGGGTGGTTAAGCAGGATTTTAGATATCTGAGGAGTTCTGTCATTATGATTTCTATTTGTTAAAATACTCTCTTTGTATCTAACAGAGTCGGCAGAATTTTCTGCAACTAGGACATCCTAACAAAGATGAGGAAGAAGTTCCAAATTTCTGGAAGCTGACTTTTCTGCCTGACTTTTTCCATGAAAGATTAATCCTATTAATAGTCTTTTCAAAATTGAAACATTCAGAATGTATTAGAAGTACTGTAAACAGAGGATTTTCAAAGGATTTGCTCTATTTGTTATGATCCAGTGGGAGGAGGGAAAAAAACTTCTTAAAGTGCTTACAACTGGACTGTCAAATGACACAGATAAACATTTAGGTAAATTCAGAGCCTAATGAGGCTGAGGTAATGAGTAGAGATTTGCATTATAGAGAGGCAAGCCTGTGAATTGCAGCCCAAGAAAAGCTCATTTTATCTACCAGAGCTGTTCCTCCAGCAATAGCCTGGGAAATAGGAACCCCTAGAGGTTAAAGATTTAAGAATCATTTGCAAAAACTTTCCTTTCCCCACTGATAATCTGTGTATATGTCCAAGTATGATAAAAAGGAAATTTCATTACTTATACATTTTAATAATCAGTATAGTAATATTTCTTGATCATTAAAAAGGGGGTTTTTATGCTCCATATGCATTTGAATATCCAAAGCTTTGTTTTTACATGAAGAATTCAGTTGAGATATAAATGCTGCATGTTTTGCCTTTTTATTAAATGAGTTTCTTCTCTTCAGCCTTATAATGCCTTCTTTGCTGCAGTAAAGTGGATTATGACTGAACTTGTCTTGTAAGTAAATTTCATCAAGAATGTAACGAACATTTCTATAAATGACTAAATATTTGTACTTTTGAATATTAATATTTGTACCTTTTGCATTTTACATGCATCCTACTGCTTTTCCTAGAAGATTTTAACTATAGTAATATTTGTCAATTTTTTTCCAATTTTGCATTTTTAAAATCTGAAAGAATTTTGGCTGCATAACTGCAGTTTCACTTTTATTGTATTCGTGGTCTTCACTTACATCTGCATGTCTTTGTTTAGCAGATCACAATACACAACCCAAATTTTTTTCTGTGATTACAGTTAAATTTTAGATACATGCCTGGCTGTTTGTGATGCTGCTTGGGTGGGCTGCTGTCAGAAGAGAAACTTGTTACCCTGACTCACTGTATGGTCTGTCACTTCATAAAATTCTGTAAGAAGGGCCCATTACAGCACCAGATAAGGTGTCCTTGGATGTTGCTGAATTTTTCTATCTCCATTAATTCTTCTAAAACTTCCAGTTAATTCATAATGATCATTATCTTTAAGAGAAGGTGCCTAGAAATAGCAATATCATATGGAGAAGAGGAAGCCTTAAAATGTGTCGTGTTATTAAGCTATGTGATTTATTATTCTTACCTGAAAGCAGAGCTGCAGATATAAGTGAATTTTGTCTTTACTGACATAGAACTGATTTTTTTCTTGCAGTCATTTTATTTAATTGTAAATTGTATGAGCTTTTTTCAAAGTTCAGAATAAGAGTTAAGGAGACTTAAATGAATGGCTGCTGCCAGAGGGCAGAGATTGATCTGAAATGCAGCTTTCTAAGTGAATAAAAGGGAAAGAAATTATATCACAGCTTTGAAAATGTTAAAAAACTTTCTATGTTTATAAGAATTGTAAATTCATGGGCATATGATGAACTGGATGTTGGTTTCACATTCTTTACTCTTTCAACAACTGATTGACTGACACTTCAGTCCATTCTTCCAAGTAAATCATGGTCTATTTTACTGTTCTTTACAATTTAGAGTTGATTACACAGTGGTTAATCTTTTCTGCTCTTCGAAATAAAACAGCTTTATTATTTCAATTTCAGAATTAACAAAAGAAACTATTTTATGTGTACTCCTGTGTGGTAGCCAGGACAGTTCTAATCCCATGGCATTTTACTAGAGTCAAAATACTCACACGATGAAGAAATAATGTTCAACAGCAAAAATAGTGTGTGCTGCCATGCTTTGAGAGTTTTAGTGGATACTCCAAATACAATCAATATTTTAAATTAAAAATGAGTAAATCTATGATTTATTGATGGGGTTAATTTCAGAATAAGTTTTCAGAAGTAAAAAAAAAAACAAAACAGTAAAAATATGAGAATAGCAGTAGTTGCTAATCCCAGAGTTATGCCAGTAACTTGAATTTCAGTTCTGTGTTAGCTTTTATTTAAAATAGGATTAACGTTATCAAGCTACTGCCAGTTTACTATTTTGAAAACATTCTGTGGTGTAATGTGAAAACTCTAATAATTTCTCCAGGTTCCTTGTGGAATTTAATCTATGCAGTTGGTGGCACTCTGATCTAACAGCTAAAGGTAAGTGTGATTTTTTCCTGGCATAATGGCAGAAATGTCTAGAGTAATTTGGACTTTTGAAATTCAGATGTGTGTACACTGTTTTCGATTAAATAATAAACATCTGATAATAGTTTTCATCTCATGGCAGCATGCTCTTCTTTGTTAATGTTTCCTAAAACACAAGAGAATTAAGATCTTCTATGAAAAACCACTAAGTGCTTGTGTGCACTCTAGGAACACAGTACACTACTATAACAGAAAAGTTAAAATAGTAGATAATGATTAAATATGTTTTTTTAAAAACATTTCTCTTCATTCCAAAACAATCTATGTGAATAAAGCAATTACAGCGACCTATTTTAGTTATACAACTTTTTTTTTTCTTTTCTAGAGCTGCCATAAAATGTAGTGAAATTATTGTGCTGGAAAATGCCATTTCAAAAAAAGTGTACAGAAATATGATCATCTCTATTATTTCATATAAAAATAATTTTTAAAGCTTAAGATAGTAGATTTTAAGCTAAAAAGGCTGGTCTGTATTTTATCATTCCATTCAAAATAGACATTAAAATGTATTAAAATTCAATTTATTCAAAATAATTTTTTTTAAATGCAGAAGCATTTGAAATAATGGAAATTTTTAATAGTTCTACTGAGAATGAAGAGTTTTCAGTGTAAGCTGTCTTAATATATTTTAACAGACTTTTTATGGCATTTTTAAAAGTGTTGCTCTAAAGTAAAGGGCCACTTTACAAGAGCAGTGCTCTTCAAGTGACAATTTAATAGGCAAATTATGCTGTGTGTCATTGACTGGTTTAAGGATTTAAACTGAATTCTTCAGCTTCATATTTGCTTATTCCTTAGCAAAGCAGGGGATAATATTGCTGCTTTAGGCTTCATTTAATATTTGCATTGCCTGGATACTAGGCTGTCTTTATGGCAAAATAATATTCTGTCTGAAGCTAAAATATCAGTCAGGCCCCTAAAAGCCAAGACCAAGTGTTCAGTGATTTCCCCAAGCAGGCAGAGAGCTACCTGTAACACTGAGGCTGTGCAGGACGGTCAGGTCTGCTGTGCTAGACCCAGAAAATGCAAACCTGTTCCTTGAGCAATGGCAGCTGTGCCTGTCCTAGTCCTTGGTGTTTGCAGAGCAGCCAAGCAGCCAGTGTAGGAAATAAATGCTTTTTTTCAAGTGTACTGTACAAATATGCCTTAATATATCCTGACATGAAACATCCAGTGGCACTTGCATTGTATGCTAGAGAAAATGTCTTTCAAACACAACATCCCTCTTCATCCCATGGAAATGAATGTCTGACTTGTGTTTTGAGAGTGCCCTCATTACAGAACAGGCAATAATAACTGGCAAACTTCCTTTTATTTAAAACAAAACTATCAGTGTAGCACTTTGATGGACCAGTATTATTGAGAAATTCCCATTCATGGTTTAGTTGACACTGAAGTTTTAATTTCACAGGTCACTTGCTGCATTTCTTGGATGAGTTAAGAGTATTGGAAATACCCCCTGAACACGCTCATTGGAATCTCAATACTTTTAGGGTAGTGCTTGCCCAGCTCATATCTGGTTAGGGAGCAAGGGATAGTTGTTTGGAAGCACATAATTTAGGAAGAAAAAGCAGAAGATATTTCACAAGACAGGAGGAGAGAAAAGCACATGCTTAGGCAGGTAAATGCTGTGTTACCACTAAGAATTGTCATATTTATGACTGCACTTCATGAAATTAAAATTAATAAACTTGCACATTTATTTTTTATTTAACAATGCTTACCAAAGCTCAGGGAAAAAAAAAATCAGTTCCTTGAGTGGAGAAATGGCTTCCCACTCACATTGTGACATTAATAGAATATGATATACTATGAGGATGCTAGAGGGTCCACACACACCTGCCCATTTGCCAAATCCTACTGTGGAAAATACTTCTGCACAAGATCTTGTAATTACAATCACGTTTGTAAATGAGAGAGAAGAAACCCTAAACCCTGGGCAACCCCATCATCCTCTGGACTCTAGTGAGGTGCAGGAAATGTGAGACCAATGAGTCTTTGTCAGTTTCTTTGTTACTCAAGCCGTGTGTTGATACAAGTGAGGGTAGACTCAAAACACAGGTGACAAACTCCAGTCGTTCTTGACAACAGATAAGGAGAACAGAAGAGAGAGGGGAGAGGTGCAGTAGAGCCAGTAAGACAATTTTCTAAAAAATACTGAACTATTAAATATGTCACAACCATTGTGAAAACATCAGAAGTAACAAAACTTTTCTGACCAGCTTTAGTACCTGCTTCAAGATCTGTGCATTTGGTGGAACAATTTTTGTTTTTTTATTATATACACAAACTGTGAACAGTTCAGAAATGCATGCCCGGGTGTGACTGGAAATGCAGATATGGTCTGAATTTCCCTGGCAGTGCTCAGTGGATGCACCACTCACTGAGACAGATCATCTCCAGGGGAAGGTCTGCGGAGCCCAAAAGCCTGTTCTGTGTAATCTATTTTTGTCATACCTCATCTTGTTTTCTCACTTAGCAATTAGTTTAAGATAGGGTTAACATTTGTGCTGATGTGCGAAGTGTATCTCTGTGTTAAGGAACAGTGAAGGGGTGGGGAGGAAAAAGAAAGGGAAGGAGGGAGAAAGAATGTGTGACAGAGACTTCAGTGTGAGAGCCAGAAGAGCTGCTGTCCTGTAGTTTGACCTTGAACCCGTCCCACTGCTTCCTGGTAACTCAGTTTCCCAATCTTTAGGATGGAAATTGTGACTCGTTTTCCTTGCATTGCAAAGATGTCAGATGAAAGGTGATTTGGAGTCTTAATTATTGCTATTTTGGGAAGCAGATAACAAGCACTGCTGTTGAGTAAAGTGAGTCTTCTGCCTGTCCCACCCACAGAGTTATTTTAACTGATGAAACCCTCCAAAGATTCCCGAGCTGTAATATAAAATAGATGTTTTGGCTTCAGTAAAATATACCACAATTTACATACCAAATAAATGTAAACTCCCATGAATAAAGGTTAGTGATGCACAGCACCACTGAGATAAAAGTGACCGTAAATCCATCTTGGACCTATACAGAAAGAATAAAAACTCGTGCATAAATGTAAAGTAGGTTGGCAATGGCTAAACCATTAATAGCTACTTTAACAGTGATGTCTTGCAAAACTACATTCCGTGGATAAACTTTTTTTTTTAAATTTAATTGAAAAAATAGTGTTATGCACTGCCTAGGAAATCTCACAGGGTGGCAGAAGCTGAGTAACATTTCCGTTCTCTGCGAGCTCTGTAATGCAGCATCTCATGTTGTTCACGATTTTGTGTGCTGTTCCTCTCATGTTAACATCAAGATGTTTTTTCCCGTGCCTATAGCGCAGAGGTTGAAACAAACCCTAGAGCCCTGTGATACAGAATATCCAGCCTTTGTTTCCGAGCGCACTATAAAGGAGACCACGGGGAATATTGCTTGCGATGACTGTTTCAAGTAAGCCCTTTCATTTTTTTTTTATACAACTGTTTGTGACAAAGCAATAAAACTGAATTATTCAGGGCTGTGCTGAAGAACGTACGAGTCTGTTGTGTTTTATCCTATGTACTGACCTCTGTCAAGGTGTCATTTCTCCTGTTACAGGGGTCACTTAAAAGTTTGATGCTCTTAAATTAAAGCCGTGCCTATTACTTTCTACCAAAAAAATGTAAAAACGGTAGAGGTTTTTGTTAATTTCAAATAGTGAATGTTTTAATACTTTTCCTAAACACAGGCAGCATTCTAAGGGCATAGGCTGTAAGGTTTAGATTCAAAAGGTAAGTGCTGCTCAGTCTCCTGTCCAGGAGTGAAACCCTGCTGGATAGGTTAGGAATTCCCTTGTGGTACAGTGAGATCTGGTTGTTTCACTGGAATGCCAAACAGATTTTCTCCTTAGAACTGTTAGTATGAAAGAGTGGGAGACGATTAAATCTATTCTCCAAACTTGCAGTGCTGGGAAGCTGAGTTAATAATAAAAAATCTCACATGACAGTGCTGTAATGTCATTTCTACCAATGCTCCTATAAACTTGTCCCTTATAGAGCTAAAAGAAGAAGTAGACTTCAGTCTAGCTTTCCTCTTTCACACTGAAAATGTATTTTCTCTGCATTTGGTGGCCATGTGCTGTGACATTTTGACTGTAGTTCTGGTACATTTTAATTGTGAAATTGCATAGGTACTGCTTATGCAAATTTCTGTACTTTGATAAGTCTCTTAATTGGATTTCCTTTATGCTGAGAGGTTGTCATCGCCAGGGAGATTAGTATTTACAGCAATAATTTGTCTATCAATATAAATGTCAGGAAGAATTTATAAGTTAAACAAAAATTGTTACAGCTCTTCCTTTCCAGGCTAAATCAATATGCAATTAGCAAATAAAGGTGAAAACTTCACTTTGAAGTCAATAGGTGTGCTTCTGGACTTACTCCTAAATTTTCTCCTTGATATTTTCATTACTTAAAACAGGAAACAGGAGTAAGTGTGCTGGAGATAAATTTTAAGTGCTAATATTCACTTTTCATTTGCTACTGACCAACTTTTAAGTAGAAGGAAATTGTTAATGTCTAGTATGAATAATTGGTTTTATATGGCTTTGTGGAATAGAAGCATGAGAGTGCTTTGTAAATTGATGCTCTGGAACCCTTTAAGTGCAACAATAGGTCCCACTGCCTGAAAAGTACAAACTCAACAAAATCAAGCCATGATTTTTCCACTTGACATATCAAATACAATGAAGGTTACACTGCTGTGAGTGCTTTGTGCCAGCATTGTAGAATTTAAGCAGCCTTATTTTGTGATAATTTAACAGAAGGTTACTGAGAAGTCGTGCAACAAAGTACCATGCAATCCTGGAGGTGTTCCAGGCCAGGTTGGATGGGGTTTTCAGCACCCTGGTCTCGTGCAAGGTGTCCCTGCCATGGCAGGGAGGCTGGAACCAGATGGTCTTTAAGGGTCCTTCAAACCCTAAATGATTCAGTTTAAATGGTTCTGTATGATTCTGTTTAAATATTGCAAGCAGACGTGATTCCATGCAAAGAAGATTAATTTAACAGGACTAGGTTTTCTCAAAGGAATGCAGATTTTAGTCTGTGTTCCTAGGTAACTTCAGGTCAAAGGAAATAAGTTTCAAAAATAATACAATTCTGCAATACTTGGAACGCACCAAGTTGGAAACTGAGTTTAGTGAAAATTATAGTATTTCAAAAATAATGCACTAAGATCTTTTTCATAGAAAAACATTTTGTGTTCCACAGTGGAAAAAAAAATAAAAGAAAACCCTGTAAGTTGCAAACTGATCTCAAGGCACCCATTATTTTTCTCCACAAGCAATGGCAAAACCTAAAGAAATAATCCAGAAGAACTATTAGATTCTCATGGGAAAGTTGTTCGTTATACCGTTTACCCACTGTCATTAACAATCTACAAATTGCATCTAAGATTGCAGACTGCATTGGATTCCAAGTATTTTTGTTATAACCCAGGACACTTTCCCGCAGAACAGCTAAGGAATTTGACCCAAAGTCCTTTGTAGACCTACATCTTCTGACCCAGTTTTCTGTTTCATAGCCCCAGTACCAATAAATATTTTTACAAGCAAGTGTATTGCTTAATATTTGTAATTGAAGAATGATGGGCTCAATCAGTCAGAATTTAGATTCAATCTTTTATGCAGTAAGTCTGGAGCTGACACTGTGTCTGGTGCTTAACCTGTGCAGCATCACTTTGAGCCAGTGGGATTATTTTCTGTGTCCTCCTTGGATCATGTTATAGATTAATGTGTGATACATAACTGCAAACAGAAGATAATTGTAAATATTTACCTGATTACGCACCCTGTGGAATACTGAAAAAACACTTGAAAGACGTTAGAAAAGTCAGTATATTGTGAAGAGGTTTGCAGAGAAAAGTTGTGCAAATACTCTGTTTTAAGCAACTTTGTGTCAAAAGATACCCCAGTCCCTGGCTTTTGTTCCTGCAGTGTCAGGCACTACTATAGAGCCCTTGTCTGAAAAAGGAGACTAAAAACAGTCTCTTGGTAGAAGTAAAAATGATGACTGATGTTAATTGAAACCATATAATGTTACTTAGATAAGAGATTTTGGGGCACAAATACTGTGTTTTTGCTAACAAAGTCACAGTCATAGCCAGCAAGGTCACAGGGTGAGCGGCAGAGGCTCAGTTTTGTTCTGTCCTGGGTGTGCTGCTGCTGATCTTGTAGAAATGCTCTGCCCGTGCAAAGAGGGACAGTCACCAACTACAATAATGAAAATTCACAAACATTTCCAATCATAAGTTTAATTGTGGGTACTTGGATTTAAATTAAGGACTCCTAAGAGAAATCACAGAGTAGAAAGGACTACCTGCTAACTCCTTTTTTAATAGCTGGCTCAGGTTTGCAGCCACCTCTGGGAACTCATTCAAAGGAAGGACACCTATGCACTCAAGCAGGCTTTGAGTCAGGCACTAAATATACACAGACACATAAAATGCTCTCCCTATATGTAAACTTATCTCTTACAAGCAAACTACTTTGGGGTAAATTGCAACGTTTAAAAACGATTTTCAAAAATATAGGTTTTATTAAGAAAGCAGGAGCCTAAAAGAAAATAAGAATTAACATAAGAATGTCATTAGGGTCAGGGTTTGGCTATCCCACCCCATAATTTGTTGTTATTCAATATCCCAATGATTATTAAATTAATCTGCTATTTAAACAGCAATCAAAAACAAGTCAACCCACATTTTCTAAGCACTGTCAACAAGAGAGAAAAACTGGGATTTTTTTAAAATTCTGAAATGGTTTCATATTTTCCAGTAAGCTTTTCCCTTTTATAGCAAAAAAAAAAAAACCAAACTATACTCCATTACTTCTGAAAACTTATAGACTTTTCTATCACAGCCTCAACATTGAAAGTAATTAATTGCTAAAGAGAAATATTTTTTCTTTATCAGTATCAACTGGCACTCTTTCTGTGGAGTCAGAGCTACACCAATGACAGATGTACTTGGTGTGGGCTTTAAAGGTGTTGTGCTGCTCAGAGTTTCTGATTAGACATCAAGCTTGAAGTTTTAGACTATATAAACATCTCTGTGCTGCTTGCAGTTTTATTAAGTATTGCTCCAATATTTTAGCTAATTTTAAATATAAGTGGGTAAACCAATGTTCTTCAGCAATGCTCACTGGGTGCCTCACCAGTTTTTGGCTTCTGGGGGTCTCATCATAACAAATTTTAATTGCACTAAAAGTGTCTAAGAAAAGCATCCTTAGAATGTCAAAGTTGTTGTAAAATAGAAAGGATGATGGCTGTTAAGATATTTGATCAGAAAATCTTTGCTAGTCTTTTTAGTATATCCTCCCATATCTTTGTAGAACAAACAAAAAATGTTTTTGTTTAATTGCAAATCTCATTCATGCGTGAAAATTCAAATGTTTTCATTTAGGAAAATACCATTAATTTCAGCTGTAACTGCTATGAAGGTGAGTATAGCAATTTAGTCATCTGACTATTTATACTTTAGGCATATAAAAATTTCAAAGTTGCAAGAAGCCAGCTGAGTCCCTGGTTGCCAAATTTGTGTGTTCACTGTAAAAACTGTGGGTATACATATTAGGCAGCAGTTGCACAGTCAAATGCTTAAAAATTTGCCCTTTTAACCTCTCCTGTTCATGTGTGATGACATATTGGACTTGGATGAAGATCAAAAATCTGGCTTTATTTGCAAAAAAAATCCCCCTTCACTTTTAATTGCAGCACTCATGGGTCTAGAAGGTCAATACCAAAAACCCAAAGAAACTGTTTTGTTTCCAGTTGATCTTTTGTTGACAATCTTAAGACGCAAAGAGGAAAGTAAATATAAGAAAGCTATATTGTCACTAAGGAAGCCAGGAAGCATCTAGATACAACCATCCCAATCCTGGGAAAGATTTATGGGTGTTTTAATTATGCCAGATATGAAAGAAGAATGCGTTTACTTTGCCTTGTTGGGCATCACATGTAAATTGCCTTCTAAAATGTATGGGAACTACTTATTTGAATAAACACTGTCCCATGTATCATCTGTTTGTTCCAATAGAGAGTTAGTAAGCAGACACTTAGTTAACAGGGAAAATCATCAAGAAACCAAATTGCTCCTCTTGCCTTCTCATAGACCGGGCATTGAATGCCCTTTATTGTCAATAAAAGAGGTAAATGGCAATGGAAGTGTAGTTCAGGATGACACTGAACCCTTCATCTGGATTTATAATGGCAAATTTCAGACTCGTCCGCTAAATGCACAGATTTGGCAGTAACAGATAAATAACAACACAAATTAGATGCAGACTGCTCAGGGCATGAGTATATTAGTGTCAGGAGTAGTGCAATCTGCAGACATTAAAATGGAAATGGTTTTTAAAACCCACTTAATCTCGAGACATACCACCACTTGCTAAAATATTTCCGCATTTCTTTTTCAGTAGGAGCTTGCCAAACTGCTGTACTTGATCATGTTTAAAATGTGAAAATAAATACACCGTTCAATTTCCCATGAAATAAATAATCATTTGCCTTTTCAAATGTAGTTAGTTTACTTCTAAACAAACCAGCTTGCCACATAAACCAGCCAAAGCATCCAGGGCCAATTCCTTCTCTTTCGGAGCTCTAGCGATGTGTACCAGAACATCCCTGTGTCTGTCCTGGAGCTCTTAGGGCAGTAAATTATAGTCAGTCTTCTAAAAGACATTTTGGATTGTATTCTTTTTTACCGTATGGACCTTTTATGATCCCAAGGGAAATGCTGTCTCTTTTTCTCAGCCTTGGTTCAGCCTGTGTGTTTTTGCATTGTTATTTCCCAGCAGCCGTGCCCGGTACCTGCAGGACGATGGGCACGTGGGTAGGTTTGACCTGTGCCCCTGCTGGGTGTGCTGCCCTCAAACTGCTCAGGGCTGCTCTTCACAATGCTGACCTTGATTTCTGAGAGCTTGCCTAGATGTGCATGGAGCTAAAGGAATATTTTCTCTCACTCTGTATTTTGCGTGCCTCACTGGTTCATTGTTGGAGTCTCAAAGGAATCGCAGTCTAAGTGTATGGAATTATCTTGCACTTCTCTTTTGAAAAGTAGATCTTCCAGACTTGAAGAATACTTATGGCTGTTAAAAAGTCTTTAAATTTGAGGCAACAGCAGTATTTCTAGAAACTTGTTTTAGCCAAAACCCCAAAACTCTAGAAGATCCAAAAATATTTTTCCTTGTTCTTTCCTTGTAAAAAGTATCAAATTATGCAATTTAAACTGCTAGAATTGTTTATTAAAGGTCTTTATACTTAGCTTAAAATGTTATATTGTGTGTTACCCACACTTCTCCACTTGCAGGCTGAGTAACTTTCTCTTCACTTCAAAGGCACCAGTGATTATAATGTTTGTCATGCAGGTGTAATTTAAAGTCACTGTATGGGCAATTTAATTCTACCCTTTGATAATGTATATTTTGAATGACCAGTTCAGGAAACAGTGTAAATTACTATTTTCATTTAAGAAAAAAGGTATATAAAATAATAGGGCAAGACATATCTAAGCTACCAGGCAGGTCTGTGCCTGCCAGTCATCAGTTTAACAATCCCTTGGACAGTTTTCAAGGCTGGAGAATTTCTGTTTGCTTGGGGATTTTGTTTTTTTCTTTTTTTGTTTCAGAACATTTTTAGTGTGTTTGCTGAATTCTGGAATATTTTAGTTGTTTATACACAGAATGCTGCCTATGTGTCCCTCTGTAGCACCGTAAAATCTTAGAATTTTAGTGAAAATTAAGTTTAGCTACAGGATTTCTCCCACCAGTCGGGTGAGATGTGCATTCTTTCTCTTAACTCCCCACTTCCAATAAAACCTCTGCAGAGGAATGTGATGATCTGCACCCATTTGCTCTTCACAGTCAAAATCAGTACTCCATTAAAATATAAATAATAATCTACTTAAAAGTTAGCTTAATTTTACATTTTGAACAAGCATTAAAAAATATTAATGAAATTATAGATGGTAGCTGTTGCAATGAAAGGATGCTTTGTAATGACAAGGGATTTACAAAGTTGTATGTATGCCATAATGTATAGACCTGAGTAGTAAGATATATAATTTTTCTTAACAATGGCTTGGGATAGGAAAAAATGATTGAAATTGAGAACTGTTGCAATGAATTTTTAAAGCCAGGCACGCTTGTGAAGCATTGCTAATACTGGAACATTAATTTTAGTTTATAATATATTCATATTATAGGCAGGTGAAAAACTATGCAAACATGGCTCAGACATCTTTACATGGAGCACTTTCCTTTTTAAAGGGTTTGAGATAGCTTAATGAATATTTTAAAGCCTTTAACTTAGAAACAACACGACATGAATCTTAGGGTTTGAGAGCCATGCAAGGAACATTTGTATATGATATAAAACAATACAGAATTTTAGCTGGCTATGGAAAAGATGGCATGTAGTGTGCTTGAGTCTTTCAGATGTGGCCTTCTCAATTGCTGCTAAAGTTTATGCTAACAGAAATAAATTAACAACATTCTTACAAAACACACTATGGACACATCCAGTGAGGAGTTTAGCTTCAGGATTTATTACTATTTTAATGTAAATCTCCTGGTCATTTCTCTTTTTATACTTCAGTTTCTGTTATGCAGTTCCTTGCTAGAGTCATATTGTTGATGAGCCTTGACCTAAAGTTGTGGAAAAGAGTAGTTACCAATTCTTGCAATTGCAATTTTACAATGTCATATGATATCTGTGAGCCTTCCTAAACCAGAATTTATCAACTTGCTTTTTAATCTTAAAGTTATATTTAGAACCTAGCTTAGAAATCATATAGCATTTTAAAAAACACAATCTGAGTTGTCTCTCAATACAAACCACAACTACTTGCATAGAGCTAAAGACCTCTGCTAAAAACACATATTTGCTAACACACTGTAGTGAGCTGCATTTTTCAGCCTGGATATCTTCTCTGACCTCTCTGTTGTGGTCTTGTTAACCAGGTGCCACTGTCAAAAGAAAAAGTCTTTAGCAGATCTCTGATACGATTTACTTTGTGCCAATTATTGTGTCTCCTCTCTTGGTCACTGTGAGCACAAAACCAGGTACCCACCCTGCTTGTGGAGACCCACACATGTCACACTCAGCTTGGGTTTGTTCAGGAGTATGGATGCTGCCAAATATTTAAAGTTTGTGGGATTTCTGGTCTTGATTTATTTGAGAAAAAAATTGCCAGTGCATTTTCAACCTGAAGGTCTGAAACTCTCCATTATCCTACACCTCCTACAGAAAGCTGGCTGCACAGAAAGGTTATGAACAGTCCAGTGTCTCATTACACTGAGGATCTTCTGTCATCCTAGAGGCTGTACACTCTAAGTTTTTGGATGTTTGCAACACGCTAACATGCAGTTGGTCAAGCACTCTTGTCTGAGCATCAGTGATTTGAGAAAGAATCCCCTCCTGGTGGGGAGCGAGCGAGGATGGGCATTTTGGTGGTCCTGGCTGAAGCCGAGGGGTTTCCAGCCATGGCACAGCTCTGTGGGGCTCTGAGCATTCAGCAGGCACAGGAATGGGGAGGATGACACTGCCCACCCAAATCCTCAGTGCTAAACTGCTCTGAGTCTGTTTGCACTGATACCAAATTGTACTACAGTCAGTCAGGCTGTATGTGGTGGCATATTTTGCTAGTATGAGGTCAGGATCCAATTACAAGCCTGAGGCTGGGAGTTTATCTGCCTCTTTTCATGTGAGAGAACCATTAGCTGATTTTTTTATACACTGCTCCAGCTCTCAGAAATGTTGTTATTGGCATATATGTTATTTTTACAAATTGCATTAGATATTTCATTCTCTATCATCATTTATTTGGAAAAAAAAACACGGAAAAAACCAAAAAAACAAGTAGCGCAACTTGACTGTGATATAAACATTTCATTCATTCATTGCAAAAATGTGATAAGCGAGAGAGATGTGGGTTGGAAATGTGGCCAGCAGCCTGGAAAGCACATGATAGGAGTTGGGAAACAGCAAAGTGGATATCTGCACTTCAGTTGAATGCTTAAAGTTTGTTCCAGACCATTAGGGTTGAACGTTTGCAACCAACAGTTATGTGAGTAACACATATTTGAGTGCAGTGTGCACAATATTTTCCATTTACTCTGCCCTCATGCTGGTATTTTTTTTCTCTAAAAAATAGGAAAGATCACATTTGACAGATGTGAAATGTAATCCCAAAGTTACAATTCATCTTAATCCAAAATACTCCAAGTTCATTAATGGAGGTTTGCAGGCAAAAAATGCACTGAAACACTCAGAGGGAAAAGGCTGAGTTTACAGTGATGCTCAAGAGCCAGTGGCCACTGAGGGCTATCTAAGTTAAGTTCCATGGAAATTTAGACACTTCCTCACATCTTTGTGCATTTGTTTAGGTTGCCAATTTGAAAATATTGCCCTGTGTTTATTTCAGTTCAAACTACTCACTGTGAAATTCTTCCATGCTTTGTAGGATTTCTCTGCCTGCGCAAAACAAGTGGTATTTAAAGGATCTTTTCTATTGTCGCATAAAAATGATTGATATGATTATGTATGTGCAGGAGGGACATTTGCCAACACAATACTCTGATATTCTGCTCATAATTTGATTTTAAGTCCCACAGTCATCACTGTGACATTAAATGATGGTAATAGTGTTCCAGTGGTCATTAAGGAAAAAAATTGAAAATACATACGTGGATTTTTTTTGCCCTTCAATCAGACTGCTAAACCTCCTGAGCATGGAATTAAAAGTGAATCCAAACAGTGATTTAAATATTTGTATTACTAAAATCCTGCCTAAGCCGTGTGTTTGTCGTGACCACGTATTCTACTGCAGAGTGCCTGTTGTTATAAGCACAGATATAACAGCAGGGTATTTTTGTAAAATTAAAAGAGAATATTTAATGTAAAATACAGCATATAGATCAGCAATTATTACTTACGAACAAGTTTTTTTTAAAGCAAGGTGCAATAATGAAGTGTTTCTGTGAGAAAAAAATAATTAATTTTTAACAGGAAACACACAGCATTGTTTTAAACAAGTTGAATTGCTTTTAGTGTTGTTGCTCTGTTCAAATCCTCCCCAAATTACAAAGAAATATCTTCCATTCTTCAGTATAATGAGAAGATATTCTCTCTAAATGTTCTGGTCCCACAAGCATAGTTTAATCCTGTGTCTTCCGAGTTCCATGCTGCTTGACATTAGTTCTGTTCCCTCTAACACTTTTCAGCCTTTGCAGCTGTTTGAAGAAAACAAGGAGCCGTGGATCTGAAAATCAGAGATTTCTGAATGCTCTCAGGAGGTTCCCTGCCATTCTTTGTTGCTGGAAAAAGTCTTGTAGCAGTGTCAGTAGCCACCAGCTAATGGCAGCAGGGCTGCAGGCCAGGAGAAGGAGAATAGTTCAGTGCAAATGACCAAGAAATGGTCATTTGGTGACCATTTGGTGTTTGGGATCCTCAGTCTGAAAGCCCATTATCACTGAGCCCTCTCACAGCTGCCTGCCCACCCCAGCCCCATACCAAAGATGCTGTGTTGATGCAGTTTCCTTAAGACTCACTGTGCTGGGGCTGTGGAAGTGGCTGCTTATTAGTAGGGAAACCTCACATCTGTGTTCAGTTTATATCCTGTCCAAAATTTAACACCAGTGGACAAGGAAATGGATTAGCTCTCCTGCATGGAAATACACAGGCTAAGATGCTCAGCTGTAATATTGATTTCCTCTAACAGCAGATGCTGTAGTCAAACAGTGGAGAGTAAACAGCTTAAAGGTTAGGTTTGCTTAGCTGGACGAGCCCCATCTCTGGTGTGTCTGAAGTAGAATTACCTTAGCTTTGCCTGTTATTGATCCAGCTATGCTGGGAAGGGAGAGGGGAAGCCAACAGCATTTCAGAGACAAGGTATCCAGCCTACCACATACAGATTTTGCAGGGTGTGATTGAGGTATTTGTAGTGAAGCCATGACCTGCATTAAGAAGGGAAATCAGTGACTTACAGAAGTGTGTAAGTTGGCCAGTAAGCTGGACTGGGTCTGTCAGGAGATTCAGCAGCCAGGAAGGAAAAAGGGCACAGCTCTGCCTTGGTCCTGCTGGGCATGTTTCCATCAACATGGGAAAGGCTCCAAAATCTCTGAGGAGACAGACTGCAGAGACCTCACAGCAAAGCCACCTCCTGCAGCAGCAGCAAACCTGCTTCTCTCTATCCTTTCCCACAGGGCACTGACAGCACTGCTTGTCCTGTCAGCCCTGGCCTTTCCTCCATCTTGGAGCATCTTCCTCCTTTTCCAGAGAGGTTAGTCCCTCTCCCAGTTCCCTAACAAACACTTTGCCACCCAGGGGTTCAGAGACAGAAAGATGAAAAAAAGAGAAAAGCGTGGAGAGAAGGCACACTGCTTCTGTACTGTATATATTCTAATTATTTCTCCTTACAGAAGAAAACTATACTTATAATATGAATTTTGGGAATTAGGTTGGGGGTTTTGATTTGTTCGAGTTTTTTTTTTAGACATAGTTTGGGGAAGAAATTATTAAAACAATATTTTAACTCTTTAAAGACTTTTACATATACAAATTGAAGCGATTCCAATTTAAATTTAAACAAAAAAAAAACCAATAAATGAACCAAAAACGCCCCAACAAACCAGATTTGAATGTAAGGTGCTGGCTCTCTAAGAACAGGTGCTGTAGCCCACACTTAGCTTTAGGTATCGTGTTTCACCCTGTTCAGGATCATTTCTCTGCAGCATCACTGTCCATGTTAGAGAGAAGGACCCTACTGCAGAGGATGACTCAGATCCCCAAAGCCAAGCTCCTGCCTGAATTATCCTTGAACAGTCTGTGTTTCTGCATGCCCTTCCAATGCAGGAACCTGAGTCATGTGCTTCAAGGCAGCAGGTGTGATTGCAGCCCAGCTTTTGCACTACAGGGCTGTTGTGATGCTTTCCAAGTATTGGGCTGTCTAAAGGACTTAGAAAAAACTGATTATCTCTGGGAAGAGTCATTTAGCCACCAGGCACACATTAAAAGTGTGCTTTCTTATCATGCCTTCAGAAGCAGGACTACCAAATATAATTATGAACACATCAGTACTTGAAGTCCAGGTCTCTTTCTTTATAATTGCACAATGAAAAATTAATTTTCAAGGAGCAGATTAATAAGTATTGGTTTTTGAGCAAATATTTTCTACTTCCAATTAAAACATGAAGCTTTTTTTTTCCCCAAATCAATTTGCATTTTATTTGTGCACACGTTTTTATATGGACCAGAACCAAAAGAGGTTAAAAAGAAACAGTGTGTGAAATGTGACAAAATTGTCATGTAACACTCTGACTCAAAATACAGAGTTCCTTGCAGACTTACTCTCTGCTGGTATTTTTTCTTCATTAGCAAAATAGTTTGGTATAACTAGATTTTCTTCCTCTCTGTCTACCCCTTTCAAGTATTAAATTTCTTCCTTCCTCACCTTCCCCATAAAGTCAAGAAGCAGTTTGTTTTCAGGTCTGTTTTAAGCCTCTGAACCTGCACATCAAATAAACCAAGCTAGTTCCTCAGTGGATGAAAGATGGAGGAGAAATTATTAATAAGTTTCTTATTGACTCAATGTAGCTTCTACAGGAACCCCAGCAGTTTGGTCTGTTTTATATTTGGAGATATATGCAAGCCTATTCCTGTGGTGCCTCTGTCAAATGATGGTGATGATACTACAGCAGAGGAAAAGGATTCAAATTGAAAGATTTACAATACTTAAAACAAAACGAGCTTTATCCATTAAATGTGAAACATTCTTCATAATGATAAGGCACTTAAGCATAGACTTTCTTTTATTGTTAAAGCAGCAATAAAGTTCAGCCAAATCCCTTATTCAGTCCCTGTGAGTTGGTTTCCATATTAGCAGGGACACAAATGCCAGCTTAAGCCAGCAGGTGTTCAGAAATGGTTATTGTAAGAGAACCTTTGGAGACTTACAGTGGATCTCACAAGAAGATAATACCATTTTCTCTACTTTGTCAGCAACTTTATTCCTCACTGCAGCCATGGAAGCTGATTGCTGGAGGTTTTTCTCCCTTGCAACACAATCTTGGCGTGCACAGTGAAGTGTTTTGGTGGAATGTCTCAGCCTCTGAAAGGCTTTGGTCTGACTGTGTTTGTGCACCTTTTGTTTTCTCTGAACGTTTGGTTCCTGAGACTTACTGGCATGAATGTTCAAAATGAATTTCAAAGATGCATATGCATGTCACCATGGGAACTCAAGGCTGATCTCAAACAGCAGAGCTGCTGCTGGGATGAGTGTGTGCTTTATCCAGTTTGGGCATGGAAGCAGTGCCATGTGAATTATCTGAACAGTCACACAGCAACTGTGGTGGTTACCACTGGCACAAACTTCTTTGCCACTGATCTGGTGAGGGTAAGAATATCTCATGACTGTGAAATGATCTTAAATTACAGCAGCTGAAAGACGTATATTTTGTTTGTGCAAACTATTACTAGAAAAGAAAGCTAAAATGGACATTTTCTTTCCCTTATTTATTTTCTTGTGGCTCAATCTTGGTCTTGAATCCTCTGTCTTCACTTGTTGTGTGTTGGCTTTACAAATTCATTTGCAGATTGTTTGAGAATTGTGTAAGGGAAAACATCCATATACTGCTTGATGGAAGAAAACATTTTTTTTAAAATTACTTCTAGTGGGAGGATGAGGAGCCAGTTGTTTCACTTTTCAAGATATTAGTTAAGTTGTTATTGTGCACTAAGGAAAAAAAATGCTGCAGTGAGCCAAAATTTCAGTGGTTTATGGTTCTTTATAGCAGTCCCATGCTCTGTGGCAGCTTAGACACTTCACAAACTTCTGTACTAGTGAAACAGACTGTAGGTCTGTAAGAATATTCACTGTTTGGTACACAGAGTCAATGGACCTTGTTGATACCTGTGATATAATTCCTAAGGTAGCAAAGAGGGGTTTTTACTTTACTAATATATTGCTCTTTGAACTGCCTTTAATTTGATAATTTTCATCATTTGGGGTACTGTATTCCCCAGATTGATGAAGTCAAAAATTATGAAGGCTTGCAGTAATAAAGCAATACAGAAAATTTTGCTAGACTAACTAAATGGTTTAGCTGTATAGTACTTTATTCAGCATCATAGTTCTGTAGTTGAAACATTCTTCTGGATGAAGTGCTTTCATCCCAGCTGGGTGAAGTGATAGGAATTTTTCCTCCCCCCTCTCTAGCTTCAGGAAGGAATAGCCTTATTATGCACAGCCCTTATGCAACTCAAAGTGGGTGAAAGAAGAAAGAGAATGGGAAATTGCCCAGCTTTCATGAACTGGCACCTTCAAACCTGGCTGTGGGGTACCTGCTTTCCACAGGCTTCAGTGTTCACCTGGGGGGTCCCAAAAAGGGGTAGCACAAAAGGGCTCGAATTGGGGCACACCACAGGTAAAACAGAAAAGTAATTGCTTCCTTCTCAGCAAAAAGAAATTAATCATTTAGCATCCAATTAATTGTTAAAGCATTTTATGCCCATCAGGTTCTTTTCTGAGCTAGTTTTAAAGATGCAATGAATATAAGTTTCAGACTGCACAAAATGCAAATTGTGCCAATTTCTGGCAATAAAAGTAATGTTTTTTCTATCCTTTACTGTTTGATTTATTCATAGCTGTTTTGAGAAATTCATGCAGTACAATTTTGGTGCTATTGCCTGCTAAAGATTTTTCCTCCTCTCCTTTTATTGGCCCCATTTCTCCCACACACAAATCCACAAAGCCACAGATGCTCCATTACAATGATGTCAGTCTTGCTACATGCTCCAGCTGTTTGGTAGGTACATTTATAAAGTTCAGCCTTTTACATTATGCCATAAATGTATATTTCATGTATAAACATAAAGTTAACATATTGCAGATCACTCTAAGTGTAATTTTAATGGAGGTTTAGTAAGTTTAAAAAATACTGAAAAGCATTTAATCTTTCCGTTGGCAATATTTTTATAGTAAGTTTTCCAAATTTTTTTTCTTAGGCTAGGTTTAAATATTCCCTGCCCTCTCTGCTATTTCATCTTCTGTGATCTTTGGAAAAAGCAGGGAGTTATTATAGTAAGACAATATGTATTTTAAAGAAAGATGTCTGAGGAAAAATATGTTTCTCTCCACATCTTCTTGGTGCTCCAACCCTCACTTAGCATTCTGTACATTTACCAGCAAACCACGCTGCAGAACACCTAATTCTTGGAGGTGCCAGATTTCAGTGTTAGTCTATATGGCTGATACACTGCTGATAGGATGTATAAGTTCTAACAGATTAAAATTGTTTTGAATGTTTTAAAATTTCATGAAGAATTGGGTCTGAACCTTAAAGCCATTCTTTGTATTGTGTCCTGGGTTTCAAAGGAAAGGCTAAATAGTGTCTATTTGGCTCTGTCTTCTGCCCCTTTTCTCTTTGGTATGTGCTTAAGGGTTCAGCTCACTAAAATTCTGTGCATCATTGACTGGTGCCCACAGGATCCTTCCCTGGTCTCCCCTGGGTGCTTTCCTTCTTACAAAAAATGTCTTCATTTTCTTTGCCCTCCCTTTGAATTGCCTGCTTTGTCTTCATTTGGCTGTGGTGCTGAGTTATCACCATATTTATACCAGATAGTCATTATTCTGAAATAAATCACTTTGGAAAATTTTGAGGCCTAATCTCTGTGTTGTTGGCTCAGTAATAAAATGGCCCTCAGGAGGACAGATGAAAGCTGAGATCAGGAGCTGCTGCTGCTTCAAGCAAGACCCAGAGTGCACAAAGGCCCTAATACAACTGCAGAGAATCAAGTTTGGGACTGTGAGCTATCAGTGTGTGGCTGCAGAGAAGCCTTCATTGGTGTTGTGCATCTGTTCTATTCCAGATTGTAAATATGTAAAAGTCTGATAAACTCCTAACAAGGACTAGTGGCTCAGACATGCTGATAATGTCACCATTATTTGTTTTCTTTTTAATTTTCAGGTCTTTTGTTATCCAGCAGATCCCAAGTAGCAACCTCTTCATGGTGGTAGTAGATAATGAATGCTTCTGTGATTCTATCCCACCAATTACCATGGCACCTATAGAAATAAGATATATCCTTTTATTTACAGACTGGTCAGAAAGAGATTCAAGATGCAAATATTGAAAAACTTCTTATCATGTAAAACTTGCACTGCATGATATCATCACCCATTATATGTGCTGTTTGAAATCAAGCCATCTGGGAATGTGTTCTCACTATTTTTTCAATGAGAATTCACTTTTTTTTTCTTTTTCGAACATCCAATATGAATTAAGCAAGCACACTTATGTGGATCTTATGTAGCATAAGGTCATAGTCATCTTTAGACAGCTGAACATCTTTCAAATTAGGCACTAAGTATGTCATTTTCTTATAAGGATGGACCTCATTATGTTGGAACTTACAGTACTCCCTCTAATATAGATGTCTCTTTATTTAAGGTTTGACTGGAGCACTGAAAATTTTTCAGAATCCTGCTTTCCAAAACTACAAAAATTTAGCAAAGTAAATATATTATTTAGTTTTTTGGTTGCCTCACTTCCTATTTTTTGCCGTTCTGTAGTTCAGGTAGTTCAGAATTAGTTTTTCCCCGTAAGTTGGATTTTGTCAAAAGCAGTCTGCAGTCTGCTTTTATTGCAGACTTATGGAAAGACAGGTCAGCAGTGTAAGTGCACATGTGCTGTTGAAAACACAGATCACAGAGAGGAAAGCTCTAGAATCACTTTCTTTTCCTTGTGGTGACCACACGTATCACCTTGGGGTTTTAATGGAGAGGAAGAAAGAAGCTGGAAGATTTTCACTGTATTAATTTCAAAGCACTCCCATGAACATGCAAAGCTCAGAGCATCTCTCCTTAACTGCCTTGTACATAATGAATCCCTTAAATGTGAACGGTTAAAATCTCAGAAGATAAGAAGACGCCCAGAATCCTGTCATGGATTTCACCCTGAAGTAAGTTTCTATCCACTTTGCCTTTCTTTTGGACTTTGGTAAATGTTTTATTTCTTTAAAAATTATTAATAGGAAAACTATCTTCCAAGATTGAATGTTGGGAAATATTCAGAAGACTCAGTAGGCAGGGAAGGGAGGGATATTGTAAGTGCTGCAAGTCTTTTTTGTACTCATGTAGACAATGCCTTGAGTTGCTGCTTTTGCAGGCTGGTTTGTATCATGTCAGAGAAGGTGGTAGGATGTGAGCACTGGCAGCCAGCAATATCTGAGAACTTACTGTGGCTCAAGCAGTGACCACAGGATTCCTTGTTAGAGATGGCTGGAAACTTTGTGCTGTTGGCATTTGCTTCAGTAATTACTTCAGGATCACACCTGCCATGCTGTAGTCATTATGCTCACACATGGTATTGCTTGGGAGGGATAGTGACCCCTCCACTGCATGTATTTACTGCTCTGTGTTCTGCATAATGCTCTCACACCGTGCTAAGGAGAGCTGACAGAGACCAGGATGTGATTACAGTAGCTTGTACAGCACAGGTTCATTGACTCCTTTTTACTCAGGAGTAACTTTAATTTCTGCCTCTGATGATGTAATGCAATGTAGAACAAGACCTGAAGTATAAAGTGGAGGGCATGGTGTAGTGCTTGTTGTTTCAGTCTACAACCTAAACTTGTTCAACTCAAAATGTGTACTTGTATTACTTCCCAAGTATACTTAATTTATGGGCTTTGTTTTGTGCATCAGTGCTCTTACGCCTATGTTTGCTAAAAAATCATGTGTCATAATTGACTGTAGTGGCTTGTACTTATTTTTCCTTTGTTGTTGTTTTATTTCCTTTAGGAAAATGCAAGAGAATGTGGAGGTGTCTCAGGCCTTAGTGCTAAACCTTCTCTTGTTCTTCTTCCTCTGCTATTGATGATTTTCTCCAGGTGACATTGACTGATGTGTTCAACTGGCATGCTAAAACGTGGATAAACTGTGAACTGGGAAATGGTGCAACATAGAGGACATGAAATATAGTCAGAGCATCAGCATTTCATGATTTTAAACTGTTGGTGATATAAATTCTTAAAGATATGTTGAAAAAAGATTTATCTTTTTATTTTGCAAGTTGTGCAGATGTGAATTTGGCATATGGCAGTCATGATTCATCAGAAAAGGACTTGGTAGATAGAGGTGACCATTGCTTTGTCCCATTGGAAACAATTTAAACTGTGTACTTTTTTCAATAAAGTATATTAAAATCACAGTTTCAGAGTGTATTTTAAGTATGCTAATATATTTGTTTAAATAATGAATGATGGGAAGAAAATAAAATAAATGGATGATATTTTATTATGCTTTTAGCCTCTTTCTGAAAAAACTTCAGAAAAGAAAATGGAGACTTGGCTTTTACAATGAGGCAGAATAGCTTTTATTAACAAGTTAAGGGAACACCTGGGTGTGCATGAAGCTGAGAAGGTAATATATGGTGTTGAATTATAGAGAAGGTTTGGGTCCTGTAAATAGCTGTAAAATATCTTATCTGCATTTAGAAAGTGAGTCAGAGCCTTATTAAAGCCTTGGTTCTAACTTAGGCAAGCTTTGGGTCAAATTGCTTGATTTGGCTGCAGATGGCATAAACCAAACACTTTTCATCTAAAGGAACAGGAAGATGTGTAGAGCAGCCCACATCAAAGGTGACACTGCTCTGCTGCTGTCCTGCCCTCTGGGTCTCATGTCAGACAGCAGAAGCTCCTTATGAGGAAAGTGATAAGCAGAGAAAGTCTGACTTGCAACACATCTGTGTCAGCAGAAAATTGGTTTTCATTGAGTGTTCCTTTGGTAGGCAAAGATCCAGACCAGCATGTTTTTATTCCAGGCCTTACACTTTTCTTTGCAAGGGAAACGAGGTGATAAAGGTGGGCATATTCCTTTTGCAATTGGCAGCAAATTCCCTGCTTTGGATATATTTGCTGAAGATCTTGATCTTTGAGCTCTGACAGTCTCAGTTTGTCTTTGGAGTTTTATACAAAGTGGAATGCTATCAAAGGATAACCTGTCCTTCTAACAACATAATACATTAAATGCAAAATAAAATGCCACTGCTCTAAGTGTGCTGCTTGGAGACTGCAGTTTCCTGGTTGGGTGTAAGTTTGCTTTCAGCCTTGGGTAAGTGCTAAACAGGTTTGCTGTGTATGTTTGGTTGGGAACAGGGAGCTA
This sequence comes from Irena cyanogastra, assembly GCA_013397155.1. Taxonomy (NCBI): domain Eukaryota; kingdom Metazoa; phylum Chordata; class Aves; order Passeriformes; family Irenidae; genus Irena; species Irena cyanogastra. The sequence continues at coordinate 248,984 of VWZV01007991.1, forward strand.
GGCCACTGAGAGGGGCTTTGTTTTAAAGAATTCTAGCCAGCTTGTAAGGGGAAGAACTAGTAAAACAAAATTTCCACTCCAATGCTTTAATGGGTTCAAATGCACTGGTACTCCCTCTGATTCTGAAACCATACAGGTCTTTGCACTCATAAATTTCTTTTCCTCATGTCTTCTCTTTTTTCGGGGTTTTTTTTTTTTTTTTGAGTGTTTTCCTACAGACTTCTTATTGATCTCAAAATCTCTCACTATGGAATAATTTTCCAGCTGACATTCAGTCAAACTGTTTTCCTAGTGACATGCTTTGTTTACTAAGCAAACTGGGAACTCAAGGCATTTTCTCCACTTGGGCTGACATGGATATCCTGCTCCCCTTTGCTTCGTTTTTCTCTGAGCTCCGTTTCCCCTTACCCTCCATCATTCTTGTAAAAAATTGATTTCAGTACTTTATAAATAAAGTATTTAATTTTAGATTCTCCTTCTGAGTTTCCAGAATTTACAACATTGCAGCCTCATAACACTTTTGTATATGTGATTACATTCTCCTGTAATGATATTTAATGGCTATAGCCAATACAATACAGGTGATTTTCCTTGTTAGTAGAAAGTGGAAAGCAGTATCTTTCTCATTAGACCTACTGAAAAGTTCTGCATACAACTGTCTGATGTGTTAATTATCATTGCTTACAAAGAAAGGAAATACATTAATGGAGAAAGTGTGTTTCTACAGAAGCTAGGTGAAAATCTGTAATAGTAATTCACTGTTCATTTTGGAAAGAGGTGGGTAGTTTTTTAATTGCAAAGGAGCCAGGGAGTGACAAGAGAGATTAAAGTCTGACAGTCTAAATTAATGTTGAGAAAGAGATTTAAACATGGGCCTGTAAATGAATATGGCTCAGAGAAATGTGCCAGTTCATTTTCACACACTGAGGCAAAGTTATGAAGGCAGAATGCATTGGTGTACCCAAACAAGTCACTGTGTGAAACAGAGCAATCCAAGCCAATTGCTAAGTGTAAAAATAGTTTTATGAGTTGCCATTTCTCTTATTGAAGTCATCTTTTTAATTTTCTATCTATTTGTTAGAAGTTTCTGGTGCAGTGTGAATCCAGGCTGATAAAGCCAGTCAGGAAGAACAGACACAAGGCCAAGGGACTGCAGGGTGTGTGTGTGCACCAGCCAGTGCCTTCTCCAGGGGGAATGGCTGCAACAGGAGCAGCCTGGGCTGAACACAGAAATGAGGGTTATGAGTTCCTTGGGACAGAGTTCTCCAACAGGGGAAACAGATTGAATCTGTCGAAACACATTTGCAGAAAAGCTGATCTCATGCTGATGTTGTTCCTGCCTGTGTTTGAGTTTGCAGTCCCTGTGTCATTAGCTCTGAAGGTGTGAAGATATCATGCCATGAAGTGTGCTGTCATTCCATAGCCTGTGGCAGGTCATAGAAGGTTATGGAGTTTAATTCCATTACCTCACTAATCTGAGAAGAGATTCTTCTTAAATACTAAAATTATCATGCAAGGTCTGATGCAGTAAATAGCAAAACAAATATGTGTGCATGTGTATACATACAGCTGCATATGTGTGAGCTACATTTATTTTTAATAAACAGGAAATTCAAACTTTTATCTCCCTGAATCTGAGGACAAATCCAAGGAGAACTGGGACAACTGTACAATAATTTTCTGCACAGCAAGAGGCAGAGCTAAAAGCTTTAGCTTTTGCAGGGCTTGGATCTTTTTTCTTCTTTACTCTCTTTGCTAATGGCATTGATTTGCAACTTATTAGCCCCAGTTGCCTCCTCTTCCTTTAATCTTGATAAAGTAAAAGCTGTTTGGGGGCTCAGGACTGGCCATGGACACACCATTTTCTAATAGTTTTGTGTGGGAAAACTGTCCATAACTGTCAGTGCTGCAAACACTCCTTTAAAATCATGTAAGCCAGAGAGCCTCAGGCAGGTTTCCACAGCTGTGCTATCTCCTCTCATTGTTTTTGTGACACTGAGACTGCCTGACCCACTGTGTTTGGCTGCCAGGGCCAGCTCTGCAATATGTGTGTTCGGCGACACAGGTGGCTGCCCAGGGCAAGAAGATATTAAAAGCAGCAGTAATTGTTTCATTGCCTAAATGGCTTCAAGAGACTGTTTCAGTTTTCTTCTGATAGCAGGAGCCCCAGAACAAGGCACTGGCCTGTTCAGCCCTCTGAGTTCACAAGGCAAAAGAGAAGTTTGGCGCAGAAGGTTTGTGGCTGGAAGCCTCCAGTTATTTCCATGTGTTTCCTGAGCCCTTTATGGCCTCCAAGGACTTTTATATCTTGGGACTTTCTGTGCCTCAGAAATTCCAGCTCGTACAGATTTAATGTAAATAGGCACTCACAATTGGAAAGTTTTCTGCAGAAGAGTGCATCAAAACCTTTCACCCGTGGAAAATATTTATATTTGATTTTCCTATTTGATTATTCCTTTCCCTGAACTGCCCTAGATACTCCCAATAATATGCAGCTTTTTTCTACTTGTTCAAATCAGTCCCATGTATTTGACTGCCTTGTTATTTATCTGGTGTACAACAACATATTCATTGTGACAGGTCCAGCTCCCATGTATCTAATGAGAGAGAAATGGTTCCCATGTACAGAGTCCAGAAGGTCTCACTGGAGTTTATCACAATCCAGCCACAAGACAATTTTCTTCTCTCTTGTCTTTAGCCTTTGGTCCTTTAGCTCAGATCATATTTCTTCCAATATAATAATATTCTTGCTGTAGTTCCTTGGGAGGATTTATGTCCTCTTCAAGATGCAGTCCTATGTTTCTTCCCAAGAGCAGTTTTTGGAAGTGGATGTTACAACTTGGATCTACCAGCCCAGAGTCTATTCTTGTGATGCTCTGAGTGCAAGGACATGTCTCCAACTCTTCCAGACGTTTTTCCCTTCTTCCCATGGTAACTGTGAGTAACTCAGCAAATGTTATTTTATTGTTTGCACTTCAGACTTTATTGAAGTCCACAGTTCTGCCTAGTAGATGCTTTGAAGAATTTCAAAGCGCAGTGTTAATTTAGGAAGGACTCGTTGATTGTTCTTGCATTAGACATTTTTGATTATTTTCTCCTGATCTCATGGTGTGTTAATTAAGAGTAGCCAGTCAAACTGGACTGATCCAGCCATCCAAGTGATGAGAGGCTAAAACCTTAAGACAATTTCTTTTTCAACAGTTTTAGCAGATTTGATTGCCCTGTGGCAGGAATAACCAGGTAATTGTGTTTGTGTCACACTACCCTCTAACACCTCACCAGGTGTCAAAAGCTCAGTTTGTGCTCTGCTCTGCTGCTAACAGTTTCTGGCAGTAAATGGGGTGTGTTGACTATGTAAAAATTTTCAAGTAATTCACCCAAGACTGACAAAATAGTATGGAAAAAAATCAATGCAATATCACAATAAGTGGCATGAAATCGACTGTGTTTCCTGTGATATCTTCCTTATTACTTGCAAGTAATTTTTTATCTTTAAATGGAATTAAGGCTAAATTTCCAGTGTGTCATGTCACAGTGCTGTAAAATCCAAGATGCTTTTGAAGAGTTGAGCTCTAGTTCAATCAAGTAGTGCAGAGTTTGGTTATCTCCTACTTGAATTCTTTTATCAAGAGGTTATAAGGAGTTGACAGCTAGTAGGGCCTCTGTAAGATCAAGATGGAAATCTGTTTTTTTCATTCCAGATGTGGTCTTGAACTGCACTTCTATGTGTTTAAAGCAGTCTTGTAAGAAAAGGTTACACTTGACAATTCTGAGTCAGATTTGAACCTTAACACCAGAAGTTCAAGTGGTTAATGCTGGGTTTGTTTGACTATGTTAGGATTTAGTTTGCAGCTTTAACATGCTGGGTATTTCACTTCCAGGAGAAAGGGAAGATCAGATTTCAGTTCATGGTGAGAAGTGTTTTGAATCAGCTATTTAAATGTCTTAGGCAGAGGGCTAAATGTTTAATAGAGGAAGCTAGTCGGGACTAGCTGGGGTAGCTGAACTAACTGAGAATGCTTGGGGCACACATGCAAATGTGCAGATGAATCCTGAAAGGGGAAACACAGAATCGTTTTGGCTTTTTTCTTTGTTATTCATTTGGCATTGGTCAGTTGGGTTTAACTGGAAAAATGAAATACTATTTTTCATTTTCCCATGTTGTTTGGGAGGGGTATGTATGGGGGGAGAATTAATTTAGAAGCATTCCTGGATCTTCTAATGCTTCCTCTGAGACATTACTGGGATATGTGCAATAGTTAAGAGAGAATCCCAAGTTTCTGACAATATTTTTTTATCTGTTATAGTTAATGAAGCTGCTTAGGTACATCTGTTTAATGTCTTCAGATGTGAGTGAAATAATTAGTGGAAAAAGTAATCTATTACATTGCTAGTTTCTAAGCATCAAAAACAAACCAGAGCAACAATTAATTTGTAATTCCATTATCTCTATCAGACTTTAAAAAGCTGGACACGAAACCTGGTCATAAAGACTCTAATGGAGACTTGTGATTTCCCATCATCAGATCTTTGTGGGTTTCAGAAAGGTATTTTCCTTTTAAGTAGACATACTTCCTGCTCTTTCTTCTTCAAAGTCTAAACCCAGAGAATTTCAAGAACTCCCAGGAAATCTGTCCTCTGGAGAAACAGTAAACAAAGAGTATTTTGAATTCTGCTTAAAACCTGGAGTTAATGTGATACACTTGAATTCATACAAGTATGGACTCAATAAGGGATATCTAGTTAATATCCTTTAGGTCCACTAGTAATGATATAAACAGAGATCTCTGTAGGAAGATAAATATTTTGCAAGATATAGAAAGGTCAAGAATTTTTATTTTCCACTGATAAAAGTTTTCTTGGCAGAAAACCTCCAGATTTTATTTAAAAGAAAAAAGCTTTAAAAACTTGAGTTTATGAGAACTCAGAGGGGCATTGTTTAAGTCCAGTTTTTAACCATGAAATCCTTCTGACATATGGCAGTCATTATGTATTTGCATCTGTCTATCTTGGAGGATTTTTTCTAATAGAAGATACTTAAAAGTTTCACATTTAACAAATTTTTCAATAAACACTTGAGAACTTCTTAACAGTAAACAATGATCTTAAACTGCCTTGCCAAGCGTGTAAATGATCTACAACTTCTAATACACCAAGATTGTTGCATATTTTCAGCCCTGCATTTGGGACCTCTAGGCAATGCTGTTTCAGATTAGGATAAACCATGAATTTCTTAACTGTTTCACTTGAGAGAAGAAGGCTTTACCGTTCTGATATTCATGGCAGAAAACCTGGAAATTTGTCCTGCCCATTCCTTTCCAAATACAGGAACCCTATCTTCATTAGCATCTGAAAGATTTAAGATTAGTGGAGGATACCCTAATTAAAAAAAATTAAATACTCTGAGTAAAATAAACAGGAAACCCCCTTCTATGTTTTATACTGCTTTCTCTGCCTTTCCCCGATCTTACACAGGAAGAAAAATCCCTTGTAGTGTGGCAGGCACAGAGGATCATGGCCTCTTGAAAGGGAAGACTGGCACATTTTTCCCCCTGTCCTGTTGTAGCCATCAATAGAAATACTCATGCCAGATTCTTGAAAATATTCTTCCTTTCATGTAGTTCTACTGGTAAAGCTGGCCAAGAACAGAGAGGGCACACAAGATTCAGCTTTTTTATGTTTTAGAGAGTGAAATGAATTTTTTTTGGACAGCATTTTCATGGCTTCAGTATACAGCAGTTTTATGACAAAAAGATACAGCATACATTATTGCAGGCAGTGCCTCAGAAGTCACTTGCAGGAAAGGCAGCCTGGGGCATGCTTGTGTTGGTACTTGATCAGGAGCCACGTTTAAGCAAGGACAGCACAGACTGAAAGCTGAAGCAGTTGAAGATGAGGGAACAGGGAGGGAAGTTGATTCCAAATAAATTCTGAAATAATGGGAAAACAAAAGGACAAGTTATGCACTGAGCTTGGTTTGGTCTGGATTCAACAGAGATTTCCTCTGGAATTCTTCTACCATCTTGTCCTCTTTTTACAGTTTGAGAGATGAAAATGCAGAGCGCTCAGGATGTGAATCCTTTGAGATTCTGCATTTGTGTTTCAATCAGGAAGTAAGAGTAGTCTGGTGCTTGACCTGACTGGGCTGTAAATACTTTGCCCCAGAACTGCTACATTGATCAAATCAGGAAATAAAACTGAGGAGCTCAGGTTTCAGTCAGCTGTGTGCAAACAATGTGAAGATATGGCTCCAAAGAATTTCACCTATCAGCTGCATGTTCAGCCTATTAAACTTCAGTGTCCTGAGTGAAGATCATCTAAATCAATACAGAATAAGAAATCAAGAGTAAAATCATCTACATCTCAGAAGTGCTGGTAGAGTCTTATCCATTTTTAATGGAAATAACAGCATTAGAGGTGGAGGTATCTTTTCTATATCTTTAGTGAATTTTAGCTGGAGTATATAAAGTCCTCCATCTAGAGTATCTGTTATTTTAAAGTCAGTGCTATAAGTAAATAAGCTGATTTGAAAAATAGCTCTTAAAGTATGTGCATTTATCATGCTTATCAGAAGTCACATTTTCTCTCAAAGAGAGAAATCCTGAACAGTGCCTGTATGCCCTGAAGTGTAATATCCTAAAAACTCTGCTTTCTGGAAGAAGAGAGTATTAATCTAATCTTAAAGCCTTAACATAAGTAAGTAACTGTGAAACATTGCAAAATACTCCCAAAAAGCCTCTTGGCCCATTTGTTGCTGAACTTCTAGAAACATAAATTTCTATTACCAGCACTGTCTTCTGGAAGACATTTGCAACTCATATAAATGAAAAAACAGGCACTTATCAAACAGACAATGCTTTAACATATCAGTAGATCAGGTTTTGGGTTTTTTAATGGCTGAATAATCACTGAAGAAGCACAATCACAGTATTCATGAAGAAGCAAAGAAAAAGCAAATGGATATAAAATTGATCTATCATTCTTTGTTTCAGTCTTCAGAGACTACTGGACTCCACATCTGTTTCTTCTCCATAGTTTTATCATGATGGATCTTTTCTGCTTATAGGGCTCTAGGTTCTTTTAAATGTTTCCATTTTGTGTGTCTATTCCTACTCACTTTTTTCCATGAGTTCTGAAAAACAATCCTGAAACACCCAACAAACCACCCAACCCTACTATCATACAGAATAAGAAAAAGAGGTCAGTGAATCTTTTTGGAGTTTTCATATAATCTGCTGCCATTAGAAGCAGAAACATCAGTTTAGCACTGCTGTAGGGGGTGTGTGTATATATATTTGTGTATGTTATAGTTCTGGGAAGTAGTTATGCTGTAAAGAGCAGCATTTTCCTCATGCAGGTATTGATAAGCAACATGTCATCCAAGCACATCCTTACTCTCTGGTTCTGATTACACCCTCTTAACCCAGCCTATACCTATGCACTGGAGTGCCATAATTCATGGAATATGAAGTTCAAGCTGGCTTCTCAAGTGACAGCATAACTCTTTTGAATCTCCTGGTCCAGTCTTCAACAGAAAATGTAAATCTTTGTCTCCTGATGAACTTGGAGTGTGACAGCATTCCCTCTATCCATGCTCTGCTCCCTACTCCTCATTCCATCTATGCTCCCTACTGCCTCTGAAGTGTCTAATATATGGGCTGGGGGGTGGAATTAGAAAAGAAAATCTATTGAGCAGCCTCAAATGGCAGCATTTTTTTTCAGTTCTCTTTGCTTTCACTTGGTGTTTTCCAAGGATTTGTTGGGGAGAATTAACTTCAGCTCCTGTTTATGCATTGCATAATGTGCTGTTTAGCACTTGTGCCCTACTTGAAGTGTCTTGGCAGGACCAATCAAAAATAATTGAATTCCATGGTGCACTTTTAAATTATCTTCTTGAATGCAATATAGAGTATAGTACTTTATCTGTCAATTCATCTTTCCTTTGGTTTCAGGGAAAGAAAAGACATTGGCTTTATCTTGAGGCTTGACTTCAACAAAATTCTATTTTTCCTTCTGTTTCTCTGGAGTTTGCTGGAAGCTGGATTGGAAAGGACCAATGACACCTACTTAGAGCAATCTGAGCAGGAAATAAAAGTACATGTGGGTCTGATTCTGTGATCCACTGCAAGCATTGTGTGTTTGAAGTGGCCACTGGTGACTGGAAGCTCATTGTTTCTGGGCTTCTGCAACTTAAGAGTTTGGGGGTTTGTAGAAGGTTTTTAAATCACGTTTTACCCTCTTGGCTGTTATTAAGCTCTGCAGTCCTGTGCTAACTTCTTCAGCTGCAGGGAATTTAACCTCTAGGTTAACACAATGGCAAGAAGAAATGCTGGGTGTATCTGTGCTGCTGCTGTGCTTTCACCCTTTTCCACCTATACTGTTCTCAGAAACTGACAGTTCTTAAAAGGATTGGAGACCATCATTCTTTTTTTTTATTTAGTTGTCTCAGGTTAATAAATGACCTTTTACCTTTACTGAGGAATTTCCCCATATGTCTGCTCAAAGAATTTCCTTGGATGATTCTCTGTGGATTTCATTCCATGTTTTGTAGAAGTGAATTATGATTGGATTAGAAAGGCGTAAATCTTCCTGAGTTTTCAGGAGATTATTTCCTGGATTTCCAAAGTTAGCAGTATGTCATTCTATCTTCACCCATGCCATGGGCCCTGTATCCCTGTTCCAGGTGGAATTGGTTTCTGTCTGGTTGAAATTAATTTGCTTTAAGTTGGAGTTTTAAATTTTAGCAATCAAGAGCAACTGAGATCATGCAAATATAAGCAAATGGCTTTTGAACACAACTTTTAAATCTGAATCACTAAAGTGATTCAGAAAACTCAGTGCTGAGAAAACACAGTCTGGCTAATTTTCTGTCTGTAGAAGGCAGCTCTCTGTCAGGTGAGATCCATTTGATCCAGTGGAATACAGTGAAACCTCCAGAGTTTAAGCTAACTATTTGACAGCAAATAATTTTTTTTTCTTTATTGCGAAAGGCTTCTAAGGTATTGCATATTGCTTGTTTTATCATTTTGCTATGAAGAGAAATGTATATTCTTCAAAATTCCCTTGAAAGTATAGCAATTATTTCTGATAATTTTTCTGTTGAGAAAAATAATAGATGCTGCCCAGTGAACTGTTAGCTTAAACATACGCCTTTAAAAATTATAATGAATAGTTTTGTAAGTTTTTCACTACTCAATTAATTCAAAAAGATTCCAGTTTCTGTGCACCTCTGCTGAAATGAAAGCAACACTAATTGCACCTGGAGGGTCCTGTCAGGACATAAGGATCTGAAACATCAGGAAATTATTAGTGAAAGAAACAAATATTAGAGAGGCCAGGTTCACACTGCAGATGCTTCCTAATTTGAGAAAGTCAAATATTGGAGCTGCTTCCTAAGTAAGCCCTACAAGCTCCTATTTTCACATGAGTGTCCCCGAGGAGCCCTGGGCAGCTGGCACATTTCTCTGCCCTGAGCCAGTGCTGCTACAAGGGCTGCTCTTGCACTGAGGATTGAGCAGAGCTCTTGGTCAGTTCTGCCTGAAAGCTGGCACTTTGCACAAGTATAATTCTGGCAATTCAAAATGTTTGTAGCTGGTGCTGGCTGCATCACCTATCATGGTTTTAAACATCATCTCCATCATCAGTCATCATCACCTGCTGCACAATCTCAGGCAGTCTGAAGGGCCTTTCCTCAGCAAGTCAAAGGTCAGGTGGGGCTCCAGGAGCTTCCTTCTGCTCTCCCATCCTGTTAACCTGTACCTGAGTCTGCTGGCAAGGGCTGGAACACTCCTTGGCTTGGTTGTACTGGTATAGTTATATCAGTTGTAATTACACCAGCCTGGCCAGTATAGCTCCCCTTTTGGATACATTTAGTATAAAGTAAAGATATCTTTTAAGATATCTTTTAAAGATATCTTTTTCTCCTCACACAAATTTCACGGTGACATAAACTAAACCAGAGATAAGCACTCATAGTTCTTATATGAATGTACAAACAGGGAGTTGTATCTATATCCTAATTTTAACAGTTATAATTAAGCCACTAGAGGTATGCTGGTAAATTTCCCAGTGCAGTGAAGCCCTGAAATAGGAAGTAGAGTCTGAAAGGTTTTAGCTGGCTGATGCCATGCAGCTCTGAAACAACACCGTGCCCAGTTCAGCCAGCAGCAGGCTGTGCCTGGTTCAGTGTGGGGTAAGTCTGAGGTCAGAGGGGGACCTTTTCCCAACCTAAATGAAAATATAGCTGTAGATTGAAGTGGGGGGAAGAGGAGACTTGGAGGGGAAAGACATTATGTTGCCAACCTGGCGTTTCCCCACCTTCTTTAAAAAGGCTTAGTCAGGATTTTTTTTTGGTCAGATTTGTGCCCAGCAAAGAGCTTAATTGTTTCTGATGTGGACCAGGAGCCTTTGGCTCTTCCAGATAAGGTGGCTGCAGTGCAGCTTTGATTAGGCCAGAGCTCAGCAGAACAGACTGATAAAGAAGGATGTCTCCTAGTTAATAGATGCTGGTGCAATAGCACAAGGCCCTGCTGCTTTGTAATCTACAGCTATTAACTCCAGACTGAATTTAAAAGCACACTAGGTTTGATTTAGAAAGATCCAAACAGCTTTGGACTATCCTGTATGCTGGAATGACTTTCCAGTGTACTTTAAGTACTTTTGTAGTTAAAATGAGCAAAAGCATCCCCTTTCACTCTAAAGAGAGGAGACAGGTGTCTATAAACCCTTCCTTAATGTCATCCCTTCCTAGAAAAGCCTCAAGGTGCTGACTGATCTTCAGGGCATTTTGCAAAATACATCCTTTTCTATTAATTTTAGGAGTTATGTGTTATGATGGTAATTGGAGCTCTGTGATGGTTGGAAGATGGGGGAATTTACCACAGGCCTAATCCCTGGTTGTTAAGGAAGGATGTGAATATTTAAATCTTGTCTGGGTAGTTTAGAAGGTACAAAAGGATTCTGGGTAAGTTCTCATTCTTTGTGACAATTTCTATAAATATTTAAACGCATACTGTCAGATGCACTGATAACCTTTGCCCTCAGAATTGTTTACATTTTAATTGTACATAGAATAGTTTAATAAACTGTATATATAAATTATATACACTTGGAGAGCTAGCTGTTATGGGAAACACCCTTTGATTTTTTTTCATAGTAACAAATCAATCTCTGTTCAGGAACAAACATTGTACTAAGCATGGAAAAATTGCTAGAGGGCTTGGACATTTTGGAACTCTAATCCTGATTTTCTAACATTAGATTTTGGCCACTGAAAGTAGCATAAAATACCCATAGAGCTTTGCTATCTATAGAGAGACCAAAAAAAGTGAATAAATCTTCTAAATTACTGAATACATTCAGAAGAGAATGACTTCTAGTCACATTTCAGCTAGTGCTGCAGACAGCAAGCACTGAATTGGGGAAATCAGATGGAAACTGTAGCAACACTTGCAGATAAAATCTGGAGCTGGTGAACGGGCACACACACACCTTGTGCAGATTCAGAGAGGTGTGCCATTGACAGATTCCTGGGCTTGGTGCAAAAGCTTTAACTGAGCTCACTCTTGCACTCTCAGCTCCTGAAGTGAGCAGTGTGAGCCCTGGGCATTCCTGCCAGAGGAGTCTGGCAGTGCTGTGTGTGCCCTGGGCATTCCTGCCAGAGGAGTCTGGCAGTGCTGTGTGTGCCCTGTGCTCTGTATGCCCTGTGCTGTGTGTGCCCAGAGGAGTCTGGCAGTGCTGTGTGTGCCCTGTGCTGTGTGTGCCCACAGGAGTCTGGCAGTGCTGTGTGTGCCCTGTGCTGTGTGTGCCCTGTGCTGTGTGTGCCCAGAGGAGTCTGGCAGTGCTGTGTGTGCCCTGTGCTGTGTGTCCCCAGAGTCTGGTAGTGCTGTGTGTGCCCTGTGCTGTGTATGCCCTGTGCTGTGTGTGCCCAGAGGAGTCTGGCAGTGCTGTGTGTGCCCAGAGGAGTCTGGCAGTGCTATGTGTGCCCTGTGCTGTGTGTGCCCAGTCTGGCAGTGCTGTGTGTGCCCTGTGCTGTGTGTGCCCAGAGTCTGGCAGTGCTGTGTGTGCCCTGTGCTGTGTGTGCCCTGTGCTGTGTGTGCCTTGTGCTGTGTGTGCCCAGAGGAGTCTGGCAGTGCCGTGTGTGCCCTGGCCATTCCTGCAGGGACAGCATGCTCAGTTTCACCCTCCAGCCACCAGCTCAGCTCCTTTCTCAAATTTCCATCTTCCCTCACCAACAGCAGGGCCCAATTGCGACTGCCTCTGCAAAGGGAAGGAAAGCTGAGAGCAGGAGAAATTTGGCTGCTGTGAGACAGTATGGAGTTAGTCTGATGGCTTTTTAAAGTGCTTCAGGATCCCTTGGGATGAGATGTGCTGTGTAACTTTCAATTATTATGTTTTAAGCTGTCCATTTAAAAATGACTGCTTAAGTTTTTGGCACAGCGAGACGGGACGTGTTGAACCCAAGTTGGAGACCCGTGTAAAAGCAAAAGCAAGGGGCTTTAATGAAGTTCTCCCAAGGCTCAACAGCTTGAAGAGCTTCTTAGAGGAGTGTGCACTGCCAGGTTGGTTTTTTTCCCAAGCCCTTACAGCTCTGGTAATATGGTTTGAAATGAAAATAAAATACAGAAGCTTAGTTAATGTATGCCACTTCCTTTGCTGAGTTTAACACATGGCTGAGTCCTGAACTTACCCGGTCATTTTGATGATTGGCCACTTATGTATAATACACTGTACACTTTGGCTTTCTATTTCCTGTTTAATTCTGAAAAAAACAATTACAGTCCCTCTCTAAGAAGCAATTGTAGTCTTTTTAAATGTCACGGCATATTAAACATGCTTGTATTTTAGCAATTGCCACAATGCATTACCACTTAAAAAATATTTTATGCACATTACAGATAAAAGACACAATAGATTTTGAGGAAAGACTTCATGCCACAGAAATAAGTGATGGCAGTTGTGCAACAATATGGGTAGCTGTTAAATTGTATTAAGATGTGGTTAACATTTTTGGATGAAAGATTTTAGTCTGGTTTTGTTGTAACCTTTCGCTTTCCATGGAAAATATTTTTTCATTGAGGGGAATAAACCAACATATTTTTCTTAAAAATCCAAACAAGTTTGCTTTGAACTAACATTAAGAAACAAAATGAGCAGTTTCTGTTCCACTTTAAGAGTGTAGTTCTGAATTTAATGTAAAAATGTTTATTAGGATGGAAAACGCTATCTTTTTGTTGACTACCTGTTCTTTTTTTTTTCTTACTTGAGAACTGCAAAGCTACATGAAGTTTTAAGTATATATAAATAGCATCATGTTTCAATAGGGAAATATAATTCAGATCTGCCTGACGGTTAACATTGGGAAAAGCAGATGAGGAATGAGACATTTTCCTGAAAGAAAATGCTGCCTCTGTTCCATAAGTTTTCCCCTTCATATTGCAGTGTAGCAGTCAGTGGCCCTGATCCAACAGGCACTAAACTAGGTTTGCCCAGATTCTTACACAGCTCCATCAGCTTCAGTAGAAGAGCTTTTTTGCTAAAAATTAAGCACATGCATAAATGTCTCCTGGAGCAGAGCCGAACTTAGCAAGGGACTTTACCCCCGGCAGGGCAGAGCTGCACAAGCCCAGCTCTGAGGCTCTTTGCACAATGTGTTCCAGAGCCACTCTCAGCCACTCATGTATCCTTTCACTTCAATATGGGCTTGTTTTGGATTCTTTGTTCCAAAATGTGGATTTGAATTCAAATGAGCCTGAACACAAGCCAACAGAGGAACCTCCTTCTGTCTCAGACTATTAAATGCCTAAGCATCTTCAATTAAAAAAAAAAAAAAGAAAAAACTAAACAAGGGACCTGACACACACTGACTGGAGCTGTAAAAGTCATGTGCTTATGTGGTTTTATTTATTTTTCACATATGTGTAATTGAACATCATCAAAGCAAGCCCACAATAAAATACAGTGGGACGTCAGCATTGACATCTGTGTGCCCTGTGCTGTTCAGTGGAGGCAAACAAAGTCCCCTTTTCCACCACTATTTCCAACACTCTGCTTTCCCCCTAAGAGAAGAAAGTGAGGGTGAGCCAGGCTTTGGCCATCGTGCTCCTGGTTCAAGTAAGGTACAGAGTCCTGGTGCAGGGTGTGCTTTCAGCTAATCTGCTCAGACAGACACCCCTGTGATTTGTGTGCCCTGCCTGATCTAGAGCCTCAGATCAAAGGGAAAGACAGGCTGGTAATGTCAAAGCACACAGCTCCCAGACTGGGGAAGTGAAGAACAGCACCTTGAGCTGCAGCCGTAAAGGGAATCTGCCATAAATCCTGCTGTGGTATTAGAGCAGGATAGGTGAAAGCCACCCACTGTGTTTGGCTTCTAGCTGCCACTTTTAAAAAGCCTGTTCACTTTTTTTTTAAGATTCATTGGAGGTCTGTGTTATAGCAGCATGGAGTTCTGTACTCTTATAAAACCAGTGACTTGCATGCTTTTTGCTGGAAGCTGAGAATTTTTGATGACATGCACATTTATGTCAGGGGAGTGACGAGCATTAGTGGCAGTAGCCAGGACTTTCAGTCAAGAAAAGGAGAAGCTCATTCCCATTCCAAAGCCTGGTGCATTATTAGGGCCTTGTGGTTGGACCAAAATCCTGGCAAACCATAGGTAAGTGGCAAAACATTCAATAATCAGGATTAGGTAATAAAATTGAGATGGTTTGAGGGATATTGGTGGATCCTGGGTGTGGAGACAAATTTCCCTCCCGATTTCCATTGAATTAAAGCATCTGGGAAAAGAGGCCGAGTGCCTGAATGAAGACAGAATTATGGAAAAAGCAGTAAATGTTGGCCTGAGGGAAGCTGGTCAGTGAACCTGTACTGTCAGAGACGTGCTCAGCAGGGAATACCTGTCCTCAGAAACTGGACATTTTGGCAACAAGGATTCAGCACTGTAGGTAGAAGGTGTAAGTTTACCATTCTACAGCCTGCATGCCTTTGGTAGGGATATCTTTGATCACACTGCAAGAGATCTCCTTGGTGTGGAGCTGAGGCAGGGTGGGCTCAGTTAGCTGCTCTGGAACTTCCCCCATCCTCTCCCCTGCCTAAAATCCCACACCAGTCCTGCCTGGGAGAGAGGAGGTAGACAAGAAGAAGACAAGAAATGTTTTTACTGGGAAAAATTACACTGGAAGTAGGCTGAAACAAGCCAACATCTTGATTCTTTGAAGTCCTTTCAGCTTTGCATCAGCCACAGGGAGGAATGGTTACTTAGCCACCCTCGGCCCTGCAGTTGAGTGAAGTAGTTGCCTGTTGCTCTGGGGAGCCCCTTTGGTGTCTTGGTGACTCTCCTTGTGTGACCATCACATTTTCTGTAACTCCACAGATGCGGCAGGACCACCAGTCAGTCAGGTGGCAGAAAGGAACCCTAACTGGAAATTGTGGGGGACTCCAAATGGTTTCAGTGGTGCCTTGGACAAGAAACTGTTAAACTTGGGAGGGTTGGGCTCTTTCAGAAATGAAATGTGTAAAGACAGTTCCTGCAGAAATTGCCAAGTGTAGTGACTTGGTTGAACAATGAAAACAGACAGGCTTTTGTTGTGGGTGCTTTGTAACAGATAATACTCAAATGATTAATGAGTTACTGGAGCACCAGAAAAGAGCTAACTATTATTCTGCATGGCGTTCATGAACTGCATGAACATGGCTCTTTGGCTGGAGAAAAACTCAAAAGTCAGAGCTTTGGAAAGCTAAATCACATAAAAATGTTACACTCTTCTGTGTCTGCAGGAAGCACAGTAATGTGAAACATCCACCACATGTTTAAATTGTGTAGGCTTATTTATACATGTGCATGTGTGTGTATTTACAGGGAGAGAGAACTGGAACTATGTGATTCTACTGTTTCAAAGCTGTTTGCAGATATTCTATAGCATTTTTGTAAAAGGAATGTCTAGAATGAAAGAAATGAACACTCAAAGATAAAAAAAAAATAGGTACATCAGATTGTCAGGTATCATGCTGGTCTAAAAAATCCATCTATGAGAATTAATTGAGGAACTGGACCATGAAAGCCAAGAAATGGGGCCTGAAAATAAACTTGATTAAGAAGATAATGCTGAAGACATACAGAGGTTGACTTATTAGCATAGAGGAGAACATCAGTGAACAAACAGAGGAATAAATCTCACATAGACATCTGCTCAGAACAGATCAGAACATATTTTAAAGATGAAAGACAACGTGAGGAGCAATTTCTCATTTAGACTGGAGAGGAAGGCCTCCAACTGATGTATGCCTTCTATAAATGGCTTTTGGCCAAGACACAAAGCTCTGTCCACAAGAAAATTTGGTAGTTGGTTTGCTTTTATCCTGAAAATCTGTAGACAGACCACGACAGGAATTTCATTATGAGAAAGGGACACAAATGATGAATAAAACAAACTTAATCAAAAAATACATGGAAAAAGAGAATAGCTAGTAGATTTGGGGCATGGGGATAGGAATGAAGTTATGACTGATAACTTGGGCATGTGTGAAGTCAATGCCCCCTAAACCTCATAGAAAAGCTTCACTGGTTGTTTGTTTTGGATTGTTGTTTTGTTTTGGTTTGGTGGGGGTTTTTTTTGTTTTGTTTTTTTTTGGTTTTTTGTTTGGTTTTGGTTTTGGTTTTTGTTGGTTTTGGGTTTTTTTTAGTGACTAGGCCTTCAACCAATCACTGGAGTGCAGACTGCTACTGTTTATTAATTTGTTAACTATTGTGATGAGGGTGTAAGAGTGAGAGGAAGTCTCTAGATGATGGTCATTCTGCCAAAAATTTTGAATTAATCCTCTCTTAAAGAGAAAAAACAAACCAGAAGAAGAGTGGCAGATACATAAGCTACCAGGAAGTACATAAGGTACAGATCAAGTTAGCTAAAAGAGAATTTAATTTTATTTTATTTTTTGATTGACAATAGAGGTTTAGAGGAAGAGCAAAGAGAAAGACCTGAACTTGCCACCTGCATTTTACCCAGGGTAAGTAAACACACCTTTTTTTGTCCCAAGAGACAAAATAAGGAGAGATGGAAGACCCAATTTGTCTAATGGCCCATTTTCATTGTTGTACAGTGTTTTGGTGAGTCCAAGCCCAGAGGAGCACTGGCATGGCATGGCTTCACAAGCTGGATGTGCCTGGAGACGTGCACAGCTGGGTATTTTCGGTCAGGCACAGGCAGTCACAGCTGTTGCTATTTTTGCCCTGACTCCTCTCTAATCACTCAACACATTTTAAAGCAAGATATAATGATAGACTATGTTGCCAAGACAGAAAAATCAACAGAGTATCTAAGGGAATATGAAAAGAAATGAAAATTCAAAATATATCTGGAAGAGAAATATAACGGACAAAAAAACTTTTGATAAAGGTTGTTCTACAAACTTGGCAATGTCTCTGCTAGAAGTAAATATGACTGTCTGCCTGCCTTGCTTTATGTTCAATTTGTCCAAAACTAGGGGGATGTGGAGGAAATACAAGGAAGTCTCTTCTATTGGTGTGGCCAGCTGAGTTTTCAGGCCTAATCCATTCTGAAATTAAAATTAGCTCAAATGGTTGGATTCTACCAGGAAGTTTAAAATGGAGAATTTCCTTCATAAATATGGATAAGGAGAAGACAACTTTTTGGATGTTCTACAGAGTGACTTCCATTAGCAAAATGAAATATCTCTCTCTTTTCCCATCAGTTTACCAATGCTCTCACTGAACTTCAGATATTATTTTATGCATGACTTAAGCTAGAACTCCCTGTTAGTACTTATGAAGTATCTGTGGATTTATAGTGGTATTTTTAGTGGTAACCAATGAATCTGCTTATATGGCAGCCAAAGACAAAATTTCATTAACCTGAGCACTGCTGAATCAAACATGAGAAGCAGTGCAACCCCTTTGATATAAACAAGTTAGGAAACACCTTAATTTAGCACTCCCTTTCTAAGGAATGAAAGTCCCAGTCCAAACCAAACCGACATAAGTAGAACAACTTGTACTTCTGATACCAAAAGTGGTTTTGTTGAGACTGCAGATCATGGTGAATTAGGCATAATCCAGCTATGCTCCTCTGTCCTTCACTGTAAGCATTGTCTTTCCATCTCCACTGGAGGGTGGAATATGTTCTATTAGCATTATTATTTTTGATAAATAGTAGTGTTTAGAATACCTAGAAGTCTTTCCTGGTAAATAAATTCCATTGTAATGGCAAAAAAGGAGTTTCCTACTGAATCCAGTACTCCATCTACCAAGCATTGTAGAAGATAAAATATGTGATTTTCTGGAAACACACCAGTGGTAATTAGTAGAATTTCATCATTTATGCTTGGAAAGCATACACTGCACCTACATGAGGAAGGCACTTGTTCAGCAGGACAAAGTCTGTACCTGCAGAGCTCCTCACATCCCAAGGGCACCCACCAGGAGCTCCAGTGCTTTTCTGGGGCTTCCCAATCCCCTCATCCCTTAGAGGATCACACAGAGCACGGGTTCCTCCACAGCCTCAGGTGGAGCCCAGCCAAGCAATTGGGGGGGTCACAGCAACAGGTGCATATTTGATCCTCAACAAGGGCCAATGTGAGGGCACACAAAACAGCTCTCTCTGCTGTCAGCGTTGCTGTTAGACTTTAAAATACTTTCTGAAGACAAAAGTGCAGTGTAAAATATATCTGTGGATGTTACGTGCCAGAATTCCTTGTGAATAAACTGCACTTCCTCTGTTTGAATTACAAATTGCTATAACATAATAGAGGAGATTGATGGATTGCACTGAAACTATGTGAAAAAGGAGAAAAGGCTGTGGTTTACAAGCTATGTAGGAGGTCCACACTAAGTCAACATGGAAGCTCTTAAATTTTATACACAGGATTTCATAACCAATATATTGGATTGTTTCAAGTGATGCAATCAGAATTGTTTTGCTTCAAACCCACCTGATTTACTAATACTGGCTAGAACTATGACATAACTGCATTTCAGACTGGATTTTTCAGATGACATTGATTTTGGATGTTATTCTGGGAATTCAAAATTTTACAACAGGGCAAAGTGACTTTTTAGTTCCACCTGAATATGTCATGTGAATTATGCTTTTCATGGCTTGGCTGATGCAGGGGTAACGTGGGGGTGTTTCCCAGTAAATGCAATTAACACCCTCTTTTTTGGCACAAATGGCAATGACAAATCCCAGAAAATTTGTACAGCTTTGAGTATTCAGGTTATTCATGTCCTTAAAAAACTTCTCTGGTTCATCACAGTACCAGCTAATCTTTAATCTCAGGACTGCCTTTTTGATTTCTTTGTTTAACAGAAATGTATGTTTAAAGAAATAATAATAGCAATAACTCTTATCACACCTCTAATATTGAGAAAAGACCTTCTGGAGAGGAAACTCCATTTCTAAAGATACTTTTAGTACTTGGAAGTATATCCTGAAAGCCTGTTAAAGCTGTTTCCTTAAAGAAAAATACATAACAAGTTCCTCTTGTACCTGTGAACTCAGTGGTAACCACTATTAGCACATCAATATCATCAAATCTAAGTAGTAAAATTAAATCTAATGTCATTGAGACTAAACACAGGTAAATAATACACATTCTGAACTGTGATGTCTCTACTCTCCCCCAGGTACCCCCATTAAATAGCTGCAGCACAGAACAGGAATAATCTCCTGATCCTGTTTCACTGTTGGGATTTTTTAGCTGCATTTTAGCTTGGGCACAGAAATATCGAGGGCCTTCCATTGACTGGGAAGAGAACTCTTAAGTGGGCATACATATGAAGAGTTTTATAGGGTGAAAAGTGCTTAGCTTATTTATCCAAAATCTGAGTAAAGACCCACACAGCCATGGGGCTACAAATTCCAAGTTAACAGCTTTCTGAAGATCATAGAGGTAAGGGGGCGAAAGTGCTGAAATAAAGTCAAATACCTCTACATAAAAGCGAAGTTTATAGGAGTGTTCACTGTGGTCATTTTTTCCAGATTCAGCCTTATTCTAGATATCGTGCTTTATTTTCCTATGTAAATTGCTTTTTAAAATGCCATGTTAAAATATTTCTGCTAAGTG
Source organism: Irena cyanogastra (assembly GCA_013397155.1). Lineage (NCBI taxonomy): Eukaryota > Metazoa > Chordata > Aves > Passeriformes > Irenidae > Irena > Irena cyanogastra. The sequence goes on from VWZV01007991.1 coordinate 269,060, forward strand.
TAAGGAGATTAGATTTGTTTCTTTAACTGCTTAATTTATTGGTTTCAGCTTGAAAAAAGAAAACTAAAATTCCACTACCTAGTATATACCTACATCTTGTTCTGCAAAGTCATCCTCAGGTAATACCTGTGCCAATATAAAATAATAGAAGTTAAGGCAAAAATGAAAAAGTATTTAAAACAGCAACAGCATGTGATACCAATTATGTTACAGCCAAAAATAATACTTTTTGGCATGTTATGCTTAAACTATGTTCTGTTAATGTTCCTTGGATATAGGCAGATTTCAATTTACACTTCGAAATATTTCTATTTAAGAACTATTAGGAAAATATTTTGAAATTACAATCTGAAAGCATGTGGAATGGGTTACCTCCCACAATTATGTGAACTACTGTATAGCAGAGCTGCATTAGCTTCCCTGCAACTAATGAACCATGTCATTAATTACAGACATTCAAAATAGAAATTACTGCAAGGCAAGACAAATATTTACTATAAATAAAAGGGTCAAGAACTACAAAGTAGCCATTTTATTCTAAAGCAATTGTGTTTAATTTTTATGCTCTTTCTCCTAAAATTTAATTTGAATTAACTTGACTTAAATCACATTAACTTGATTTCATATTTCAAATCTGACAGCTGTAGGTGTCCCCACAGAGACTTCCATCAGGGACCAGGATCGCTGGAAGATTTTCAGTGAAAGTGTTAACCATATTTAAAGGTGTTTATTAAACTCACATGACTTGTTCTCAGGATAGGTTTCTCTTAGGAACACCTAGGAGGAATATTTCCAGAGATTTCCCTTTGGTTGTCTCACTGGCAAAACCACCTTCAGCTTCCAGGCAGAGCATCAGGCTGAACAGCCAGTGCATCCCCCCAGCTGCCAGAGCAGTGCAGGAGCAGCCCCTGGCTCTTCCTCCTCACCCTCTGCAGTAGATGGGCCCTGCTGGGTCCCAGCAGCTGTCTGACATCTGTAAAGAGCTGCTCCTCTGTCTTCAGCAGGAGCTGAGGTCCTGCAAGCTCCTGCAGGGCTGAACCACTGCCCTGGTGTCAAGGTACAGCAAAGCACGGCACAGATCCTGGAAATTCAGCTGGGGCCAAAAGGTGAGTGCTGCTGTTGGGTTTGGTTGGAGGTGCTGGGTAGAACACCCACAAAGCTCCCTTTGGTGCATCCCACAGACTGGCTGTGCCCTCAGTGCTGGTTGCTGCAGTATAAAAGCCACCATTCCCATCCGGCCCTCAGGGAACAGGTACCAAAGACATTTCTTTTATTCCTTAGTTTGTGCTGCCACTTTGCTGCTGCGTCTGGCTCAGTACAGAATGGGGCAAATCAGTAGCATTTTCATATAAATTTTGCTGTGGAGGAGAGTTTTCCTCTAAAGGGAAGCCTTTCAAAGTCCCCCACCCTGCAGGGAGAGCATTGGCTGCTGAAGGTGAGGGCACTCTGACCTGCAACTTTTACCCAGGGCCAAGCTCTCTTCACTGCCACTCTACTAATATTCTATTGTATGTCTACTATTTTGTATAAGGTTATTTTTACTTGGTTTGAGTGATAAATTTATTTTATAGCAGATAATATACAGTCCTAAACAACATAACAGCATTTTCTTCTGTGAATTCATTATAATGGCTTGTGTCAGTCACATGATGTTATGTTATTGCTAGTTGCCTCATTGAATATTTCATATTGAGCACAATTTGCCCTCTACTTTCTTTTCTTTTTCCTGTTTGAATCACATCATTACCTGTCCAAAAGTCAGGCATGAGGGCAGGCAGATGCACTGACCATATAGATAGCAAGCAAGAAGATTCCTCAGTGAAACAGCCACATAAAAGTTCCCCTAACATCTACCCTCATGTTTGTAACTAGTGTTTGGCATAGTAAAGATAACAGCAGTAGATAAGTAGTTTATCTACATATATTGCCAAGAACAAAAGAGGATGATAAAGTATTGCTGCTATCAGGAATCCAGAAAGTGCCACAGTTCAATCAGGTTCTGTATTACTTTGAGTCAGCCTCAGTTGTGTTCACAGGGGTTTTTAACAAAAAAGTGAAGAACAAGAAGAGGAACTTAGTGAAAGCGAATAGCTCAAGTGGGTTTTTGTGGAATGTGGGAAAGTTGCTAAATGTCATATTAAAATCAACAAAAGCATTCAATACTTGTCTTGGAGAAAAAGGTTGTGTTTAGGAGAAAGGGTCAGCTGTTAAAAAAAATATTTGGGCAATATGAAAAATTACAAATCTTTTCATCAGGAATTTGGGACTGAATACATGAGGGTGTACAGACCTAACAGTGACAACTTTTACAGCTGAACAATGCTTTTGCAATGAAATCCTGGCTCCATTCAGATCAATGGCAAAATTCCCAACTGTTTCAATGGAGCCAGGATTTCACGTGTATCTGTCTTTTTTCATTCTTCCTTGATATTTGTATCCCAACTATCTGGCAGGCTATTGTCTGTACAGGTCAAAATTAAAGCTCTCTATCCATATATGTCAGAATTACAGTCTGTTTTCTCACCAAAGGCAAAAAAAGGAAAAGATGAAAAAGTGTGACACATACTTGCAGTGCTGTATCATTCATTTCATTGCTCAGAGGAAAGAGAATTGTTTGCTGCATCTGCTAGGAGGACAAAATGTCAAGGAAAAAGCTAAATGCTGCCTGTGTGTAATTCCTGCTCCAAAGCTTTTAAAGAGCTCTTATTTTCAGCTCTACATGTATTAAGTTTCGGATATGGGTGTCACGGGATTTAAGCAGGGGCAGAATTACCTCAATGCTGTCTCCTCTTAAAAATGCTTCCTGAATATGGAAAAGTATTGCATGGGCAGGAAGGAAGGTGACTTTCATCAAACAAATCTGTCATGCATTGAGACTATTTAACTCATCAAACAAACCCTGGTATTTGTGCCTCTGAATATAAGCATTAACCCAGAAAAATGAGAGATTAATGAAAATTCAAATCGGGAGAATGAAAATAAGAGATAAACTGCTGCTTTGCAGATGAATGAATATTTAAAAATGCTTAAATCCACAGAGCTTGTCAAAATGCACCAAGAAGTGCCCTGGTAAGTGAGAAATGACACAGAGATGGTAATAAATGTGAATGGGGAGCTTTGTGTTCCCCCAGTGCACTATTTGTACACTACAAAAGCTCTAAAAGAATTGTAATTCTACACTCACTGTTGCTTAACTTGGGGAAAATACATGCAGCCTGCAAAGTGGCTGTGTCTATTCTGCTTTAAAGCCCATCTGAGAGCACGTGGACATTGCAAACACTTCACTAATGTAATTGGGAGACTTGGAAAAGCAAGGAAATATTCACACAAGTGAAAATCCTTTAGCCATAGTCAAAGCAAGTTAGAAAAGAGGCAATAAATCAGCTAGCTTTAGTCCATGGATGGTGTCATGGTAGATGAAACCAATACCCATGGCAGATAAAATATACATGGTGATACATGTGCACCTATCAAAGACAAAGGAATATGTCAATAGTGAGTGAATCCCACATCAGAAAATGATGATTGCATAGTAGTGATCTCCAGAAAGAATTCAGCTCCAGGCTAGACACAGAGTGAATCCAGGAACAAAACAGTTTTTTACAGTCAGTGAATAAGGACATTTTCATAGTTCTGACATCTTCCAGTCTCTTAACTCTTCTTGTTCCTGTTATCCCAGACAGAGTAAATGAAGTTACATCAGAAACATTGCTGTGTCATTAACTTACTGGACAGCTGATCTGACAAAATGTATTTAAAACAAATACACACATAAATTCTCAGTTTGGTCACAGTTAAATCTTGCACAATCCATGACACAGAGGTTACACAGTCCATCCTTTCTGAGGGGTGCATGAGCATGGTATTTCCTCTGCAAGTGCTGTTGGAAATACTTGTGAGTACGTCGTAAATCTTCAATGGCCAGTGGTCATTTCTGGAGCTGCCTCAGCAAATACTTCTGCTAGCAGTGTCTTTCTGCAGCATATTAGTCTAAATTTAACCCACTTGGGAAGTGCAAACAGCAGGGTTGATGAGCCTGGGATCAGTGCCAGGTTAATGCAGCTACACAGCCTTTGTACCAGTTCATATGCTATGAGCTTTGAAAGGAGGAGAGGAGAATGCATCCCTCCATGCAAGATGTACTTAAACACAGCCAGGACAGTAAGGCAAACATCAAAATTGCTGATGGCACAGGATCCCAAACGTATCACCTAGATTCTCTTTTCAGCTGGCCAGTGGAAGAGAAAAATCATTTCAGAGTAAAAAGATTCATCCTGCATTTCTCTTTTCAGTTCTTAAAGCTCTCTTTCTCCTGATTGCCTTGTCTTTCTCAAAGTGATGCTGAATGGTGCTTTGCTTACTGCAAATATGGATCACAGAACTGTCTTTTTTCCTTTGGCACATTTGTTTATTTTCTTAGATTTATATCTGTTGGTAATGTATTAAACCTAGAGCCTTAAATTCACAGAGAAAAACTGCAACAAACTTTGGAAGCTTGCTGTAAATCTCATTGACTGCACAAATTTAATCTGGAAGCCATAGAGAGGCAATAAACATGGAAACCCCCGTTGCCAATTAATTTGTTACTTTTCAAGCTACAGTACAATCATAGCTTAATTTGGTTTACCTCAAGAATCTCTTTGTGATATTTCTGTGAAATTCAAGACAGTGAAAGTTAGTAATTCTGGTTTAGGAGCGCAAGTTACTGGTTGCTGCCAAAGAATTGTGTGCTGCTTAATTGAGTTTTGATGTTCTTGCTGCTATCTACAAACCCAGTTTTTCCACATGGCTTTGTGATGAGATCTAAATCTCTGTATCAAATGTTAAAACCCTCGGCACTTGCAAAACAGAAAGATTTATGAAATTAGCAGTGGCTGAGAAAAATAAGGTTATTCTCACTAGGGAAAGGTGACATTTTGTTTATCTAATTGATGCTTTTCCTCATGCAGAAGACAGATAAAATTGACCTACACAAAATTTTCCCACCGTCAAAATCACAAAACCAAGATGACATAATGCACATCCTAGGAAATTAGGAGTGGAAGCTTAACAGGAAACTACTGTATTTCATCCAAAGAGAAATAAACATACTGAATGGATTATAAGAAATGTCCTTTAAGAGTGGCAAAATCAATTATTTTAAGTGATAGTTAAAGAAATTGTAGAAAGAAGCGTTCGAAGAGCATTGGAAAGGGAGAATCTTCAAATGGAGAAAGGGGCAAAAGAGTTCATTCCTTTGGTTTCCATGTACTTTGAATTTCTGGTTTTAAAAAGTAGTAGTTCAGAACAACAAAAGCAGGGAATTATGTACTGAGATATTTCAAGTCTAAGAACCCAACTGTGAAATGCATCATTTTGCTCCAATTATACACAAATACATTAAATAGATCTAGAACGGGACCTATATGTCCTTGTGTGTAGGGAAAGTCACCCTTCAACTGGTACAGGACAGGAGTTCTAACGAGTTTCAGACAACAGAGTCTTGCTTGAAACTCAAAACTACAGAGCTACAGAAAGCCCATTTAAAGTTGGTGAAGGTGTGACCCTAGAAACGCAATTCCTACCGTTTCCCAGTCCCAATTTTTAATCAGTTTGGAATCTATTGAATGTAATCTGGATATTTTGACTGAGTTTAATTAGGTCAAAATGAAATTAATTTGTCTTAAATGTTTTGTTATGGCCATGGATTGTTCTTCTAGCTTTAAAGATACATATTTGTAACCACTGCTAACATATAAATTAGATTGGAAGGACTGTGCAGAGTGAATAACATAATTTAGCAGTTTGTCTTCTATTCCCTGACAAAATACTGCACCAAGTCTTTCTGAAATCAAGGCTGAAAAATGTGCTTTAATTGTGTCCTTCTCCTTAGCAGCATTCCTTCAGTATCACAAGGAATTTATATGCATCCATGAAATTATACTCTTCTTAGAAATGAAATTTTGCTAGAGGTGCCTGGTGAGAAAGCACTGTGCAGCGAGGGAAAGGGAGGAAAACTCCAGCTTGAAGAAGAACTTGAAAAGAATCAAGAATCTGGAAGGAGAAAATGTGTATCTATTTCTGTTGCTGAGTTGAGCCATTGTACTACTTTTCAAAGTTGGTTTTCATTTCCCTCCAGTGTCCAACGTCCCTGGGAAGGAGAACCGAAGAGTTTGTCTTTTGAAGCAGCAGAGCCAGGCATCAGCTGAGCAGGGTAAGCCCTGGACAGGGGGAAGACCAGCCAGAAAAATGCCATGTCCCCCTTCCCAAAGGACCTGCGTGCTGCACACTGGAGCACCTGTGCAAACCACATCTCCAGAGGTAAGAATGAGGTGAAGGAGCATCACTGCTGCCTGCTTAGATCCAAGGCAGTAGATCAGAGACCATCCAACAGGGTTTCCTCATCAGGGCTGTTCCCACTCTAACAGCTGGGAGTTTATTGGACATAGAGGAATAAATTCACAAAGAGAAGCATATGCTTCCTTGCTTCACCGACTGAATCAGAGCCTCAGTACCTGGAGCAGTAGGAGAAGCAGTAAAAGCTGACTATTTCTTGCCTTTTCTGTATCTGCTTGTGGATACAGTGTGTTAACACCTGCAATTAACTACAGGAAATTTAAAAAAAGATCACGCCCCTACGAAGAAAATATTTCTCCTTCTTACTCTATGTTAAGGCTTCCCTGGCAAGGAATTCTGTTTTTCTGCTGTTCTGGCAGACTGTTTGACACTGAGCAAATGCATTAGCACTTCTGGAGCAAGGAATAAGAGCGGAGAGTGTGAAAAAGCACTGTGGAAGCCTTCCTGCTTGAGACATTTAAAAATTAAACGACTGAAGCTTTTAGAAATTTACTGTAATAGACTGATGCCTAACTAACAGGGAAATAAAGCAGATTGCCTAAGAGAATGTTTAAGTTTCAGTTTTGCCATGCCCTGCTGCTGGCTTGGGCGTTTGGCCGAGCTCTTCCCAGGTAAATGACTGTTCCTGATTCTAAGCAGGCTCCAGGCAGGAACTGGCAGGAAAAGGAGGCAAGAAAAAGGTCTTAGAGGGCACAAGTCTCTGAAGGAATGAGCTCAGCTGGTTCTTGGGGTACAGTGGCCAGCAAGAGCAGCACTCCAACCTCCAAATTGTGCAGTCGAGCTTTGAGCCAGAAGAGACCGGGTCTGTCAAGGCTGGCAGAAATTGAACTTTCTCCCTGCCCCCAATCTTCTTAGCAGAGAAGGGAAGGTAGTATAGGAAAAGGATCTGAATAATAAACAGTGCAAGAGGAATCAGTCCCCTGAGAGCTCCTGGGGACAGGTCCAGCACAGGTCTGTGACAGCCAAGGCCAGGCAGCAGCTGGTCAGGAGCTGGGAGGTCAAATGTCTGCTGGAGGCAGGGGAGACCTCCCGGCCCATTAACACTTTCAATTAACATAAATCTCCATATTTCAAAAATTATTTTCTAGGGATTCTGATACAACCACATATTCAGGCCCTGACACTGCTCATGAAAGTCATATTTTGAAGAGTGACAAGTAAACCTTCACCCTGCTTTCAGCCTCATCTGCTGTGTCTTGCCTTGTCTTGTCTGCGCATCTGAGCCAACAATGAGGGAACTTTCTTTCCTGTTAAGCAGATGTTTACCTTTCAGCACCTGAGATGACCTTTTGACTTGGGCCTGAAATTCTGGCCTTGCTGAAATGGGTGGAAGTTTTGGCACTGATTTTGACAGAGGCAGTATTTCATTCCAGGTGCTTTGCTCAATAAAGCACATAAAATTACAAAACATGGGCCTTCCCTCTTGCTCAATGTCTCAGTCATCCCAGGTATCACTGAGTGATAAACACAAGAACCTGGAGGAAACAAAATGGCATCTAAAAAAAGGCTCCTACATGAATAATTAAAATACCTTTCAATATATATAATAGGTACACCTATACACACAAGCACATGCATATAGAAGATGTCAATGGGATCAAAGCTTTTCTCCAGCACTTTAATAGGTGGCATGCACCCTCACTTATCTGCAAAAATCAAAACCTGTACGTGCACGTGCAGGTGCTGGGAGTTGCTTTTTCATATTGTTGGCACAGGGCCACATAGTAGAGCCATGCACCTTCATTTTTTAACAAGCCTGTGTTTTCTCAGGTGTTCATTTATCTTTGTGAAGATGTTTCTCAGACCTGTAACCTCATGTTTAGCACGCTAACAGGAAGAGGTGTTCTCACTGCCAATAAACAGGCCTTGCTCTGTCTTAGATCCAAGAATATAAAAACACGGGGTTTTATTATTTATAAGATTTCTTTTTCAAGTATAGGAATTGTGAGCATGGAATTGTAACAATGGACATTCTAAACAGACTGCCAAAGGATGTGGTAGGTTTTCTAGCAGTGTGAGTTCAAATTTGGATAACTTTCTAAAAGACAAGTTTGGGCTGAACCTGCAAAATGCAGTTCCAGAGGCATGAACCACTGCATGAAAAATATGGTCTGTGTTGTAATGGCTCTTTCTGGCTGAAGTTAAATTAGAAATAATTTGTTAAGAAGAGGAGCTGTGACTGTCATTTGAAACACCTATCAGGAATAACTAGCCAAGGTCTAGTTTTGATGGTTTTTAAGTTCTGATACAGACAAGCTTCATTTCTATAGAGGAATTTGCATTTAATCCTCTTTAAACTTCCTCTGAATCTTGTTTATGTGCTGATTTGGGCTAGGGTAGAGTTAATTTCTTCACAGAAGCTGGTATGGAGCTCTGGTTTGAACCATCTATTTGTATTTTGCAGGTAGTACCTTTATAATATGTTTTATTCCTTCACCAATGTTTGTCCCTCCACAGTAAAAACCACACAGCAAACTAGATTTCTAAATGCATGTCCTCTGAAGCACTTCCCTAGGAATTTTGCTGAGCTGAAATGTCTTCACTGTGTGTGAGAAAGTAAATATACATGTAACAAAGAGTTCTTCCTTCCCTGGGCAAGAGTGTGTTCTTTCAGGGAAAAAACATTATTCTTGGCATGATAATTAAAAAGAAATAACACGTTTGAATAGTACCATCCCACAAAACCCAGGGTTTAAAGCTGGCAAGGCAAATAACAGCATTCTAGGCTGACATTTCTTTTCCACTCTTGCAGCAGTTACAAGAGTGTTGTGTCAGGAACCTTTGGCTTTGGTTAGTTTCTGTAGTAACATTCATTCAAGTGAAACCATAAAATTTTATTTTAGATGTTAATTCTGCAGGATTAATTTTCTTCTCATTTTAACTAGACAGTAACAAGTGAAGTACATAAATACCTAATCCAGAATAATTTAGTGTAATAATTTAGTAACATTGTGTTTGTGTATCTATATATAAAATAATTGAATAACGGTATAATGTTTTCTGTATCTTTTATATGAGATTTCTTTTGACAACCCCAGCATATTAGAGATTATATGTTTATGCTCTCTCTTTCCTTTGTCCTTCTTTCTCATTTTGTACCACTGCAAGGTTTGTCCAGGTTCCTCTCTCCTCCCAGGCAGAATGGCCCTGGCTGGAGATATTGTTCTGAGCACTGAAGTATCTGCCCCTTTCAGGGGTAATTTGCACTTTTATTAAAGATACATAAAAAAGCTAAAATTTAGAATCCTGCAAGTTAAACATGGAGCTTTGGGGAATCTGTGAAGCTCTGAAACCAGATGTTTGGGGGTTTTTCTTTGTTTTTTTCTTCTTTTTTTTTTCTGACGTGGATTTGCACAATGATCTCAGTATTGGGACATAGGTAAATACCAGAACCTTGCTTTAAAAAGCACAGTGAGTACCAAGGCCCTTCTGCAGGGAACCAGTTGAGGGGATGGAACAAGCACCACTGCCAGAAAGAACCAACAATGTCACAACCTCTGTACTTTTCTGTTTTCTGCACTACATTCTCATGCCCTCCTAGTGCAAGTGTGATCAAAATATGCCCCTAAGGGAATATATGTCACAGAAAGGAAGGGAAAAGTGTTGCAACTCAAATCCATTAATCTCAGAGTGCCCCCTCTTCTGCCAGCAGTGGCAGAGAGCTGGGATGTCCCAGTGGGCACACTGGGGAGGGGAGGCTGGCAAAGGCATTCCCCAGTGCTCTGGAATGAGAGCCTGGAAGGAGGGTGGCTGGCCACACCTGCCAGCATTCTCAGGAGAGGCTCAGTTCCACCTGCTGCCAAGGTGAGGGCTCTTCCTGCCCTACACTGACATGGTGTCTCCCACAACTCTTCATTGCTAGTCCATAAAACAAGAAAGACCAAGATGAAACCCTCCTGATGAGGTAAAAATAGTAAAAATATTCTTCCCCAGTCCATTAAATAACAGTGTAATGTGTTGCTGAGGATGCCAGGAATACTGGGAGCAAGAGGAGAGGAAGCATATGGCACCAGCCTGTCCAATCTTTCTTCTCCCTCATGACAAGCAGGATGAGCTGGGCTCACAGCAGCCTGCGCAGGGCTCAGGACTTCCAAGACAAGGAAACCTGGAGAGGGAGAGCATGTGATGGAAACCTGAGGGAGCCCCTGCCCCTGCAGATGGTGTAAGGGCTGCTGTTTCCCTGTGTGCACCAGGCATGCACGAGGCTGGTGGGTTCCTTGGGGACCAGGAGCCTTTTGCAGGTCACAGTGTATTTTAGAAGGTTTGCTTTTGACATCATGTGGCCAGAGTCATTTGGAGCCTGATCATGCACTAAAGAACATGTCAGGAAACCACAAGGCATCATTTCTCTGTGTGGCAATAATCTGCAGGGAGCCTGGATAGCTGTAATGGTACATTGCTGCTTGCTTTAAGTCTGCCTTTGCATTAACTCTTCAATTTGCTTGCTTTGGCTTCCCTGACTCTTAAATACATACACACAGGATCACTTTGACATAGTAAAAATTCAGTTTCTGGAATTGGCTCCTTAGACTCCAAACCATGGAGCTCCTAGTGCCAGCCCTGCTCCCATGAGCTGCATGGGGTAAGTCTCCATCTCACCTTCCTTTCCTAATTTGCTGTGACAGTGACTAATTCCAAAGGCATTGGTAATGAGTTAGGGATTTTCATCTGAATAAAATTCACTATAAAATTTACAGGGACTATTTTTAACTGATATAAATTGAAAAATAGTTTTTAAAAGATCTCTACCACTCCTGCCTTTTCTGTGCCAAACTCCATCAAGTAGGGGAAAGCTGACTTTTAAACCCTTTTTCCAGTCTTCTACTTTTACAATCCTCTTCTACTAATGCAGAAGCTTTAGCCTTCCCACCAGGCCTGGAGTAATCCACTCTCCATTCCCCTAGTTCTCTCTTTTGATCTTTTAGGGTTAAAGAGACTGGACAAAAGCAGGTAGATGAAACACCCAAAATCCCTCTTTGGAAGCGGGGTTCGTTGTCCTCCTCTCCACACAAATCAATGATGCTTGCAAGGCTGCAGAAGCACCATTTCTTTTCTCATCCACAACAATTTTAGATAATTGGGTCCCTTAGTCCCAAGAGTAGCAACATGTATTGACCTAGGAAATAAGATCCTCGTGAACTTACGGTACTGGAATAGACAGTGAGTAGTTGTTGCTAGATCTAGTTTTTGTTAACATTTACTGCTGCTTTTATTTAAGAAAATATGCTTTGTGTACTTTATATTCCTTGCTTCCATCTAGTAAAAGCAACTAAAATTGCATTCTATAAAAACAGCCTGTTACTTGAAATACATCTTTCTTGAATGACTACCACCAGAAGTAAATGAACTTTAAAAAATTAATTCTGTACTTTTCCATACCAAAACCATCCAATCTCAGATTTATGATCTCTGTGACTTTAAAATTAGATTGAAGAAAAGAAGGAAAGATGAACCAAATATTAACAGCAGCAGGAACAGAAACCAGGTGTCTGGCAGAGAGCACAACAGATAAACACCTTCCTACCTAACCTGCTCTTTCACCTCCACTCATAAAACGGGAACTGGCCTGGGAGCTGAGTGACCTGCAGATATAGAAAGACATAGCATGGAAAAAAAAAAATAATCAGAGCAGCGATGTAGCTACGTATAGCTGAAAATATTTGGCTTGGCTGGAGTGTCAGCTTAAAGCTTAAGCAGTTCTTGATTTTTGTTCAGGTTGGTTTCCGCATCATTAACAAGGACTGTACTCTAGTTAGCTCAGTCACACAGAAGCTGCTCCCAGGATCTCAATATCTTGAGCTGTGCTGAAGGTACAAGTCAGAATAAATAGACGATGTTTATAATTTATACTTGAAGTGAATAATGCCGCATTGTCAAATCTCAATTAGCCGTGGTCGCTTATTTGGTCTAAGGATTATCTTTGCCATGGACCCTGAGATCTTGGATTTGGCAGGTTTCTAACTGAGATGAAGTGCTGTGCAAACAGGGCTCCCCTGCCCCCGGGCCAGCCGGGCTCTGGGAACAGCTCATCCTGCTGGGGCCAGCCAGAGGGTCCCCTTCCCTGCAGGCTCCCAGCCCTCACCCCACAGCTCCCCGAGCTCCCTGAGCCTCCTGCCCCAGGAGGGCTGGGAGCTCACCAATCCTTAATTTCTCTTCCACCAGAACAACCTTCTGTGCAATTCTTTGCAATTTTGGATCGGATTTGTCACAAACCTACTCCTTAGAGATTTTTCTCCCAGTCCCTTATGGAAACGTGATTGAGGATGAAAGAATAATTAGCAAGTGTTGCTATGTTATTGGGGAAAGAAGCAATATATCTCATGAGTGATAAGTTACCCTCCCTGTCATGATCTGTCAGGGTAGGACGAAGCACAGGGAGCTGCAGAGCAACCTGGCAGGCATCATCCCAGATTTGTGTATGGCACAACATGTTGTTACTCACACAACAGGGTCTCTGCATAATATGAAGGGCTGCAACTAAATGTAAAATAGGTGCAAAAACACACATCGGAAATCTATGTCACCTTAGCATATGAGAGAGAAAAGGTTTTCCCTTATAAACAGGGACCTGAATTAGAAGTTTAAAATGACTTCTGTAAAATACTGTCAAAATGTGAATGTTTTTCTTCAGGAAATGCAGATGCTTTAAAACTGATTAAAAACAAAACAAAAGCAAATAAAACCCCCAAATGAAAAATGAGCAAACAACATTTTTAAAAGCCCTTTCTTGAATTCTCTGGACAGGCATAATAATAAATGATGTTTCTGCAGTGAGAACGGGTTAAGCAAGCTCAGCTCCAATGGCTCTATTTCCAGCTCCAATAAAATATTCCAGTGTGTCTTGCAAAATATCCTATAAATGTGAATACAGAAAAACTGAACATTCTTTTACACAGGCAGGTCTTTTCCTCAAGCATAAATATTCTTAGTCTGTTTTTTGGAGATAAAGACTATATCACTACCAGACCAATGGCTGGAATTTCTCTTTGAAAAGGAATCCTTGTAAATGCTGTGTCTCTGAAGCCAAATGCTCGTAACTTCCAGTGAAAATTTCACTGAATATTCCATACAAAGGGCAGATGGCACTAACTAGGATTTTTCAAAGTTTATGCAAAGTTAATATTATATAATATTGAAAAAGAGAAGTTATAAAGCTACTTTCTGATTTTGAGTATTTATGAATACATAAATGTAAGTCCTCTCAAGATTTTTGAAATTATTTATGCATTTAAATCCCATTGAATTAAACAGACATTAGGATCATGAGCATAAACATGTATTTTTAGTCTACATTTTAAATTTCAATCTGAACATTTTACCAAATTTTTAATTTCTTGATCTTTTTATAATTTAAAAGGAGAAAAGTGACTATGCAAGCAGCCATGTTCTTTCAAACAAATCCATTAGCTAAAATTTAATTAAAAGACAGCACTACAGCATATTACTATCATGTAAAACATACAATAATGTCTTATAGTTTCTTTAGAAGATTGTTTTCAACCAGTACTGGGCTTTAAACTACATAGGAAAATAAATGAAAATTCCATCAGATCTGAATTTTTTAAAGTTGTTTGTTTGAAGATGTTTGGCTTGACTTAAAGAGCTTTAAGATATTCTCTTCCTTTTCTTAGGACAAGTAACATAAAAAAATAAAAGAATTCCCCATATAACAGTAGCTGCTGGTGTCCTGTGTCAGGGTATTAACCTTTTTAACCCTGTCAGTTGGCTGGGGCCAGGAAATATGGACTAGTCTTTTACTACTCTTCTGTGTGTCACAACTTTATTATGCATCACATTTTTGCTCTTCTGAAGTGTCTATAGCACTAAAAAATATAGTCTTGTAAAGAGAATGCAGTGTTCCAAGGCTGAAAATATATGTAGGACTGAATATCATGTATTTTATCAAAGCAATGTCCCTCTTCATCCAGAGCACATTAGTGTAAAACCTTAACATCAAAGAAAGACTCAGGGTTCTGTTTCATATTTTGTAAAGGTGATCTCTGAGCATTTCTAGTTGAATTATCCAATAGTTTGCTGTATTTCATTTTGCTGATGACAAGAGAGCTGTCTCATACCCTTACTGGTGTCTGTACAGAGCTGGCTTGTCTTTCAAGTAACTATAAAGCCATATAGAGCTGATTAGCAATAAATATTTCAACTGCTTATAAAGAAATGCTAGTTCCTACAGGCACTATTATTGTCCATTGCTTATACAGATTATAATCTCTTCAGGGAGCTTGTACACATCCTCCATTAAGAATAATACTTAAAATTATACAACCACTTAAAAATCTTGTCAAGGCAAGATGGCATCATATTGCGAGGAGAATCAAAGACTCTTTAATTCACAGACATCCATAAACATTGCTTTATCTCTTAATTGTAAATCTTCAGAGATTTACACATTATTTTCAGCAATCCAGATGGTGGTAGAAGAACGTTATCTTCTACTAAATATCATTTTGTTAGATACATAAGAGCTTTGGTCATTAATGGCAAGCTGCATCCAATTCTCTCCTCGTTGCTGAGGTTACAGCTGATGTAATAATGTGGCTTCCTGCTCCTTCCTCACATGTCTATTTTTTTCCTTATTGCCACTTATAATTTACTATTCACTTTTAAGCAAAAGGTTCACCTCCAAGCACTATTCCCTGGTTGCAGTGACTTGGAGAGAATGTCCTCTAACCCCAGCAGTATCTGCCTGCAGGGGCAGGCACAGCATTCCAGGGAAAGGAGACTTCCTCCTGCTTGGACCCTGACCTCGTGGGGCAGGCAGGTGTCCCCAGCATCACCCTCGACAGGGAGAGCTGCTCTCCAGCCTGTGCCTCCTGCCTGCACTTCCATTGGATCCCTGCCTTTGCTTGCACCTCTGTCACTGCTCTCCTCCCTTGGAGCTGGAAATGTGCAAGGATTCAATCCAGGTGAGCTTCCACTTTCCAGGCCAAATTTTTTTCCCCATGTCTGTGTGTGTGTTTCTGCCTCAGCAGCCTCCTTTGACTTCATTTCAGTGTCACACAGATAACCTGAGGGAACTGTGACATTTATTCCCAATAACTCTGTCATCCTCCACAGCAGGGTATTGCTGATGGGAAACTTAAACACGATCCAGGGAGCATTCAAATGAGATTTCACCACAATTAAATGGAATTTTGTTCCCAAAATCACTCTGTTTCTCCTTAGCAACTTTAGTCCTTTAGAAAACAGTGGCAAAGACCGTGGCAACACTCCCTGCAAGGCAGTTTTGTGTGCTACAGTGGGATTTTGGGTCCATTCCAACCCCTCAGTGTACCTCTGGCAGCCTTTGGTAGAGAGCTTTTTGGGCAATGGAAGCTTTGGGGATGAATTCAATCAGGGGAGCAGTAAAAACTAAAGTGAAGGGAAGTTTTCCTATTTGGTGAGATGATGCAGCACTGCAATAATCTGGAAATAGATGGACTGAACAGACTTTTACTTGCCTGGTTTAGAAGTGAAGTAGACAAAATAAAAGAGAATATACTTTCATGAATAATTCTACCTCAGACTTTTCATCTGAAACCAGTTTGAGTTGCTCACTATTCAAATTTTCCATTTCTCAAGCTAATCAGTATTCACAGTTTCCAGTTTTTTTAATGTTTAATATTCAAAAGGCCAGATTCATAACAAATGCTAACTCCTTCTGATCTGCAATAAGCCACAGCATCTTTCACATTTTACACAAAATCAAAATTCTGGGGGCAAAAAGACTTTTTTCCCCAATATCTTTATTCTACTCTTGCAAAAGGTGTTCTCAATCTTTAACTGAGAATTTAACAATGTTTTTGCTGTTATAAGCTAGTTTTGTTCCTCACTAGCTTGTGTGATATTGGTAATAGCAAAGTGATCATATAATAAGTATGGTCTGTTCGGTTTTAATTAAGGAGAAGAAGAACTTGGCTAATTAAAAACATTCTCTTTGCCTTCATTCAGAGTGGGTGTATCTTAACCCCACCTGACAGCACTTTACACCACCAGAAGAAACTCCAGAGCAGAGCATATGGATGAGCAGATTGCACACAGAGATATAATTTAACTGAAATTTCTGATCTCAGGAGTACTCCTTCTCCATTGATTTGGTGGGGAGGAAAATTTGTTACCCTTATTTTTTTTCTGTATCACAGAGCTTGTTTACTCAGGAAATATGCTTTAAACCTCTGTGTTACTTTTTAGATACAAGAGTTTTTAGGTTTTATTGAACGCCATATATGCTGTATAAATAAATACTGCCCTATTTTACTATGATAATCAAATTTTCCCATGCCAAAAATGGAATTTCCCTGATCAGCATTTGTAGCTGAACTTTTTTTTTTAATTTAAGATTTTGCTTTCATTTTTTAACCAAGTAAGTTTTATGGTGAGAGCAGTTAAAATTGGAACACATTTGGTTCCAGCAGCCCTTTGGATGCATTTCAGGCATTACAGTCCTTTGCTTTGCCTGGCCTTACCTTTCCCTCCTTTCCTTTCCCTATTATCTTTTTTTTAATGCAGCAAATACAATAGATTTCCACCAAATATCACACATGATTTTTTATAAAAAATATTATCTCTTTTTGGCATATTTTTCTAATTTATTATATGTTTGTGCATCTTCATTTTACTCTTACTGCTGGCATAATTGAGAATTTGGAACTTGGTTTTAGATTTTTGTCTATCTGTAATGAGATGCAATCAACTTTCAGTAGTAAAGTTTTGGTCACTTAGTTCTAAATGCTGAAACAACATATCCTGTTTTAAGGTTTTGGGTTTTCTTCAAGACACTAATATGGTGTTCATTATCAAAGGACAAAGGGCACTCTGAATTGTAATAAGGACTTTCTGGTTTTAAATTCCATTACTTGCATTAAAAGCACTTACTGCCACTAAGAAAAATGAGTATAACTTCGTGCAGTTTGTGGCAAATGGGCATTCTTTTGATATCTTATAGCAGAATGTTTCAGTTAATAGACCTGTACTTGAAAGTCCCCTTTCACACCAATGCTTGCAAGTGCGTTCTGTGTTTTTGTTTAAGTCTGACATCCATGAAAAGACAACCAAGATCTGTTTCTTATTGTGCATTAAAGAGGATTCTTTGGAAATTGCTGAATAACTTAGCAATATGCTCTGTATCATTTTTACTGATGACAAGACAGATGTCATCTCTGGTGCATCTGTCTAGAGTATCTTCTTGGATAACTTCTCTGTATTGCAGTCTGCTTCTCTTCTTCAAATAGGAAGCACTTCCAAAAGCTCTGTTAATTGGCAAATGCCTAAATATTTCATTTATTTGCAAGAAACATGCTGACTCTTGGGAAACAATTCCCAATAATAATGAGTATTTCATTTATCAAAAAAGAAAAAGAAAAAACCCACAATACTCCTACTCTTTATTCAAGAGCAAGGCTGCTTTTTCAAGAAATGCATCGAATCATTTTAAGCTTTCAGATCTTTGCCATGTTGTGCTTAATGACCACAGCTGTACAAAGTTGGTTTCTCTTCCAGTCAAGGTCAGGACAGCTGGTCAGACCTGGAGGAAGACTTTTATTGTATTTTCATGTTTAGATTAATTTTATTCTGTTTATCGCTGTTGTACTTGAAACAAAAAAAAAAAAAAACAAAACGGGGTCCCTTCCAACTAAAACCCTCTCAAATCAAGATGCAGGCTCCCTCTCCCACTTGTGAGGCCACCATCCCACAGGCTCCCTGTGCAGACCCAGCCCATCTGTGCAGCCCTTCCCTGGGCTGTGCAGGATGGCTGCAGGTGCTGCTGAGCACAGGCTGCACATGCCTGTGCTGAGAGGCAGCTGGGCTTTAGCCACTGGTGTCTCTTATGGAGAAAACTGCCAGTCTGCATAAAAACTTGGTGTAACGTGTGCTTTAGGGGCAGCCTAAAATAAACAAGTGCTCCAGCTGCCTGCTGGTACACTCAGCATAGAGACATGGGTGAAAAAAGGGGAAGTTTTCCCACTGCACAACAAAGCTGAATGGTTCTAGGAAAATGTGAATTTCCTGTAAGTATTCCCCTTTAGAAACAGGACAGCAAAAAGAGTGGAGCAAAAGGGGAGCAAGAGACACAGTGGAGAGTAAAGAGAGAGCACCTCCCTAGGTGGGCTGTGCATTACCCCAACACCACTGAGACAGGCTCAGCTACTAGGGGCTTTCAAATACAGAAGGGATAGATGGGTGAAGGGCATTGGCAAAAAGAAATCTGCCCTAATTGCAGCCTTTACCAAAAGTGAAGTAATGGCCTTTACCAAAAGTGAAGTAATTTCCAACATGTATAAGTCAATGGTGCTACTGATGATGCTCACTTGACACATTTGTGTTGTATTTAGCCTCCAAGTGTTTGTACTGGCCATTACGTGGTGTCTCAGGGAAGATTGGCTCTTTTCTAATCAAAAAGTCTCAGTTTTAGGGTATCCCTGTTACATCTGGCGTGGGGGGGTGCAAGAGGCTGCTTTTATTTAAACACATACACTTTGTTTTCTTTTTTAACAGTCATTTCAGGCATGTGATTTTAAGATGTCATCAGAAGCATTTCTTTTAGCAGCTGTCAATCGTTAATTGATTCTCCTGTATGTCTCCATAAACACTACATGTAGATATATTGGTATATAATATTCACGTGTTTTATGTTTGTATAAACATACCGCTAATACTGTGTTTCTCCAATAGAGAGCTCTATAAATCTAGACCTCCAGAGATACCTTATAATGACTTAAACATTACACCAAACAAGAGATTCCAAGGGGACATGATCAGGATGTAATAATGGGCCAATGTCAAAAAGGATTTATGATTATTATTCATATGACTCAACCATATGCTTCAGCTACTGCTGTAATCTTGCTAGTCTTGGTCTGACATCTGTAGTGATAATGAGTAAAATTGCATTACGCCACAGAAAAAAAATCAAGACACTTAAAAAATAACTAGTGGGCTGCCAGGAGAAATATTGACCTCCTCTGTAGGGTCAAGAGATGGTTTTAAAATATGCTGGATGCTCCCGACAAAGTTGAAGCACTCTGAGGATCTGGCAACCAGCTGTTCTAGCTTTATTAGAGAAGAACTTAAATATAATTGAATTCCTAAACCATCTGTATTTATCACTCCAGTTAAACACCATGCATGATCCAATTGAGTTTACTTTTAAAAAAGGAAGTTACCTGTTTCCTTTCATGTAGGAGGACAAACAGAGATTGGGGAAGATATTTAAATTATGTGTGTTTCTAGGATTACCTGAACAGTGGTACCTGTCTGCCTTTCCTGGTTAAGCATCAGGTGAGTGACTGCAGTGAAAAGACATATATTTTTGGTTTGTTTCCCCCCAACATTGTTGCTCTGTCTTGGTCTTTTATGTAGCAGCCCTCAACTCTGGCAGTATCTGATCCTGGTGCTGGCTTGGAAACAGTAGCTTGTTTGTGTCACTTCCAGGCCTCCCTGTTCAGTAGGAATTTAGCAAACATGCAAATACCTTCTGGAGAGATGTGCAGACTCTGAAAACTCCTTCCTGCTTCTGGACTAATACATAGTGTTGTGTAAGGTAAATATGAGTGCAGACTTCCTTAGCTTCTGTCAAAGTCCATTAATGTTCTGTTAATGGCTGCAGCACTCAGGTGAGAGGTGAAAACTCATTTGTTTCTCATTGAGAAAGAGAAAACTCAGGTGAAATGGCCTGATGTCAACCCCTGTAATCCTGCAGTGGTGGTTAGCAGATGTGCAGCAAGCAAAAGTCAAAGCAGCTCATGCATAAAGTGGGCTAAATCACAAACCACCAAAGTTGCTGTAAAATCACGGCCAAACATAGCAGTAAAGGACAAATATTTAGGCAGTGTCAGTCAGTCAGCTAATGTATGTATCAGCATATTAGTGAGGAAATCCCCAGAAGCTCTGTGGGAGTTTTGCTTTTTGATCTGCCACCACCTGCCCGGCTGCTGGCACCGGCACCGCAGCCACCAGGCAGGCGGGAGCAGCTCCCCTGGGAACCCAACAAGTTGCTCCTTAAGGCAAAAAACCACTTCATTAATGCACAGGCAGACCAAGCAATCAGCAGCAGGTGAGGAGCAAAAGGGAACCAGACTGGAGACAAGCTTGTGTGCCGGCCCCACAACAGTGTCAGCAAAGCTCCTGCTCTGCTTGTTAACAGCAGCAAATGTTCCTGGCTGCTGTCAGACTCGTACGAGCCCCGTTCTGCTCACACCAAACTCGGGTGCCTCTCCTCATCCTGCTGAGACCCTCAGCCAAGAGACACGTTGGACATCTGTGAAGCCTGCAGTCTTGGCTCACATGAACACCAGCACGGGTAGACTTGAGATGTTGTTTTAAGCACCTGACATCCTCCATCTGTCTTCTTTATTTTTAATTATTTCTTGTCTATAGAGTGACCTAATCAAACAAGCTCCCGTCTGATGTCAAGGTTCTTTCTTTGCTTTAATCTCTTCACATTTCTATATAATTTCTTTTTCCTCTGGAACTATCAAAGAATTTTCTTTAACAAGCCCATCAATGAAAAACAAAGTCTGCATTCTTGAATTCTAAGTCACACATAAACTGTAAAGATGCTGTTTGCTCAGTGTTGACAGAAGCAGTCGTCTGCCCTAATTTACCTTCATCGTATGTTTTTATTAGAGCTGTGGGAGCATGCATAAACTCACCAGGGAGACATGCACATTACAGGGCTCTTTTCTTAAACTCTCAGCTCTAATAAAAACACACAGTCTACAACTCTGTCCTATATCAGACAGCAATATCTCTCTGTTCTGTGTTCTTTTCATATCAGAACAATTGTCTTTGAGAATATTCACTTACTAGAAGTCATCTCAACATGAGAGAGGAACAGTCTTTTAGGAACGATCTTTGGGGGTTGTTTCTTCCTTGATGTTTTTCTGCTCAGTCCTGCAGAAGACCTTAATGATGCTTTACCTCTAATTCGGGTATCAAGGCTGATGTCCCTATTTTAACCCAATTATTTTTCAGGTCTTTATGGGGAGAGTGGTTCCACTCCACTTCCACTAATGGGCCTTCGACAGTAACTAAAATGGCCATATTGCTGCAGGCTCACATTATTCTAGACAGGATTGCCATCCCCACTGCAAAACTTTTGAAGCCCTACTAATAAGGGCCTTTTTTGAGGCCCAACTGATCAGTATTAGATATGGATGTATACATCCACATGCATACACATCAAATGGAGACAATCTGAACTCCACAGCAGAGTGGCTATCATTGTGGCTGATTGGGATGCTTCACATTAAACTTGCAGAAATCACCTAGATTAGAGAAAGGTATCATTTGATCTTCCATTTTTCCACAGATGCTGCCAAATAGTTTTCTAAATCAGTCCCAAATGTGGCCTGGTCTCTGTGTTGGGCCAGTGTGAATATAGTAGTGGTTTTGTTCCTCCTTCCTACCTTTTCTTCTCCCCCCACGCTTCCTCCCAGACTTTGGGGCGAGAGTACTGAGCCCCAGAATATCGCTCGAGTTAGACAAAACAAAGCTCCAATGTATGCTAGATATAATAACCTGCAATGTCTCCCCTGTCATCCCAAATTACTTGAACACACTGTGTTCCAGCCCTGCCTGCCTACCTTCCTGCCTGCTGGAGAGCCGTGCTCCCTCCTCCTCAGCTAGGCTGGTGCAGGAGTGTCGGCTCCCTCTTGCCGAAATGTGCCAGCACTGCGCTCCGCTTCCCTCGGGGACCACGGGCAGGTGTGGCTTGCCCTGATGGCCCGCAAGGACCTTCAGGGATCACACAGCTTCTCAGAAATGTTTGGGGCTTGCTGGAAATTAGTCACTGCCAGTAAATGAGTCAAGCAAACCAGGCTCCCCAATACCTGCCTTCGGCCTCTTCACTGGGAGTTAGGGGGAAATTTTTCCTTCTGCGCCAGGCTGGCAATGCTGCAGGTTTGGGAACTTTGCTTCAAAAATAACTCTTTTGTGACATGCTATGCAAGCCATTTCTGTAAAGATCCTGACTTTGCGTTCAGAAAGCTCTCTGCTATCATGAGGAGATAGGTCTTTGGCAAGAAGTGTCATCAACTGATTGCTTTCTTACTGAAGTTCATTGTGAGTCTTTCACCTTACTTGTGTTTTCTGGTGGTTGTTGAGAAACAACTACAGTCCAACTAAATACACTCCTGGCTCTCCTGTGCAAGACATATATTGCTGCAGTCTTGGATGCCTGTAAGAGCTGATGTACTGTTTCAGCCTTAGAGTTCTTACAGTCCTCAAAATGTCAGGTCCATTGAAACAGTCTTTGCAGTAGGTCTTTGAAGAATCATCTCAAACACAGAGGAACAGCTTAGAAAGCCCTTGATAAAATGTGCAACAAGTGCCAACAGCCAAGTCACTACAAGCACTTGAAGACAGTAGAGTCTTCCAGCCAGTTTGGTGGACCAGAATGAAATGCTTTCCAGGACCACATGGAGAGGGAATCCACACCTACCACTTTATTGCTGTGCCTGTAAGAGGGTTGAGTGTACACAGTGACACATCTGTAATCTCTCCTGTTGTATTCATTGGCACAGCTGAAAGATGAAGATGGAGGACCAAGACTTAGGGTAAAACAATGAAAATATGGCCCAAAGTGGTAAAAGAGATGTTCTCCCATAAACCAGTGAATTGCAATATAACATGTATTTTTTCTCCACCTATCCTCTCATACCCTGCATACTGCATCCATCAGAGGGCTGAAGCCTCAAATAGCTGTGAGATTGTGTACGTGATGTTTTTAATCAGTGATGTTTTGTGCTCTATTTCAATTTTACTGCTGCCTTGCTCTTACATCTACTTGTCTTTTTAAGAAAGTTAATGATAGAAGGGATTTTATTTTGTAGGATGCCCTTTGCTCTCCTTTCCACATAATTTTTCATCTCTTTACCTGATTGAAAAAATCAGTAAATATGGCAGAATCCCAAAGGTATGATCTGACACAGAGCCAGCGAAGACCCACCCACCCAGCAAACCAGACGTTTTACAGTTCTTTCTTGAAGTGTGAGTATATTAATTTGGAACTCAAAAGTGCTTGGATCAAAATTTCTTTTTTTTTTTGGTTTTATTTGGTTTACACAATGTAATTTTTTGCTTGCAGCAACAGATATTTAATGATGATCATGGCAGAAGCCATTCCTATGTCAAGCAGACTCCTGCCAGATACTAGGAAAAAATGTCCTGTTTAATGTTGCTTTGCTTTGTGTACAGGAATGACTGGGTACTGTCAAAGGTGATGGAAGGACACCACCATTTAAAAGTGCATTTGCACACTGTTAACAAAGGTCTTTTGGTACAATTCAACCTGTATTGTTGCCACTCTACCTAAGATTTCAATGCAGGATCAGTGGCCAAAACCATGCGGAGGAAATTACCTCCCAGTGGTGACAGTGTGAGGATAGTCACTGCCACATTCATATCATAGGGATTTCATATCATTTCAAAGAACTTTCTCCCATCTTTTCAGTAGTGGTTTGTGAAACAAATGAGGTCCTGTAAGTGAAAACATCAGTAGAGAAGTGACCTTCATACACAGAAGTATAAAATAACAAATCCGGCATCACAGGGCACACAGATGGAAGCAGACAAAATAAATTAAAACAATGTTGATATCTGCTGTATTCCTCAGTCTCTTGGAGGATATGAAAAGTCTCCATACATTTTTATTTTTCTAATTGCTTATATTCAGATTTTCACAAGCCCAGAACATACTTTACAGATGTTTTCCCTGTCATTAGTAACAAATTCAAGGAAGGACTACTGTAACTTCAGAAACTGAGTAGTAAGTTGATCATAAGTTAGATGGCAAAATTTTTTGTTGTTGTTCAGTAATAATTTTTGCTCTTTTTTGTGCCCTTTAATTTAAGATTAAAACCACTTTTTTAAACAACCACCTTAGAACAAAAAAAAAATCTTAGGATGAATACTAGTTTCAGGATGTTTTTATTAGAGTAGTTTTAGAAGAAATTGTTGGTGAAATATTGTTCTTGTAACTCAGTTTTCCTTACTACTGAGGAAAATCAGAAGCAGAAAAGGAGGTGGTTTCTGGTCACACCACAAGCCTACAGAATTAGGGCTCAGTCTGACTGTTTAAACTCATAAAAATATGTAGGCCCATGGTGTAATTCAGGGGATTGGAAATTGCCCCAGCCCATTAACCAGGATCCCTCTAACCAGATGTGCCAGCCAGTGTCCCAGTCCCCCAATCCCCATGTCCCAAATTTCAGCCCCCGTGCCCTAGTGCCGACAGGAAGGAGGGGACACAGCTCAGCCACAACAGTGTCACCTCAGAAGAGATTTCTGTAATCCAGAGATTGATGTATTTTATAGCGGTAACAGAAATGTCTCTCCATGTAAATTCTAGCAGTGACACACTGAGCTCAACAGATTTAACCCAGGAAAGAATTTGAACTGTGCATCTAAAGCAGAACAAGCAGAAACTAAAAAACAGAGTGGTTTTGGTTACCTTTGGATTCTTTTTATTTTTGTTTTACTGTTTTATAGGCTCAGTTGCCAGAGTTTCTGGGAGTTTGAATATGACTGCCATGGGAAGAGGACCCAGCAGAGGCAGAAACTAGGCACCTGGTCCCATGTTATCACCTAATGCATGTGTGACCTCTGACATACAGAGATACACAGCCAGCCAGCAGTGCAAGCAGCATGGCAAGAGCATTTTTGCTTTCTGTGTTAAATTGCACGCCCTTCCAACATCTCGGGCACCTTAAACCAAAGTTATAAAACTACTACTGCTATGCAAATAAGACAAAACTCTAAAATGGGGGAAATGTAGGGTGCTGCCTTAACAATTCAACCATCTGAAATTTTTTCTCTCTGTAATGAAATGGGCCTCTCCCATTACTGCACTTGACAAACAGCAGATTAATAGGTGGCTCAGTGCAGAGTGTCCATCTCACTGTAAGGAACTCCTTTGTAGCCTGCTTCGTGGGGACCAAAACAGAGATTATGCCTGGAAGTTGCTTATGAAATTTCTCTCAGTCTGAGCAGAAGATCAGGTTGTTTCCAGCCTTAGCAGCCTCTTGGAATCATGTGTTCCCATTCCTGTTCTGTCCAGAGCTCCACTTTGGCAGAGCAGTCAGAGTGTCCTGTTGCTGTACCACTGCAACCCCTGGGACTCACCCCAGGGAATGGGGACAGAGGGGCTGCAGGGCCTGGAGCTGCTGAGCCAGATAACCCTATTTTTAGTTCTTAGACACTCTCTTTTTGCCATGCAGTGTCTTACTTTCCTCGGAGGTATCCTTGTTATTGAAAATGTCCTGTGATTAGTGAAGCTGCTTGAGCTGATCCCACAGAGCCTCTCCAGTCCCGGTGAGCGCACACAGAGCCCGGCCGGTGAGGGAACGCAGGGCCCGGCCGGTGAGGGAACGCAGGGCCCGGCCGGTGGGGGAACGCAGGGCCCGGCCGGTGAGTGCATACAGGGCCCGGCCAGTGAGGGAACATAGGGCCCAGCCGGTGAGAGAACGCGGGGCCCGGCCGCTGTCGCCGGTACAGCCGTCGCACTTGTCCCGCTGTGAGAGGCCAGCACTGGAGGGGTTAAATGGCTTCTGCCGTGGATTTTCCTAACTAGGGGTTGTGCCTGTGGGAGCTTGTAACTCAGCTGGTGTGCACCCACATCACTCGGGGCTGTGGGAGCCGCCTCTGCCGCCGGGGCTGAGATTACAGAGCAGTTTCCTCCCCGGCCTTGTGACCGTGCACACACACGTGCACGTTTCCAAAATAACCCGCTCTGGGGCATAAGGGGTTTTCTGGTGAATTTACTACATGACAGAATGTGCGGCAAAATCTTTTGAGCTTTTCAGGGTTATGAGAGGATAGCGATGATGTGCTTCCCATTAGTCAAAAAATTCCAGCCTCCCTCTATTCCAGTGACAAAAAATACAGCTGTTCTGAGTCACTTGGTATGCCACTTCCCAAGCCTCCTCTTCTCCAGCCATCCATCTCTTTCCAGAAGGGATTGCTTTCACTTCTCTCACTGCAAAGACAAAAACTATTGCCCTCTGCTCTTTCTCCCTTCTAATCAAACCTGTTCTTCCTCTTCCTAGAAAATCCTTGCTGCTCATTTTCCCCTCAATCCCTTTATTATGGCTGCTCCTCTGCTTGGACCAAACAAATGAGTGGAGCCTTATGTTGACCACCTAGACAGGATCCCAAACTCAGGGTTCACAGGGAAGTCCCTCTGAGGATTTCAGTGCAAAAGGCGCTGTTTTATTCTCTCCCACACCATTGTAAGCAAAGGGCTGAATTACCCATTTACAAGAATATTTCAGTCCCAGTGGTCCCATGGTTTCCATGAAGCATTGGCTGGAGTACCCCTGAGTATCTCAGTCCTCTGCTAAGGCCCCTACACTGGTTATTGTTTTCTTCCATTACCATGATGTTTTCATTCAGAGAAGTCAAACCCTCTGTCTTCACTCTGTCTGTCACTCACATGAGCAGAATTGGCTCATCTGGACCTCAGGGAAAGATCTGGTCCTGTTACTTTTTTCGGTGTCTTCTTCTGTTAATTTTGTCTTCTGCACTTAAGGCTGCATGAAGACATCTGACATTTTAAAGCAATCTCTGTACTGTCCCTAAATTAAACATTCTATCTTGTTTCTTAGTTTGATTTATCTTTGCCATCATGTACCATGAAGCTGCGAGCTCCACATCTTTTCAGAAAACAAACATGACTGACAGCAATCCTTATACAGAAAAGCTGAAGCAAACCATGCTTTGAAGGATTTTCTGTTGGGATTCATAATAGCATGGGGTTAAAAAAGAGAAAATAGGTTCCTTGGAGCATAAGATCGTAAAATGCTAATTTCAGTGACACAGTGGTGGACTGAGTAAATATAGAAAGGATTTATTATGAAGTTCTTTAGTGTTGTTGGCACTAACAGCAAATTGCTGGGCAACATTATATTGCCAAAATCCAGGAAATAGCACAAACATTGAACCACTGTATTTTCAATGACAATAATGACTGAAGCTTTGGTATTGGTTGGCATCCCCACAAAAGGCACATGTTGGCATGTTCAGGAATGTAAATGATAGATCTGCTGCTTGAAGTTTATAATTATTTAATCAAACCCAGACTGCAGAACCTGGAGGGACACCGTGTATCCTTAAAGGAAAAGAAAGAGGCAGAAAGAGAGAGAGAGAGAAAGAAAGGCAAGTCATACTTTGCAAATGACAGAATGTATTGGTCCTCTGGGTGTGCCCACCAGGCATCTGGGACTGCTGCAGAGTTTGTGGGTGATCTTTCCTGCTCACCACATCACCATGTATTTAAGTAGCCCTTCAGAAAACAAATTGCCGACAATCTCTTTTATGTGCTGATGGAAGTCAGATCAATTATCTCCATTTCCTTTCATGGAAGGAAGAAAATCTACAGATCAGGACAGGAAACCACTCATTTGATGAACTATTTCTACACTACTGTACACAGACACACAACCTCCCTCCTTCCCTCCTGCAGACAGACACGCACAGAGCTACAAGGCCTCTCACACAGAGAGGCACGTTATTTTCAGCTCACATTTCACGTTTAGATTACTATTATGGAATTTCAAGAAGACTTATTTTGTTTCCATTTCTTGCTTAAAAAAAAAAAAAGAGATAATGAACATTCCGTTTTGAGAAATAAATCTCCCTGCACTCTGTGTTCTGGCTGTAAGAGCCTGAGTAGCAGAGCTCTTCTATGTTCCCAGCCCAGGCTTTGCTGCCGACTCAGTTTTCAATTTAGTCCTAGCGTGATGGAAAAAGAAAAAAGTCTTTCAAAAGCAGTAATTGTGTGTTTCTGGGGAGACAGAACAAATTACTAAATCAAATTAGCATTACATTTCATTCCTAGACCCTAGGAGATTCAAGGATTTACATAATATACTTTCTTAAATTACGTTGTTAGTGTAAACATTAAGATTCTGCACAAAATCCCTGAGAAGTGATGCAGCGTTAGCTGATGTCATCATGCAATGTTTAAAAAAAGAAAAAAAGGGAAGAAGTGCCACATATAAACACATGATTGCACTATTTTTAAAAATAAAGTTCAGGATGTAATTGTATTCTGAATAATTTAATGTCATTAATCCATTCACTCTGTGTGCTAGGAATGCTTAAATTGTTTTTTCCTTTTCAGTCTTCACAGATGAAAATATTTGCTGTAGGGTATTCCTGGCTGTTGAAGAGGAAATCCAGGCCCCACATAAGGCTGTGGAAGAGTTACTATGGACTTCTATGGGGTCATAATTTGACTCCAAAAGGTGACTTTTTTGAACATAATTGACTTATATCAATAAGGGTTCTCAATATTACTCTGTTTCCCACCCCAGATTTTCATATCTAGTGACCTTCTTACTATTCATATCACCAAATGCTCTGTAATTCTCTCACACTTTATTGATTTCTTTGTTACAACACTAATTGAGGCCCAAATTTCCATGTGAGGCTCCACAGCCCATTGCTCCCCCTGTGCTCTCACAGGCTGCCACAACCAGCCAGTGGCACCAGGCTGCTGCCAGCTCAAGTTTTAAAATTCACTCTGACAAAAAAAACCAAAAACGCTGCAGTGATGGAAATAAAATGAAAAAATGGCTTCCAAGTCTGGAGCATGTGCATTTGATAATTAATCAGAGTGTAATGTAAAGAATGTTATTGCTAATTTTATAAGTTTCAGGTTCACTAGAGCTGCAAATTGTAACAGGGGAGATGAAGTAAAATTGCATTTGTCTCCTAAAACCATATAAAGGATAGTCAGTACTGTTGTAGTTGTTGGATTAGAACTACCCATTTGAGAAAGAAATACACAACTTATGTTTAATTCTTTGTAGTTTAAGATGACTTGAA
The DNA here is from genome assembly GCA_013397155.1 of Irena cyanogastra. Lineage (NCBI taxonomy): Eukaryota > Metazoa > Chordata > Aves > Passeriformes > Irenidae > Irena > Irena cyanogastra. The sequence goes on from VWZV01007991.1 coordinate 298,217, forward strand.
AAGCAGTACAAAACAAAGACAGCATTGAAACATACACAAGTCAAAAAGCTTCATAATCTTAAAAAAACCCACACTTACTGTAGTGCTGGGTTTTACATTGGGCTGTGCAGTTCTGTCAATCTCTGTTTGTGTTTTTTGTGTTGTATACAGCAAATGCTCCCCACAAATTTGTGCAATGATATGTAATATATTCAGGAAAACTAATTATTGAAGCAGAGTAGAAAGGAAAGTTATCTCAAAAGCCAGAGGGATAGGAACATTTTATATAATGAGTCCACACACAATTTTTTATTTAATCTACCCATGCATAGAAGCCTATTATTTAAAAAGAAATAATAATTGGAAGAATAAATTCAGCAGCTGAAAGACATACAAAAATGTGCAAATTGTGAAACATAGAGCTAAAGTTGCAGGCATTTTAAAACTTTTTTACTAATAGTAATTATGAAGGGTGAATTTAGAGTGGTAGCATATTATGCTACCTTCTACTTTCTGGCAAATGGGCATTTATATTAAAAGAGAATTAGGAAAAAAATGGACAATGACCCCTTCTTCTTCTTTTAGGTTTCTTTTCTTGACAAGGAATGTGAAATTTGCATTTAAATTTCCTGAGGTTTGTCTGTTTGTCATCACCAAGGACAGCTCTGTGATTTACAGGTTTTGTATTTAATGATTTTCTCAAACAAAATGAAAAGTTTTCTTTTTTAGTTTTCCTTTTGAAATCTCCAGTACTAACAGCAGATTTTAAATTGAGTACATGACAAGTGAAAGATGTGTGTTGATTTTTCAATTCAGAGTTCTTTTGAAAAATAAATTAATTATTTCTAAAAACCAAAATAAACCAAAACAGGATCACTTGGGAAAGCCTTCACTCACTGGGTAATTTGTAAGGATCAGCTGAGCAGGTGAAGGAATATTTACAATATCTAACTATACTCACAAAAGTCATAACCTATGCACTTTTTTGTTACTGTTTTTCAAAAATTTAATTTCCTGCTAAATATTCTGGGTGTGCTACTTATCTGCTGTTCTTTCACAAAGTCTGAATTTTCAGTTGAGGCAGGTCCATTACCCAGATCCTCATCCTCTCTGCAGCTGATCCCAAACCCAGTGAAATCGAGGGCAGACCACGTGTGAAGCTCACACCTGTTAATGCAGGCACTGCTTCCCTGAAACTGAAGGAGCCACATCAGCCAGCAGGATAGCACTGCGCCACAGAGGGTGGTGTCAACTGGCGTTTCTAAACTGGCTCTGTTTCTCAGCACACATAAGTCTCAGTATTTGAATCATGCAGAACATATATTTTGCATATTAATAGGTTCATTACTAATAATTTATCAAACTGTATCCCCAGTGCTGGAGACACTCCCTGAGTAGCACTAATTAAGCATTAATACAAATCCAGAGAACTTGGGTTTAGTTATTGGCTCACTTTTGTTCCAAAAATGCGTTTCCAACTCAACACTTCCCTTTTTCTTTCTTACATTGCCCAAATGCTATTGCAGTCTGTGCCGTAGGACAGACAAGGTTAGGATCATGGGCTGCTTTTTATCAAAAAACGTACAGCCATGCCTTTGGTGGAAAAGGTGTGAGCATTGGGCAGCACAAACAAACTCCTTTACTTATGCCAAACCATTCAGATGCCCCTGGTGTGGCCTTTGGAGGTATCTCAAATACATAGTGTAACTAAAAGTGCAGTACTGCTCTGATTGCTTGTTGGCAATGCTTTGCTACCTGCTTGGAATGAGCCCTGTTGATAAATTGGGTGCTGCTGAATGAACCAGTTTGCACAGCCAGCCAAAATCTCCAAGGGCTATGCTCTTGCTCTGGAAGGTAGCATGTCTTGATTCCCATCCCCATTCCTCAGTTCCTTGCATGGAACTGAGCAACCCAGCGCTGGAGTGCCAAAGATATCTGGGAATATCCAGAACCCTGGGAGGATAGATTTATGCCTGGGAGGACAGGATGTGCAAAGCATTTAAAAATCTTGTAAGGTTGCTGCTAAAACTAGAAAAAATACCAAAAGTTGTTGTTGAAGTCCTATTTAAATTCTATTCTGCACTGTTTTCCATTATGTTTGAAAACCTGGTAATAGTTTAGCAGCCTACCTAAGGAAAAAAAAAATTACTTTTCTGCAAGTGGGAGTACTGACAAGATTACAGCAGCTGGGTGTCTATTACCCTAAGCTACATTGTACAGAGCTAAAATGGATTTTCGTACAGAAAGCTAATCAAGGTGGAAGAGAAAAATTGGGTTCATTAACAATCCCTGTCACTGAAAAGTCAAATCATTTTTCACTCTTTAGTTGAGTCCAATTACAGAGATATTGCTAGAAATTGTTTTTCTGTGACAGAGACCTTTGACAGTGGTTTTTCTTCTTTGGCACTTTTCTTATTGCTCACTCACATTGCACGCATTGCTGAGTGGAGATTAACACCTGTTCCTATTTTAACAGAAAATGATGGATGGTGCCATTACTGGCACAACTCTCTGTGAACAAAATTAACATTGCATGCATTAAGTTTGTAGTTACAGCAATTACCACAATTACTTTTGAATCACAGCTTGCACAGACCTTGCAAAGCTGAAAAACTGTGGACAGCCATCCTCCCATTTTTTTGAAGAGGATTGGAGGCAAAATGCAAGTTTGCTCCATGCCTCCCTTGAGCCAAGGGAAAGCTATAAAGTACCCTTGCCTCTTTTTGCCCTCTCAGCTAGTGATTTTCATAACACTCCTCTCAAATATATGTAAGGTTCTCACATTTCATTTTATAGCTACATTTGACTCAAATATGAAGTGAATATTTCTAAAGCCGGAGTCAAATCTCCAGTGCTTATCTGGGTATTTGAAACCTGACCCATGTAGCTAAATTCATGGGCACAGTTGTATTTCGGCTTTAAATATATCAGTGGTACCACTCGATATAATTCACCTCACCTGGTGTTGGCTGTTGGAGGTTTAAGTTCCAGGCTAAGCTGCTCATCAAGGTTCCCTCTAGAGCCATTGGAGATCAAGCCGTGTCACTCCAGCAAAAAACAGACTGCTGGCACTCATGGAATCATTTGCCATTCAGAAGTACCTATTTCGTTCCTGGACTATAGAGGGAGCCAAGACAATTGGCTTGGACCAGGAGCCCAGCTGTTATTTATGATTAAATTCACAGCCATCTGATGAGGGGAAGGAAAATTGCCATTCCCAGACAGTCACCTACTGCCCTTGAGCTGGACCAGCCAGGTAAGCAGCTATCTGTCCCGCAGCAGCATGTTCTGCTGGATAAACATCTCTAGCAAGGTAGCGAAGTACTTGAAAGTATATTTTCTTTTTCTCTTGTTAATGGACTGAGCTCCTTAAAGTGAGACGTGCAAAACTCTAAACCCATACTTTCTGAAATGTGATGCTTAAAAATGTAGTTGTAAAGAGATCTAATAGTCTTTTAGATTATTAAATCTATAGTAAAAACATTAATGACAATTCTCTTTTCTGCCGCTATGAAACTCAGTGTCCTTTCTTTGTTTTGTGGTGAGACCAGAAAAAGTATCTTTGAGATTTAATCTGATATAAAATGTTCTCTAAAACACTTTGCATAAAAAAATTCTCACAAATATATATATTTTCCAGAAAGAAAAAACCAAAACAATTTCCATATCACATTTCAACTAATTCTCCCCATTCATACAAACCAACCCTTATATCTTCCTGTTGACAGCACTATGTTCTCTTTTCTTTTCTTCTCTTTTTTTTTCTAGTACATTTGTAGCATGTGGATCAAAGGTTTACGGATTCTTGTCTTTTCTTGAACCCACAAGCAAAGTAGCAACACAGCCAAGTTTTAAAAGTTTGCAAATCATTAAGAAAGAAAACAGACAAAACACATGGTGTTCCCAAGAGACTTGAGACATGAAAGCATCTGTGTTGTGATGAACGTATACAAAATCTGTTGGGACTAGACTTAGTTGTTTAGTAGGTCTTGGAATGCACTATGATTCAGTTCTCCTGTTGCAACTTTCAGGAATCAGTCTATATATTTTGCCACAAATCCTCCAAATGCTCTCTCTGCAACGGAATTGAACCTGTCCATTACTCTGGTCTGAACCTCAAATTTTTGGACACTCTGATCTCCATCCAGATTTTAAGTATGTGTCTCATAATATGTGTTCTACTTGAAGTTCTGCAGAATTTTCCTAAGTTTTGAGTCCTTTACAAGCTTTATATTAAAACCTCTGGTTATTGGAGTTGGGGGGGGTTTGCCACTGCTTTCAGGATTTCCTGTTGCTGTTTCCTTACCGTGGCCTCTGATGACAGACTGTTCCTGGTCTCCTTTCCCGTGTCTCTCCCTGGCCCTGGTTAGCCTGGCTGCACACAAGAGCAATGTCAGGCAGGAAGCTGAATGTGCTACTTCATGCTGGTATTGCCCTTGTTTGCCATTCTGCCCATAAACTGTTTTTCTCAGTGCCAGTCCTTTAATCAGGCTACACAGAGGGACTAAGCCAAATGTCTTATGCAAGTCTTGCACCTGTGTAGTTGCATTCACTAAAATGTTTGGCAAGACTTACTTTTCCATATAGCCATCTTGACTGGCACCAATTATAGTGTCATCCTTTAATTTTATACCAATTGAAGCCCTTATCAGCTTTTCCATTATTTTGCTTAGGACTGATGCCAGAATAACTGACCTGTAATTACTGTGATCCTTCTGCTTCCTGAATTTGGCTTCTGGCAGCATTGCATATTTCTACTGTTCTCTAACAACCTTTGGATTTATAGTGCATCTTTATCTTTGATATAAAAATATTCATCTCTAATAGAAGAATTTTAACAGTGACTTCTCAGACAATGTGATGCAAGGGTGCTTATTATCTTTGGGCCATTGATTGTATCATCCCTTTTTGACTTCAAATGCTAAACACACACTAGAGTGTGTCTATTACAATATATATTATTTCTGTCTTATCTATAATATTAATAACACTGTTGTTTTAAACAATTCTTGTAATCTATTCATACCATCTTAATTAATTACAAGGGAGACGATATACTCCTGAAGAAACTTCCTATTTTTCTTAGCAACATACATTTCCCTAAATTTCTTTTTCATATCTATATTTCCTTCATAGCTAATTTAAAGTACCACTGTTTAATTTGATAAACATGTATGTACATCTATACAAGCAAGAGGTTTTCCATGTTATGCAGCAATGTCGTGGTATGTTTTGGGGTTTTCTCCCAAAAAAGGAGACATAATCACAAACATTGCTCATATGTAATGAAAGGATCAGAAAAGATGCTCTGACTGAATTTAATCCATTCTGTGCTGAATGGTGTTATTTTACAGCCCAGAGCATTTATTCTAGTGTGCTCCAGTAAAGACATAATAAGAACAATAAAATAAGATACCCTCCACTGAAACTCATCTTTTTTTTTTCCTTTTCCATTGTCCTTTTTTCCCCTGTGTTTAAATATGAGTTGTTTAGCAATTCTACTTGTTCTTCTAAACTCATTCACTTTCCTTCAAATGGTCAGTATACATCTGTCACTGCCCCAATGCACAGCAACAAAGCAGCTTGAATCTTCCCAATGACATCCTCACAGCTGAAGCCTGCATTCTCAATTTACAGGGATTTGGATCTCTCCTGTTTACTGTACTTTCACGAGAGAATGATATTTTATAAACACCTGGTAATTTAATTAAAATAAGGAGCTGGACTTTTAACAAGAGTGGGTTTTTTTAAAGGTTTGGCATTCAGAAATAAAACAGATGTTTATTGTGCTTTTTAAGTGTCCAGGAGATCTTGTCAAAGTTGTCTGGCTTGTACAATTATTTTTGTTATATCTAAGTGTATATTATTCTTTGTTTTCATGTATTAATACATGTATATTATTCCATAAAGGAGTTTTGTTTTCTTATTATGGAGCAGTACTTTTGATAATTGCCCAAAGCTCTGCATATAAATGTGCTCTACAAAGGTGTTTGGATTAAAGATGTCTGGCTGCAGCTTCATTAAACAAACTGTTAATTAATCTCAAATATTATCTGGGATGCCAAAGGCTTTTCCTTTGTAGACAATGAGGGTTTATCTGTGGAATCTCCAGGCACTGGGGCTTTCTCCCCTCCTGTATATGCCAAGCCCGTGGAGTTTTTTCCCCATACAGAGCACAGTGGTGCAAGTGCAGCCAAGCACTAAAGCCTTCCCCTGCAACTCTGAGCTGCCAGATCGTGTTTCCCACCTGGACTGAACTCCTGTCCTCACGTTGTGGAATGCAGATCGCACCTTTAAAGTTCCATCAAGCAAAAACATGAGATCAACTTGTCTCTTAGAACATCAGGATTTTTCAAACATTATTCTTAAATGAGAACATTTGTTAAGAAAGGAAAACTCCAAGAATAGTAGCCATTCCCACAAAATTTTTCCCACTAGATCCTGCAGAGTTCACCAGTTCCTGATCTCTTGTCTCCGCTCTTACTACTGAATAAGGATGGACAAAACCAAGAGGGATCAGTCCTTAAAACCCCTCAGAAGACAAAGTTTAGGGCTAGACTAGCCATCTAGTATGCTAGTCTCACTCTTAGTCAGATCCTGCCTCTGGTTTTGAAAGCCTGTTGACTTCAATAATGCTCTAACCAAGGAAATGGCATCCTGAATTTTGGCCTATTTTTCTTTATTACATCATCTCTGCTCTCTTTAATTGGTTTTGTCTCAGAGTATGTCTGCTCCTTTTGCATCAGCTACTGTGTCCCATCTGCAGCTCTACTTCAGCTTTTGTTTGCCTCTGATCTTTTTCTCATTTTTCTAATGAACATACCAAAAGGTGGTAAAAAAGTATTTTTTTCTGGAATAAGCATGAATATCATAAGGAGGAATGTAATAGTTCTTTCTGTCTCCTTTGATTACAAAAACAAACAAATAGAAACAGTTATGGCGCAGTTAGTGGAGGAAAAAGGACAGTTACAAGTGAGCCTAAATTTAGAATTATGAGTTTGAGCCAAAGCCCTCTGAGGACCATGAGAGTCTTTCCACCCACTTCAAAAGGATGTGGAGCACACCTCATCCTACCTCACTACTTAGCACAGCTTTGGGTAAGAACTGAGTTAACAACCTAGGGAAACGTTCTTGAAGGTTAAACCCACCTTATTTTCAAAGGGAAAGTTTGACAAATTCTGCCAGACTCTGGACCTTAATTAAAGCACTGGAACATTTCAAAGTGACAACTATGTTAAGACCTTTTTCTTCCATGTTCCTTCTTGGGTGGATCAAGTAAAGTAAATGAAAAAAGACCATCTCTGCTAAAAGTTTTTCTTTCATTTAGATGCCTACCCACACCCCAGTCACAGAGGGGAAAAATGATTGCTTTGACCTCCTCAATACCGTATGCACAACTAAAGTTATTTATACATGTTGCCCTGTTATTACACAAAGAACACATCTGCTGTCTTCAAAAAAATATTGCCAGTCATATTGCTCCTGTGATGATCTTGTATATCAGAACTATATTTAGAAGAATCTTCTGCTGCAAATAAATGCAAAATGAGTAAGTATGTAATTACAGTTTAAATCCAGTTTAGTGAAAAATTGGTTGCTCTGATCCACTATAAAGATTTCAGGTCTACTTACCCTTTTGACAGGACCAACCACACATATTCTGCGCCACTTGTAAGGTGGAAGTGGTGGTGTTCCTTTGGTGTCATTGGGTACTTTGGGTCAAGACAACTGGAATTTTCTGCTTTCATGACAATCACTTTTTTTAATAAAAAAGTTTGGGGGTTGTTGTGCTCCAAAGCGATGACCATGTTATATGTTTTTGAGGATATGGATGTTGTGGAAGAATACTGGCTGGAAAGCAATGCGCCATGGCACTGTCAAAGCACAGTGTGCACCTGGGACTACAGAAAGCATCAAGGGAGGTGACCTGGATCATACTGGCTGTGCTTCTTTCTGCCATAACCAGGTTTCCTTTCCAAAGTGCTAAGTCTGTGTGTGCTGGGTTTGTGTCCCTGGAATGCAGGTCTGATGGGCCACCTTGGCAACCCTGGGCAGCTTTGTGCTTCAGCTTTTTCCTCTTTCTGTATTGCATACCATTCCCTGTGTTCTTGAACTTCGCTGTGAGACATGTACATGAATCTTGTAGATAGCCACATATGTAAATGTTGATTTTTATACATTAAAAAAAAAGCCTGTACATAGACATGTATTTAACTATATTTGGAACTATTTTCTAGCATTGAGCTAAAGTTTTAAGTATTTCTCTCTGTTTAGATTCCCTTTATCCCATGTGCATATTCATTATTTTCCTGAATCAGGAAACCAAAAGAAAAAACAAGAGAACTGTACAAAAAGTGAGCCCTTTGCCAGAATCCCTAGAGTGCCTGTAAAATACTTAACAGAAGGCTTGTTTTGACAAAAGGATATCACCCCTAATTGTCAAATCCATTCCAAACAAAGGTGGGAGAAGATGGGTGGGAACTGGTTTTTGTCAGCTGTCAGGACTTCGGGAACTTCATTGTGAACCATCAAATCTAATTTTGAACTTTTTGTCTTTATCAGTCACAGTTTCATGGATTTCATTATTTGCATGAGTTGCCTTTTTTTTTTTTTTTTCAGTACTTTATACATAATGTTTGGCTGGTGGTGAAGTTGGATGTGGCAGGACACTGTTTGGGAAGAGAGGGGCTGAGCTGATCCCCACCAGGTGTGAGCAGGCCTGGACAGGGACAGGGCTGGGCAGCAGTGACATTCCTGACAGAAAGGTCCAGACCCAACAGCCCGGGTTCAGCAAGGGTTCTTGGAGCTTTTGGAGTAACATCTGTCAGGAATGATGCTTCTTCACCATCCTGCACTACCCACAAGGCATCATCTTCTGTTGTCTTTGTCTCAACTACTTTACACTTTGTTTGGAATTCCTTTGAGACTTGTTCCCCACACTATTTTCTTTCTACAGTACTGTGTTGCTTAGAGGTATTGTCCTCGTTTCTCTAAGGTCTTTGCACTTTTAACAGGAATCAATGGCATTTGGGCCAGACAGCCAAGAGAAAACTGGATTCTTCCAGCTTAGGGACCAACTTTGTTGGCATTGTAGGACAACAAGCCATCGGGATTGTTGAAGTAAAGGGAGGCCACACACCCGTCTCTGCCTGGATATTTTAAAGCCTTTATTTTCAAACAACTCTGTTTTTGGAGAAAAGAAAAAACCACAGGATACACTTATGAGGGAAATAATTTCTAAAGCTGTGCCAGATTCCCAGCTCTTTCCTCTGGTCCAGCACTGAGAAGCAATCCTTAGGCTGCCTGCAGAGGACATCTGGTGATCCTGTGGCGTAGGGGAGTCATCATGCTGCTTTAGCTACTTCAGGACATCTGCTCTTTTGAGCTTTTGGAGAGTGATGGGACACAGCCAGAATTTGCAGTATTTTGAAATGGATCTGTCAGCAGAATAGTCCCTGGAGAATTTTATTCCTGTGGTGTAATTTCAGGTTGGTCTCTCTTTGCTGTTTTCAAGTGAGCCAGAAAGAACCCAGTGTATCTCCAGCTGAGAACTCAGAGAGGAGTTTTCAAGCGTCTTTTGCCACCTCTGTGGACTCTGCCCAAAAAGTAAGTTTTCTGGCAGGAGAGACCTCTTCTGAACACTGAATAAATTTTTGTTTCCAAGAAATGTCTTAGCCAATAATAAGGAGAAGAACTGTGTAGCTTTACAGTCAGCAGAAATCCAGAGCTAGGGATCATCCTGAGCCATTGGGAGCCCAAGGCAGTTGGTACAGCTCTGAATCTCCCTGGCCCTGAACTCAGTGTGAGATGATTGCAAGTGCCTGCTGTGCTGCTGATGTTTCTGTCAGAAATACCAAAGCTCCAACCATCAGCACTGCCCTCCGGACTCTTTTTCCATCTTGTGCTCCAGTATTCTTGGATTCAAAGCATCAAGGACTTGGTTGCAAGGAGTTATGCTTTATTTGCTATAAAACATGGTCATTGATGTGGTCTTACTGTTTCTATTTGAAGAAAAAAGCAGAGTAAATCATTCACAAATCCATTGTGATGGAGTCAGAAAGAGGTAAATCTATGTGAAAGGTGGGTGGATAATGAATTAGTCACCTTCTCCCATTCTCTGCTTCCCTCTCTTTTGGTAAAGATGGCCCAACTTTTACCAAGAAAATAGGATAAAAAAAAAAGATAACATAAGATAAACTCATTTGGTATGATGTCAAGGGGGATGATATGTGGTAGTGGCTCTCTGTGCCACAGAGAGCAACAATTGTTTCCCACACACTGTCCTGGGAAAGGCTGTGAGAAGATCAGAGAAAAGAGTGAGAAACAATTATCTTAACTTGCTGCACCTAGTATTGTGAACATGTGGAATGTGTTACAGAGATTTGTTTACCAAAGGGTGGTTTCATAATTAGCCAATGGTGATGGTGTTTTAATTAGAGGACCAGTTAGCTCTACCTGTATCATAACTGTCTGTAAAAGCAATGGGTTTCTTACTAGAGATGGATTGATGGATCAGCTTTCTGCAGGTCTTGGAGACAATGCTAATTATTACCTGGCCAGGGGCCTGCTGTGATGACAACAATACATATCTTTCCATCCACTCCCATGCTATGCATAGCAGATGAAGAATTAGATAATTCATTTTGTCACATTTCTAACAAGTTATTCCACTTTATAATTCCCATAAGTGCTTAAAACATAATGTGTTAATCAGGATTGATCTCCCAAAAAGTCTGATGGTTTTGACTTCTAGACAAGTTAGCACTCTTGGAGAACACACCATAATTTCTGTATGGATGAGATGGACTGGGACCTATGGAGTGGCATCATCTCTCTTAGCTCTAAACTGAGTTGATATGTACCAAAAAATTAAAGCAATTTCTATATTTATAATCTAGAATGCCAGCAAGGGAGTTCTAGGAAAATTGTTAGGAGGATTGTGTGTGACTTGTATGATATTCATTTAACCCTGTCTTAAACAGATAAAAATTCATTGGCTTTTTTTTTTAATGTGTTTTGCTTATAATGGAAAAGACTAGATTTTTCCAAATAGCTATTAGGATGGTTTTTTTGTGTCCATAAAAGTATGACATTGAAGTTAAAAGGAATAACAGTTTGTGTAAATGTGAATTCCTCTTCAAGCTTCTTAAGCACTGAGAAGTAAACTGAGCTGTGGAAGAAACTGTGGAATAATGACCATTGCCTTCAGAAAAGATTTGCCTTGTTTGTGCAGTCACTGAATTTGGTGCAGAATCATTTAATCCAGTAGATCTGATCTCTGAAATCTTCTTTAGATTTAAGCTTCTTCTGCAGGTCTTCTAGGGACAGATACATTTCAAGAGACATAAACTTCAGAATTTTAATCACTTCTTAAGTCTGCTGGCACCAGTGATATGCATAATTCACAAGTTTCACATTGCAGACATGTTGAGGCACATGAGCTGTTGCAAACATGTAGCTGGTTACTGCATACACACAAATCCAGAAGTAAATATTGTTCCTACTTCATGCCCAGTGCAAAATGCCTTTTTGCTATTGAAATAGAGAGGCAGCATTTTATGATTTCCATGGCCACTTAGAGGTACAAGGGTAATTGGTGGATTTCTGTATTTTTGTCATGGTGGAGAAGACCACGTATTTTCATTTCCACAAGCCTTAATTTTAAAATACATAAATATAAGAAGTGGTTTGAATTTTAAATAGAAATGCATATTTTAATGAAGTTTCTCCTCTGCTTTCCTTCCTCAGAGTCCATCATCCCTTTCCTGAATTGGCTAACAAAAGCAGCAGAGGTTTTTGAAGCACTTCTTGTGCAAATCTCAACCACAAAAGAGAAGCAGTCACCTCTCTGGGTCCTGAACTGCCTCAAGGAAAATGGCAACATTTACAGGTGAGGTGATGCAAAATCTTTTATATAGGGAACCCCTGCATTATTAAAGATCCCTTTGTGTCTCCAGTGCTTGTGAAGAGAGACAAGATGCCAGTTGTTATTCTTTGTCTACTACTCCTTAGTTCATTACCATTTTTCTGCTTCACAGCATTAACCACTACATGGAGCCACACTCTCCCTGTGCTTCACACATCACAAAAAGCCACCCATGCTTATGAGAGATGCTCCTGCCTTTCATGGCAGTGCAGGGCAGCAGATGGGACAAAAGGCTTCAAAGCAGGCAAGTTAAGAATGATCTCTAAGATAAACATGTATTATTCAGTAATGTCTGAAGTCCATACCTCTCGCTTTGTGCTGCCCAGAGTCTGCTCTTTGTCTGCTGTCAGGTTTTTAGTGTACCACTGGGGGTGACTGACTTTTCCATTCATTTCCAGGCAAAACTATTTTCTCACTATTTAGTCAAGCTTTGTGACATTTGCATGAATTCCACCAGGTCTGAGGAAGAGAAAGACGTTGCGCATTTCCAGCGAAACAACCCAAATCACTATTCTAGTATTTCTGCCACACTCCTCTGTTCCTGTCCAAAGTAATCAAAAAACTTTATCTTTTGTACCTTTATATAGCCTCAGTGATACCTTCTATACCGATTCACTATTTCTGAATTTTCCTTTATTTTTGTATTTCATATGTACACTGTTCTGTTTAACAAAGGAGATGGAAGAAGGAAAAAATAACTGCCTTCAGTCATTCTGCTGGGACTGAAGATGAGTAATTTTTGCATTTTACATACCAGTGGCATGAGAAGGGCGCAAGGAGCATGATGATTTCATTTATTGAATATGAAAATATGAATGATTGGTTTACTGCAGTTATCACTTGAGTGGAGCTCACTTTTGACAAGGCTCAGTGAGAGAAGCAGAGAAACCATTGTTTACCCTTTGGGTTTTTTCGCATTCATAGTAGAAAAAGATGAAGATTAGAGCCCTGTCAAACACAGGAGATCCATCTCATGCAGGGTCTTGAAATATGGCTTTGTTCCAAACTGGAACAAAGCTCCAAAATTTCCAAATATTCAATGAAGAAAATCGTCAGAGAAAAACAATCTTGTTCACAGAATTAGTTCACTTTGTCAGAACTGAAGTGCTCTGTTTTCACTTTGATTACCTCATATTTTTTATATAATGCATCTAACCTGATGCTAAATAAAATACCTCATGCAAAACTTTCAAGTCCAACTACACTGGAAAATGGCATCATCTGGGGATTCCACTTTGAAAGAAAAGTTACCAAAATATTCGTGGATGTCTACTGAGATGTTTGAGAAATGAGTTTCAGTCACTTATTGGTTTGTGCTTGCTCATTCAGATGAGCAGTATTCAACCATGTTGAACAAGTCACCCATTATAAAACACCAAGAAGCAGGGAGGCCACCTGACATACACCCAACCCTGCCCAGTAATTCCAACTGACAATGATCCCAGCAGTACCTAAGGAATCCCAGGAAGGTGTGAGGAGGGGCCATCACAGGGTGGGCTATGTGCCTCTAACCCACTGTTCCAGGTCCCAAACCTTTTCGGATGAAGGATGAACAGTCCTGGCAGACAACATTAACAAGTTCCCTTCCTGATTTGAGTCATGATGGACTGTAAGCTGGGTTTCCATAACCTTGGAAGATACTCCTGCCAATTAGCTTGGATTTGGAACCAGCAGGATGTGCCCAGCACACACCAGATGGGGTTTTATGTGAACAGCCATTGGAATGGAATATTTAATATTGGAATATTTATATAATGGAATATTTAATATTGGACTATTTAATGGCTGCATTATCCTTTTTCTAATTATTTCCAGTACCTGCCTAGGATGTACCCTGGGTGTGTAGGTGGGAATGCGCGTTTGGATACGACTGAAGCCAGCCCTGGGAAAAGGGCTGTGCTGCTCCTGCTCAGCTGCCACAATGTTGATCCTGTGGGGCTTGTTGGGTTTTGTTTGTTTAGTAATCAAGCAGGGCCCTTGTTAGCCCTTGTGTAATCACTGGGGCATAAGATGCTCACGTGTGGTCATGACAGAGCTCCCTCCCAATCCCTCCCTGCTGAGTACCTGAGTGTGACCTCAGCACAGCCTTGGGGGGCATTGTTCACCCTGTTCCATGCTGCTCTTACAGCTCAGTCACTGCAGTTTAATCTCTGATATGGAACTGTGTGGGTGCTCCAGCCACCACATTTCTCAAAGCACCTTGATGGTAGAGAGTAGACCTCTAAAATGCCAGGCATTAGGGCGGAGAGCTGGTTGACTCCTGCCATTCATTTATTTTTTACAGGGCATTGATGCACTTGAAACTCCCATCACAAGGAACTATCATTAACTAGTGCACATTTATTTGCTTAAGGAGTCTAATAATCAATCATCAAATTTTTCCACTTGTTTTCTGGCATTGTATTTCATCACTTGGTAAAGTATGAAACATTATCATTCTTTACACAAGTTTGTTAACTGAATATTTATTTGAAGACATTTCAATATAAATAGAGATTTTCTACATATATTCCTTTAAAGAGGTTTATTTTCATTTCAACTATTTGCTTTCCTATGAAAAATTTATGTGAAAAAATAATCCAGAAATGTAAATGGCATGAAAATGGAGTTATCTATCAGATGGAAGGGGTGATCACTCCAAGCCAGGTATGTGGGTTTGGGTGGCGTACAGCAGATGGCTTCATTGGTTTACATGTTTGGGGGATTTCTCTGCAAGCCCCTCTATCCCCACTACTGTAGTTCATTTATTCTTTGGGAAAGAAAAGGAAGGCTGGTATAAATTAGGAATGGTAATGTAAAAGCTTATACCCACTGCATAAAAATTTTTCAAACTATTACAAGCATTAAATTGCCAAACTTTTTTCCATATACTGCCAGCATTAAACATGACATGCCTCCTAGGGTTGGTATAAAGTTTTGTCAACATTTTTGGCATACAAGGTCTCAGCCTGAGGTCAATATTTTTTCGACCAAATTTTGTTGTTTCAGTTGCCTTTTTACACTCATATATTGTAACTCAAATGTTTCCAAAAAAATGAAATTTGGCAGGCTATTAGTCCATAATGTGGTCTGATGCCTTTGGGTATTTTTTTAAATGTAAATCACTGAGATATTTAAGGCTTGAGGTTTAAGAACTGTGCACACACTTTAACAACTTCTTTTAAAAATATTTAGTATGCATATTTACTACATATGTATCTTATAGAGACTAGAGATTAAACTGGAGATTACTTGCTAAAATGTGCAAACTGCTATCCATGAATAAACATCCTCATGAACTCCTATTGAAAGTTTCTTATTTAAAAAAAAATGTTTAAAGCTGCAATAAAAGCAAAGGGAAGTAAGATGAGGGGAGAAAAAAAAATCAATGTTTAAATAATTTTAATGGTTTAACTTGGCCACAGAAAATAAAGAAGTTCATTTTTTTTTCTCCTGGGATCTAATCCAAAGCCCACTGAGGCCAAAAGAAGGTTTTCCACCTATTCCCATGTGTGCTGGATCTATTCTCTGCTCTGCTCTCCCTCACTGTGTTGTGTTGATGGACTGAAGCAGCAGCTCCCACAACATCCCTATCCATCTGCCTTATGCAGTACATAAGTTTGGGGTCAGCTACTGGTGGCAGAGGACCTCTCCTCTGGAGTGTCATTTGTCTGTAAATTTGAATCAGATTTCCACTTTTTCTTTAACAAAATTAGTGCTTCCCAGTCATTTGCTACAGTCCTCACACGGTAAAGTGTGGGAGAAAAGATTTTTAGAATCCTGCAAAGCAAATGTCCCTGTGCCCACATCAGTGTTATGTCCCACACAGCATCCACAGCCCAAGAGCCCTAGGTAGTAACCTCTTTTCAAAATACTTTTTAGCATCAGCCTGGGAATGCATTCCATCATTTTTGTTAGTTACAAATGGCAGGATTTGTGTAATCACCGAGCACTGGCGCCATCGCATGCAATGCTCGTTAGAGTGCAATTCCTGCAGCTCCTGGACAATCTGTTCCTTATGCTGATTTCTGGGAGCTTGGAAACTCTCACTAAGATGCTGGCAACATCAAGCAAACATCTCAGACACATTGTCTTTCTGAACCTGAACTTTTTTAATGGTGGTTAAACATGTTGTCTGCTTTAGTTTCCTGTCTATCTTCATCATAAGCCAGCACCTGTTTCCAATAAATTATACACAGAGCTGTATCAGCAACACCTTGGCAGCAGCTGCCACCCTGAAAAGCAGAATGCCCTGGAGGACAATACACCTGTGAACACATACAGTGTTTATTTAGCTGAAAGGCAAAACTTTAAGTTACATAAAGTAATTATCTAAAGCCTAATGCATGCCCATTATTAACACAAAATAACCTTGTTCTTTAAATCCAATAAAAATCTATTTAAAGGCTTTTCCCAAATCCCAGGGAAACATGTACTAGCACCATGGATCTGCTATTAGCCTAGGACTTCAGTGTCTGATGGTGAGAACACGTGTGGGGGAGGCTACATGTGCAGCTACAAAGAAATAAGGCACAGATTTGGAGTTCATTATGCACGAGGATGAGAGAAGAAGCTGAATCATTTTCAGAGAGACTGTTGAACAACAGACTTTTTTTTTTTGGTTGCACATTATAAAGAAGCATTTTGTTGCTGAAGCATAGAACTACTGTGTTTAAAATAGTGTTTGATCTTTCCATCACTATGAGACAGTAGAAAAAAATAGTTCTAAGAAAAAGGTTTTCTTATTACTGGAACAAACCTTTCATTTCCAGTTCACTACCAGCACTGGCCTTTCATGTAAGAGCCTATTTTAGCAGCAGTAAGTAGACTTGGTTGTTTGCAGCAGATCACAGGATAATGGAAATGAAAACATCTTATGATTAAAATAGAACACAAATCTGAGAAAAGTTCTCAAGTTTTGATAAAGCAAGAAGTAACACTAGGAACTCTGTAGTTCAAGTAAAGTGTAACATACATTTTCAGTTTAACATACATACTTTAAACATTATTTGGCACATGAACTTTATAAATCATTTAAATGGGAAGATATTTTCTGCCTGGTGTTTCTAAAATTAGCACTAAATATGAAAATTTTATATGTGAGCATGCATGTATGTATCTATTGTATTTAATGTCCATAAAATGCTTACTTTTAAAGACATACTTTAGAATAATTTAATTTCCTGTATTATGCCTCCTGATGCCATTTAAGTGATCAATAGAAATGCTCTTAGGTGAAAATGTGTTTTAGCACTTCTACTTGGCCAGACCTGAAAGCTGTGGAAGGACTTGCTAATGGGTATTACAGACTTCTTAAGTGTCATTTTCTTAAGCCTTTACAATGCTGAATACAAATACAGGTAGAGTGCTGATGCCAGCATGTAGATATTCTCCCACCAATAATACACTGGAGAATTAGATCCTAAGGGTTATGCCATATTTTATGAAATGTAAACTAAAATTCCAAGAGAATAGCGTTAGCTTAACTTCACAGTAAGTGCTTTGTCTTTCAAATGTTGCTAGTAGACCTATTTTGTTTCATATTTTATTATTAGACAGTCCAAAGTTTAACATATCTATATTTTTTTATAGTTGACTTCCTTAAAACTGCTCTATTTTAATCTCAGAACAAGCATGGTACGTTTCAGAGATCTGAGCTAAAACATATGGATTAAGTCAATGATTCAATTTGTAAACCTCCAAATGACTGTTCTGATTACTCATGCAAATCTACATTTTTGCCAGATTTCCTAAAGACTTTAATATAAGTAAAATTAATGTGAATATATTTTCTTCTCCTGATGCATGTGAGAATATGATGGAATGATGATCTCCATGCCCAGATACAAACCTGTGTCTTGATTCAAATTTTCTTGGCTGTGTTTGATTCTAATTGCATATAAATGCTATGAGCACCCAGCTAAGATTCCAACCAAAAGGAAATCCAGCTACAGCTACAGAACAAAAACTATTTATTTTCCCCTGGAGTGTCTAGCTTTTATTAAATGTCAACAAATCCAAAAGCAGGCTTTACTAATCTGTGGTGTGCATGGGAAATAAGTCACAAGCACAAGTCACTGAAGATAATGTTTGCTTTGGTTTAGATAAACAGGTTCCAGGGAACTGAAATCTCACACAGGCATTTAAAACCTACCCCTTATTTTCCCTTAACATTTGTGAGATCTCCCACTGGTGCTGAAGAATGCCAAGATGGATACAACGTGGGGGCTGGAAGCAGACCTACATTTGGGATTGTTTACTGCCCTCTGTGATGAGTTTATCCGTGAGTTTCCTTCCTGTTGATTTTTGTGCATGCTATTAACCCACATGTTCTTAAACAGAAAATGGAATTACAAGTGGAAGATGCTACCACCTGCGAGGTCTGCCTTTGTTCTGCCCACTGAAATTGCCTTGGGAGAGAGGGCTGCAGATGCAGCTTTGTGCTGGGGCCTGAGGGGCCCCCCACCTTTCCCCAGAGTGCACAGGTTCCTCCTGACCTCACGTATGTGCTCACACACGTTTGGCTGAGATCAGGACATTGGAGAGGAGATAAGCTCTGTAATATGAGAAAATGTTACAAAACAGAGCCCACAGCCCCTGTGCTGCCCCTGGCATGGCCTTTCAGAGCTTCAAGGAGGGCAGCAGGAGGGTAAGGCCCTGTGGGTTAGTCTAGTCCCACCCTAGGGACGCCGAGCGGGGTTTGATTTGGTGAAGAGGTTTTATAAAGCTGAGTTACCCTCTGGAGGGATGGAACAGGGCAAACCATGACTGATACCTGGCATTGCAGCTGATATGGCCAGGAGAGACATTCTGAGACAAAGAAAGGGAGAGCGGAGCTGTGGAAACTCGTCACCCTCTCAGCAACACCCTTGCTGCAGCGTGGCCTCTTCTTTGCATTGGTTGTCATCACAGGATTTCTCATGGTGTAGTGACTGAGCCAGGTAATTGCAGGGCTTGGCTTTGGTCTCCAGTCAGGTGACATCAGAAAAATAGATATCAAAAGGCACACACATCTTTCTGAAAAGCCAAAGAGAAGTACAAATTGCAAGACGTTTGGGTATGGAAGACAAACAACCACTGATAAAGTCAGGTATGTATCAAATCATCTTGGAGAACCTTTTATCTCAGGCACAGTAAGGTGGCAAAAGAGCCACTGGAATGAGTTTGCTTTGTTGCAATGCTTCTTTATGATTTTAATTAAGTTTCTTTCCACTCAAGAAGATACAAAGAGCAATAAAAGAAAGCAATATGAAAGTTCACAGTATGCAAGATTCATCTTGTATTCACAGGTTTTGTGTAACTCATTTTAAACTGATGTTTGCTTGTTTAAGAATGCACACCTGCACATTACTACTTGTGGTAAATAAGTTTATTAGCCAAGGAATGTCTGAATTCTTACTGGAAAACCCATATAAATGCAATTATGTTTTCTTTCAAGATCCCATTTTGGTAAAACATGCTATCCCACTTGCATATTCCAGAGGGAAAAAGGCAGTAAATGATGTACTAACACGCAGGTGAAAAGATTCACAGGGCTTAAAACTGTCACATGCCTTATGATTCAGTATGTCTTTCCATGTATAATTTAAGCCCTTGGTTTCATATTATATTCATGTCAGATCAAATGTTCCTCTCAGAGACTAGGACTTTATTAGTGTCTCGTTTGTATTTGTTTTTACTTTGAATTAAAACCTAAAGGTGGTGACAGAAGAAATTCTGATGCTTGGCATAAGATTAATACTTGAGAGCCATTCAACTTTGTTAATCATCCATTTGAAGAGAATTTCCTTATGCAAAGAGTTTGCTCCACTTTGGACAAAACAATTTTTTCATCTCTGAACTCTGAAAGAGCAGAAGGGTGGAAAGAAAGTGAGGGGAGGCAAAGGAGCAAAGTGTGAAGCTTTGAAGCTTTGATCCTTTCACAGAGAGGCTGAGGCAGTTCAAAATGAAAGAATCTCTCACCATTAAAAAAAAAAAAATAAAAAAGAAGAGAAACAGAGAGAGCAGTATGACAGGAGACAAAAAGTGAAGCAGGAAGAAAAGCCTCAAAGTAAAGGAGTCATGCCAGGCTCTGAAGGGGAAGCTTAGCAAGGAACAGAGGAGGAAGCACCTTGGCCTTCTAAATGCAAAGAACTTCCAAGAGAAATAAAGGAATAACAGCAATTAAAGATGTTTAAGCAATTTATGATTTTGCATTTCTCATTACATTTCTTACCCTATCTAAATTATAAAATAACAGTCTGGACCTGATATAAAACACACCAAAGCAATTGGAGCTGTGCAAGAGGAACACTGGCCCCAAAGCCATTAACAGTGGGACTGAAAACCCCCATTTCTAAAGCAGAGAGATGCCTGGGTGTGTGGCAGAGTTTGGGGAAGGTGCAGTGCTGCTTAGGGTAAACTCGAGAGAAAAGTGATGTAGCAACAGGTCAATAACCACTGTGTGTAAGTAATTATAAACAGTTTATTAATTTGTGCCTGAAGACCTGCCATCTTTTTTTTCCCTACAAACAGCAGTCACTGTTCATAATTTAAGTTCTAGAAATAGAATGCACACCTACCCACTATAATTTATGTCATCCATTTTCAACAAGGTGTCCTCTTTGCAAAAAGAAACCTTGAAAAATCCACGTCAATCCTTCATCTCTCCTCTGAGGAATGTGTATTTATATTATTCTTGAGCCAAGAATGGATCATCATTCACAATTCAAAAGAAACATTATATTACTTACAGAGTTTGGCCAATCTTGTTTTTATTCCTTTTACTTTATTTTTGTGCAGAGTGACACATTAAACCAGTGCCTCTGCTGAGTTTAATAGGAGTACCTAGAACCTTGCACAGAGAGGGGTGCTAAGAGACTGGGTGCAAAATTCTACTACTTTTATAAAGGAATAATACAAGGAGAGGCTTGGGCAAGTTATAGCAAGGTGCTGGCTTTCTGGAAATACTATTTACAAACAAGCCAGACCTTTTCTTTGTCTCATTCAATGTCCATGTTCAAAGAGAACAGGATTTCACATTTATTTTGCTGTCTATGTTTGTTATTTCAAGTAAAACTCTCAAATCATCAAAAGGTCTCTATACATGAGGTATTTTAAGAAAGCAGACACAGGCACACCAGATCAAAGGTACAGAATACAGTCTGATTAGACTAATTCAATTCTTTTAAAGTGCATCCGAAGAAATTTTCCTTGATTCAGGGAACATGAAAACCAAACTACCTTTGAACAAAAAGTTCCAGTGAAATCCAATATTTTTTTATAATTTAAGAAATTCAGGGGTTTTAACATTTCTTTGCTTTTGCCTTCTTATATGTCAATTAGAGTGGGACAGAACTGTTGCGTGAACTATATATGGGGTCAAATAGCAGAGCCATCAATAAAAACGTCTGCAGAATGTCTGAGTTTTTTGAATTTCATGCCACTTTAGAACAAAGATGCTTGCAAAATTCCCAGCGAGTAGTGACATTTTAGATTGTTTATTAAAAAATAAGCAGAAGCCAAACCTTTAAAAGGTGCACTTTATATACTTTTACAACCACCCCTTTTAATTAATTTGGAAATGTCTCTTCTGTTCAGCATTTATCCTGTTTAGCTACCACGTGGCTGGTCTTATTTATTTCTATCCTGCCAGTCTCACAAGACATAAAACATCCCCAATATCCAGGACATGGGAAACATCATGGAAAAAAGCACATACAGATTGTGACTTATGAAAGCAGTTAGATATGAATCTTCTTTATGTCTTATTTTAGGTAGAATTGTAGTATCTGCTCACTATGTGCTCAGCTTTAAAAATTAGCTCCATGCCTATATATTCACATGCTGCTGTAGTTTCTGACCCTTTTTCATTGAGTAAAAATGAAGAAACATCTCCCTGAAGATCTGAAGATCTGGGACTTTTGTCTTTTCTATTGAAAAAAGGCAGCTAAAGGCTGAAAGGACCCAGCCCTGACAAGCTTTATTCCTGAGCCGTGCCAAGAGCAGCACACTTCATCATCACACTTTCAGTATCTACTTCTGTGTGGTAGAACCTCCAATATCTAGTTTTCAGTCACTCTGGGAAGTAAGTGCTCTCCTCCTAATTTATAATTTTTCTTTCTCCTGTGAGAAATCAGTTGTAATTTTTTTGTCTCTCTATCAGCTTTGGTTGCCTGCCTTACTGGGTTTCCTCAATTCTCTTTCATACTGCTCAGTTCTCTTGTCTCTCACTTCCACAGCCTCTCAACTTTCATCTTCAAATGAAGATCCTTCAGAAGCTCCTGAATTCTCTCAACAGATGAGACTTTCTCATGGCATTTATACATTCCTGAACCCAGCTCTTGCTTACTGGTGAACACAGCTTCTGCACAGATTCTGCTTCTCTAGAATTAACAGTATGGTGTCTGTTGGAAGTACTGCATATAAAGTCGCCAAATCCATCTATTTTTCTACTTTCTATGGATGCCCAGATTTTGTTTTGAAAAATCTTAGTTGAAAGCCAAGATTATGAAAAGTTCTCCAAGGAGCAAGTAAACATCACTAGTTATGCTTACGAAGATGTGATAACTGTAACCATCATGCAGGCTATGAGCTTTCAGCACTGGCAAGCACAAAAAATGCAGATGAGTAGGTGTCAGTGGCTATTAATGGATTTCTTGGCATAATGACAGAAATAAGAAAACGTCTATTTAACAGTCTGTTTTCCCAATTTGGTATGTGTCTAATGACAGTCAGTTGACCACCTGCTGCGTGGTTCTTGCTCATTTCCAGGATATTGATGCAAACACAGGCTTTGGACTGTGATTGCAATAATCAAAAACCTAAAGACTCACCAAGTGATGGAGTGGAAAGGGGCTGAAGAAGCTGTCAGACATTCCCACGTGTTGTCTGTGCTGTAATTGTTTCCAGTGGTCAGCAAAACCCGAAACAGAACCATAAGGTTTTGAAGATTAGGCTTAATGTCTCCCGCACAGCCTCATCCATGATAGGGCCCTTTCCTGGAACACTGCAGCCCTGAAAGAGAGTGATGAAGCAGAAGAATGGGCACTATGCCATTGCATCAGATGAAAGGGACACTGGTGGATATTTGCCATGGGAATACTTGACTGGAAAGCACTTGATCTACTGTCTGTTAGCTCATGGGAATGGAACTAGTAAACTTGGGAAACCTCAAATAAATTCCCATTGTATATATAATATAATCCAAAACAGAATCTTCTCAGGAACAATTGCTAATGATACTGGAAGTCATCCTTGTTTAGTGGAAGAAGAGATAGTTTTTGGTATACATTTCAGTACAGACTTTTACATTGAAAAATTTTACCCAATATTTACAAGATGGGAAGTCTGTCATTACTGAAATCTTCTTTTTAAGCACCAGCTTACCAGAGGATTACAAAAAGTATTTTTTAAAAAGCCTGCATCTGCCATCCCTGCAATGACATGAAGAACCTTTAAAATTACCTAGATGATAAATTACCATTTCAAAAGAGTTCTTGAATGAGCTCATCCTTGTACCTATCCACCATAGTCATGGTTTCTGTTACAAACCAGATGAGCTGAACATTTACCTTAGATCTTTTTTCTAATTTATGAAACAAATGTGTAATAAAGATAAAGTTTCATATACAAGCATTTTCACTGACATCCAATGATTTCTCAGACAATCCAATGATTTTGTCACTGTATATTCAGAGATGAAATTATTGTAAAATTCTTCCTTAGTCCAAAGTTTTCCTTAGCCTGTAAAGTTTTTTTTAATCAATCATCTGCAGACACCTCACACTGAATAAGTCATGCATTTCTAAATAGCTCTCCTGGAGGGTTTTTATTCAGTGTTTAATAGAAACCATTAAGTGACTAGAATCAGAATACACAGCTAACATATTAAGAAGTCCAGAATAAAATAACTGAAGTCAATCTGTAAAGAATTTCTCTTTTACTTACTAGACCTCAAACAATGAATCAACATAGACCAGTGAATGATATATCAAATATAACTCTTTATAAGATACATATAAATACTTAAATAATGTGGTACTGCAGTTGGGGACATGAAATAAAATGAAAATTTTACGTATGTTCATTTAGAAAGTAAATCAAATGAAGTCAGTTTAATAACTCTTTTCTGTTATAGTAACAGTTTAATAACAATATAACAATAATTTTTTCTCCTTGCAGATTTGCTCTTGTTTCAACTTTTCATCTCTAACCCTTGAAAGCAAGTTTCTGTACTTGCTGTCTAAAACCCAATATCTCCATTCAGATTTTATCTCAAAACATCTTTTTTTTGCCCGCTTCTTTTACTTTCACAAGACATAGCCAGAGAATAATGTGTCTCAGCTGCCATAGAATGCATTCCACCAAAAGAATGCACCCAAATTTGATCCAGGGAACAAGATACACCCCACAGTATATAAAAACCTTAATACTCAGTTGCCAGAAGGGTATCTGGCAAGCTCCAAATTAAATGTCTTTTCAGACAACTCTAGCTACTCTGTTACTCCATAACCTTCCCATGGCCCATTACTTCTATGTACTTAAAAAAAAATATAAAAAAACAAAACAGTTTTTTGGAAAGACAAGTCTTCTCACAATAAATCCAAGGTGCAGGGGAAACTCAGTTTTCCTATTTAAATTATACTCAATTTTCGTTCCCCTGTTTGTCTACATTCTTTTCCCTTTCCCTTTCTTTTTCTGATCTTATTTCCAAATGGATTAAAATTAAATTAAAGTCTTTAGAAAAGAAGGGAGGAAAAAGACACATGCTTGTCTTCTCAGCTGTTTTTTAAAATTCTCTCAGGCCTAATAAAAATACTATATACCTATGCATTGCAAAACAACATTATTTTTGCTGTAAAAACACCACGTGCATGTCCTTAAACATGAGTCCTCTGTGCAAGATCTTCTCACACGTGGAAAAACAGCTGACATTTCATCACTTTCATGAAGGAATAAATAGAGGAATCGTGGAAGAGAAATCCACCACTGTTCTTGCCTGTTTTTCTAGTCACAGATGCTGCTTCTTCAGCATCAGGGTTGTGCATGTTGATATTAATCATGAAAGTCAATTTCTTATATAGTTTCTACTCCAGTGTCTGTTGCATCAAAATTTAAATCATTTCAGTGTGCCCTGCAGTTGTCACGAACCTCCTCCAAAATGAGGAGAAAAACTCATTTCCTAAACCTAGGTTCCTGCTGAACCTAATGCCAGAGCTGACCACTGTCCTGTTTCAAGAATCACAGAATGGCTGAGGCTGGAAGGGGGTGTGGAGGCCATTTCACCCAATCTCCCTGCTCGAGCAGGACAGCTCAGTTACCTCAAACCGTGTCCACATGGCTTTGGAACTCCTCAAAGGATGGAGACTCTACAACCTCTCTGTCCAGCCTGTGCTAGTGCTTGGTAAAACTCACAGAAAAACTGTTCCCTGGTGTTCTGCCAGACCCTTCTGTGTTCAGTTTGTGTCCACTGCCTGTCCTGTCACCACTGACAAAAGCCTGGCTGGATCTTCTTTAACCCACTCTTCCAGAGGTTTATTAATTATCAATGATGATTTATTATTGATGATGTTCTCAGTCTTTCCTCATATGAGAGGGGCTCCAGCCCCTCACTCATCTTTGTGGTGCTTCACTGGTCTCTCTCCAGTATGTGCAACACCTGCAAGTAAGGATGGGTTCAAAGCAAAGCAGAGCCTGTGTTCAACACACTTGAACAGGGCAGCAACACAGGCAGTGAAACAGAAGGCAAAAAAAGCTGTGCAAATATAAAATATCGAAGGCAATCTGTTACACCTCGGATTTTGTACAGAAAGCACACAGGAATACAACCTGCATGGGGCATGTTCTGTTTTGTTTCTGATGGGGAGAAAAGAGGGGAAACCAGGCATTACAGAGAACCAGGAGGTTCAGGGAGAGAGCAGAGGTGTTTGGAGGAACTGTGCATCTCTGGGTGCAATGTCCGTGTGTCTGTCTGTCAGGTGCCTACAGTGCCTGCTACTGCTGAGCCTCTGTAATCTGATGCAAACTGTTTCATATATTAAAAAGCTGTAGTAGTAAGAAGATCTTTTCAGAATAGACAGATGTGGTATGTATGCCAAAAAATGACATTGCAAAGGGATTAACTGTTTAAGTGGTCAAATTAAACACGACAGAAATAGTTAGCTTCCCTTGGCCTGTAGCTCCTCTGCATGAGGCAGCTTGTCTCAAGTTGCCAATAGCTCATTGCTGCTAAGGCTAGGAGACAGTAATGTTAGGAACTGGGACATTTCCCAGTCTCTCACTGTCTGAACTTATGCCTCGTGCTCTTATCTGTGCTGAGGCAGAATCCCCCAATCTCCCTGTGCCTAAACCTGGGCCACAGCAGAGTGCAGCTCCCAGGGCAGCTCTTTCTAGAGCACTGTCCTAACTCTTGGCATGGACATGTTTATTCTGGCAAAACTGAACTTCTGCTGCGTAATATGGGTGAAATAAGCTGCCCTGGTGAATACAGAGTTTTGTCATAACTAAGTCCACAGGAGGACTTCTGCTGACACAACAAGGGATAATACTCATCAACTGATACTGCAGTTTGTAGTGGAAGTCTGGCATGAATCCAGGACTGGGACTTAAAACAGGCTTATTAACAGTCTTATTTAGATTAAAGCCCTGGCTTGATACTTGATTCAGGATATTAGCAATAGCAATGGGAAAAAGCACAGGAGCAAGCAGACATGCTCCAGCCAGATCCATGACTGTCCCAACACCATTGGGGTGTTTCTTGCAGTTGGCTTTACTCCTTCAAAACTCAGCTATTTTTGTTTTTTGGATAGTTCTCCATAAGATTAATAAAAGATTATTAATCAGTGTCAGAGAACATCAGCTGATTGGGTTTTTTTTCTTCTTTTCAGTAGGAAAAACCTGCTTTATAAATATCTACTTAGTTGCTTCAGTCTCAAGTCCATAGCAAAGTGTGTGAGATGTGCTTTAGTCCTAGATTAACAGCATTAATTTGTAGGATAGAATGAATGAAACTGTTCTCAAAGTCAGCCTAATCATTCCAAAGATGATATCTGGCCCCTTCTCCTTCCCTGTTATCCAACTATTACAATTTTTCCAGCCTCTGTGTGCACACATCTTGTCACTTCACTGCTTGCTGCACTAATGAGTGACATCTTCCACTGGATTATCAAATGCCCACAGTGCCATCATTTTTCTCCTTCCAGCTGGGACAACACCTCTGCAGCAAACCTGACCTGAGCTGCACATTTCTGGGCTGCTCCTGCCATAACCCAATGCCAGGAGTCTCTGTAACTTATCAAAGGTATGTCCTGGCGCAGCTCTTGGAGCACCTTGAGTTAGGTTATTCAGACTGAGTCACCTATAAACACAAGGGCTCCATAACCACGGGAAAGTGTTCTCCTTTCCACCCCCATTTCACCTCTCAGCTGCAGCAATCCACTGTGCCACTGTGGTGTTTGAGGATGGACATGGGCATTGCCCTGCTTCTCACATAAGATATCCTGAATGGTTCACTGACCCTACTCTGGACCCCATACAATCATCGTGCCAGAGAGACCAACTTGAGTCTGCCAGGCTTTTCACTACTAAAACCTCCTGCAGTTCCTGAGCAAAATGCCAGGGATTGTTAAAGGCCCTAACTAATGAAAATTGGCTTTGCAACTGCTGTAAATTGGAAAGGGGACAACAAATGAGCTGGCAACACTTGCTGCTGATACCAGGTTATGAAAAAGAAAAGCATTTGCAGAAGAATTGTATGGCAATGAACACACAGAGCAGAAGAGGGACATTGAGGTACTTACCAGCACTCCCAAGGAATGAGATCTGAGGCCATAACAGATGTGTTTGGGAGAACACCAGCTCACAGCAAGCCAAACCAGAAGGAATTACTAGGAAAGAAAAACAAAACTGGGAACCACCCACATTTTAAATACCGGGTACAATCTTGGTACCTACATTGCAAAAATAGTGGAACTAGAAAAGGTCCATAAAAGGGTCCCAAAAACTGGCCAGTCCTGTGGGGTGACAGGGACAAAAATGTGAGCTGTCTATGGCCTGATCCCCTTGCTTTCAGTGGCATCAGAGGCACAGCATAGCTCTTGCTGGGTCTCCGATCAGCCTCTGCTTTTCGGGGTTTTTAACATGAAAGTCCTTCATGGAGCTAAATCTGCATGGCCTTGAGACAAAATGTCAAGAATCTCTGAAAGAGCCAGTCAACACAGCTGGTAAAAATGTTCTGGATAAGGAATTGCAGACAGTAGAAGTGCTGAAGTGTAGTTAGATTAAACTAGAGCTGTTCTGAGCAGACTGACAAAAACGTGCCTGCACAAGCAGTATGATCAGTATCACTCACAAAGCTGCTAGTGTCAGTGAAACTGACTTTACCCATAATAATCATGCATTTTTTTCTACTTTTTTCTAGTTTAACAAAAATAGCAGCTCGAATCTGCTACAGTGTCTCTCTGGAAGTCAGCTGGACAAACTGACAGGGATTCACACGTGCAGTCGCTGGAGTTGCATCCAAAGTCTGGTGAGCTACAGCAAACAGAGCAGCTGCAGAGCCTGTCACGATCCAGGGACTGCCCAGGTGTCAGATGGCCAAAGCACTGATACAGCAAATGGCTGGAAAAACACTAAGCACAGTACACCACTGATTCTGTGTTCTTTGTGCTACATTTCTCATTCATGGTGTCATGTCTGACTATTGCTGCAGCTCTGATCACAGAGGGACCTGGCAAAGGACCATTCTAACTCCACTTTGGATTGCTCTTTCTGGGAGCAGGCTCAGCCTGGTCATATCTCCCTGTGCAAGTTGCCCGTTTGCCACGTGCCATCCTTATATATAGACATATGTACACACTGATTAATAAGTTAATTCAGCACAAGAATCTGATGGTGAGACAGAGGACCCAAGAGGAAAGTTCTTTCCTGTTGAGATAAAGCAGTTACTCTGTTAGCTTAAGCCAGCACAGACTTTTTTTAGGTTACCCAGGATTGCTTAGACTGAGATTTTCTGAACATCTACGCATTTGAAAAAGACTAAACTATTTGAAAGGAGCTATTAACATGCATGCTTTAACTTCACTTCTTTTTCATGTTAGGCTCTTACGGAAAAATACCAGATTTTGATATGAACATCTGTTTCATGTTTTTCTAAATGTGAGCTTAGTATGAAAATTAACCCCTGAATTTTTGGTTTCAGCAGCCTTCTAGCTCTTCAGAGTGCATTCATGAGCCTTGTCTTCCCAGTACTGCCAGGAACTCAGCTCAGCCTATAGCTGTGCTGTCTTCTGAAAATAACTTGGCAACACTGGATGTGTTCAGATGTTTAGTGACCTTTTTTCAGTTAGTCTCCAATAGCAGTTGTCACTTGTTTTTGTTGAGGCACTCCAGGAGAAGTTATTCAGTCCTCAGTCTGATGCAATCTCATTTAACTTTTATCCCAGGAAAACACAGGGTAATAACAATCATATTTGCTCTTTCCAGAAATGCTCTTTCCAGAGTTTTAGTTACCAACAGGCCCAGGAGATTTTTAGCAATTGGGAAGCCACTGTAGAGAGTACAAGTCTGAGCTTGATTCAGTGGGCAGTTTTTTCTCCCCCCAGAGGATGAAGGCATTAGACACCATCGTACTTTCATCTACCAAAACAAAGGCAACTTTCTATCCTACCAGCTGAGGGTACATTAGCTAAAGGTAGTGACAACTGGCAAATGTCCCCAGATGCAGGAGTTCCTTACAGTGTGGGTGAGCACCCAAAAGCCAGAGGATTTTCTGAGTTATCCAAACTCCCACACCAACAAAACCAGACCTTTGCTACTTCCTGCTCTAGGCTAGCTCAGAAATTGCTCAAATGTGCTTCCTTTCTGACAGATCAGCTGTTCTCATTTTGAGTTAAAGGGGATATACAAGGGAGAAAAAGAGAACTAAATCAGAAGAAAATATTTGATTCACTTTAAACTCTTCAGAATGCTTGACCTCAGCCTGAGTGAATTTCAGGTGCAATTCATCTCTCAAGAGTTTGACTGTCTGAGATCATAACAACGTTCTGCTTCAGTTTATGAAAACTGTGGGTATTTTATTCTGTTACTACAAGAAGAAATATTCTCACCAGAGTGAGACAGTTTTGCACACATTTTCACTGAGAACCTGAAAATTCCAGTAGTGACATCTCTCAAAGTTGCTGAGACACTGTTAATTTCCCCTTCAAATGTATGGATGATGTACAGGGTTTGCTTTTAATACCTGCTCATGTTTTTGGTTTTTTTTTTACATGCTACCATTGTATTTCTGAGGCCATCAGTGACATCCAGTGGCCAACTAGATTAAGCCTAGACATGTTTTATAGACATCTGCCCACTGCTCTCCTTAGTAAAAAAAATCAATATTAGTTGTAGCCATGCAGTTGACTTCTTTAGTTTAATTCTCTCACAGGTGTGATGGGAATCTTCCTGGAGAAGACTCTCAGGACTGGATGCTCACTCTGTTTCCTCCCTTTGAGATGGTGAACCCCATGGGAGGTACAAGGATGTGATTCCAGCTCTGTGTTCTGTGCCAGTATCAGTCAAAATTAAAGCTGCAGTCTCTCAGGATTTGAACTGGTGCACAACTACAAATAGGTGGGGTTTGGTTTTGATGGAGGCCGACATGAATCTAAATATAAGTGTGCCCTGTCCTCTCCATTTCATTAATGAAATTTTACTTTTACTACTTTATTTTAAATTACCTACTCTAAAAGCAGCTGATAGTAAATGCAAGGGAAATACAAATATTTATTTAGCCCAAATCATACACCTGAATAAAAAATGAGTATGAAACACTACAGAACAGGAACTCATACTGTATCTAGCAGAAATGCTTCCTTGCAGTGAGTGACTGTTGTTAACTCAGTTAGACAGCCTTTTCTGGCTTGCAAAGAGGGGTTCTGGAGGAGGTGGTTGGTGATGCTCAGCCCCTCCAGTGGGGACAGCACGGGGGGTGTATCTGGCCCTGGCAGTGCAGCCCTCCCAGGGTGGTGCAAGTTCATGTCCTCTCCTCCTGCCCCTCCCTGGGGCCTGGGGTGCTGAGCTCAGGGCAGCTCCATCATCCCAGGGCAGCTCTCTCATCCCAGGGGAGCTGTCTCACCCCAGTGTCACACTGTCACACATGGTGAAAGTGAACAGGACATGTTTGCCCTCCCCTGGCTAGCCCATGCAAAGTACAAAACCATTAAGATTTCATTGGTAAAAGATCTCTTTAAGTAGAAAAGGCCATGAAAAGAATAGAAGTTGAGGACCAAAGCTTCTGGTGTGCAGTTCCTGGGGCACAGGGCTCAGTTGCTGGTTCAGCAAAGCACAGACAGCAGTTCCATGTTTGCTCCCATCGTGTTCCAGTAGTCACTGGGCTACTCACATGGCTGTTCTCTGGTGCCTCTCATCTTCTAGTAGACAGTCAATTGTCCTGTGACCTGCTTCAATAAACTATTATGTCTGCACTTTGCAAAAAAATTAAAGAGCTAAATGTGGTGCTTTGGAAAAGGACATTCATGCCAGCTATTACCATTGTCATATTTGTGATTTATTTTCCCCCCATTATCCTTTTTCCATAGCTGGCATAAACTAAAGGAATGGGGCTGCCTATGAAAAATAGTTGCAGTCATCAGAAACAAGGAGAAAAAATAATAAATTCCAGAACTCTAGCTTAGAATAAAGTGGCTCACTTCTGGGAAACATAGTATAAGTATGAAGTAGTAATGGCTAAAAACTAAATGTCTGTTGTTCATTAGTCCACCAGATAATGAGCTAACAATACTTCATGCATTAGGGCATGCAAAGATGGAATCTCTGCTCATCTGTACAACTGACAAGGGAGAAGAGCATCAATGAAATTAAAATTTACTCCCCATTTAGGCTGACACTATTAGAGAAGGAACCACTTCTTTGTTTACAGTACTTTAAATTCCTTTAAATGCATAAATAATATGCATTTAATTGGTCAAGAAAGGCCAAATCCAAACCCGTGGTTTTCAACAGCTTACATATTTGAAGGGCACTAAATAGACTTTAATTTCAAAGGTAAATGATGTTTACTAAGCCTTCTTGATTCTTGCTGAGGACAGGCTGACTTACAGGACAGACACTCAGAGTAAATATTCACCTTCTCCCTGTAGGCAGAAATGTTTCATCATCTCAACAATCCTGACTACATTTCTGCCTCTACTCTTTCCACAGTACCCAGCAGCCACCGAAATGGCAGCCCTGTGCACCTGGCTGTGAGCAACAGGGAGGGACTTTAAATACTTGTAGAGAATTTTTGTATTTATATATATATATATATCATATACTATATATTATATAGTTGCCAAATACACTTTTGTTCATGCCAAGCACTTGTTCAGAAGCAGCACTTCAATGTTGAAGGTGTCATTACAAATATCTGTGCTCAGTTCCAGGGTATGAGTGCCTCCATTTCTCCCAGTGGGAGACCAACAGTTTCCTGCAACTCCACAGCAAAGAGAAAGGGAAAAGCTTGCGAAGCTGCTGCAAATGAAATACAGGGAAATGCTGTGGATCATTTCTGTAGTAATTCTCTGTGAAAGCCAGCAATACATTTAGAAACTTGCAATTATACATGCAAGGCATCGTTGCTGGCAGGCAGCACTGCAATGAAAGGCTGTACAGTTGGGATTGCGGTCACTGACAGTTTGCTCTGTTCTGCTGTATGGTTTCCTTTCTATGTATCATGTAAAGATATTTTGATGATGTTTCGCCACTGTAATACACAAACAGCATTTTCTATGAGGCAGAAAATTAAAATCAAAGGTGGATACCCAAAGGCATTGAGAAAGTATGTTAGTTTCTTTATTTATGCAGTTATTTAAAGAATCTCGCACGAAAACTGGCATAGCTAAGCCAAGAGTATTCATTTGGATGGCTGAGCTCAAGGTCTTCAACTCACTATCAGCTACATATTCTACTTTTGCCACGTTTGCTTTGAATGGTGCTGATAACCCACAGTGTAAAAATGCCACCTCCTCAGTCAGTGTGGAGCATTTGCTAATTTTTTCAGGGAAACTAATCACAGCTGCATTTTGGAAATCTAACTTTCAAAAGGCTCCTTTGCACTTCTAACGTTGGTGTTCAGGTCTGCTAAGCTCCTTCTTGTTCCTCAACCTATTTTCATTAACATTTCCTGGCTCCACAGAGGGCTGGTCACAGCCCTGCCAGCACTGTGTTTCCATCTAAGGTTTGTCTCAGTTTTGGTCTAGATTACAGCAATTATGGAATTAATTATTGGCTGTACAGCTGTTCTCCCTGCACCCTGCCAAAAAGCAGCCTAGCATACAGTCTTCCCCGCAAAAAATGCTGGTGACAAAGCAAATCTGGTGTGCTTAGTCTGACACAGGCACAGCAAGTCCCATCAGAGAGCCAAACCAGAGTCTTACAGAAACTGCTCGCCATGCCCCAGCACGCCTGACCTTCTGCAGGCTTTGGGCAGGGGTTCTGAGCACACCTCTGGATCTGTAACATGTAATAGCCAAGGGTCAGAGATGCAGACAAGTCTGGACATAAAAAGTTTTTGTCCCCTGTTTAGGCCACCAAATCCTCCATCCAGTTATCCTAATACTGAACTGCTTCATCAGTGGTAGGAGAGTTATTTCTCAAGTGCATTGTTTGTAATTCTCATCCTGTGCATTTCAATATGCCAATAGAGTTCTGTTGGGCCACTGCCTTTATTGACATTTTCTCTAAGAACTAGAGGTAAAATCAGCAATACTTCAGTCTAACTGGTGGCACTCTGCCCTTTCCATCTGCTTCCCTACATCCTGCCCAACCACCAGCCCACACCATCCCTCATGTGCTTCAGCAGAGCGTCCATTATTGTTATAAAATATCTTTTAAAAGCCTGAATAATAATGAGTGTCCTTGGAAAATCGTGCTCCAGCACGGTCCAGCATGATTTAATTCCTCTTGCAAGATTTGCTGCTGGGCAGCTGCTGCTCTCAAAGCCACATCTTGCCTGCTTCCCTGCTTGGCACGGGAATTGTGAACTAACCAAGTGAATTTAAATATTGGTTTAATCTTTGGGGATTTAGGTGATTTCCAGCTATGTCACCTCTGCTTACAAACCCATGAGCCATCCTGTGCTTCAGGGTGCATGGAGACTGAAGTGAGGTGCCAGGAGGAGAAGGGAGGAGAAGTGTGTGGTGTCCGGGTGGCAGGGCAGGGCAGTGGGGCTGCGCCACCCTCTCAGCTGGCTGCCACCAGCTGGGCACAGCCAGGGAGGGGCAGGGCAGGGACACAGCAGGGACACAGCAGGGACACAGCAGGGACAGCAGGGACACAGCAGGGACACAGCAGGGACACAAGCTGGGCACAGCAGGGACACAGCAGGGACACAGCAGGGACACAGCAGGGGCACAGCAGTCCCTGGCCCAGAGCTGGTGCCCCCGGTGTGCCAGGGCTGCTGTGGGCACGGGCTGCCTGTCCCCAGCCCTCTGTGGCACAGACCTCACTCGGTTGCACGTCCCTGGTGCCTCTGCTTTTACCCAAACAGCAAACACGCACCTCTCCCTGCTGACAGCCAGCAGAAGTGGCCAGCAACTTTGATGCTCTAAGAAAAATTCAAGAGCCTGTAGGAGAAGACACAGCTGCCATGAAGAAGCAGCCTGGGCTGAATTTAAAGCTGCATCTTGAACAAAAGTCATCTGCAATGGCTACAGTTCAGCAGGGCTCTGCCTGTGGTTCTGTCTCACCAAAGACATCTCAACCCATGATGCCCAAGGCAGCTCAGTTTAAAAGCATCCACTGTGCTGCATGCTATGGTCACCGTTGGAGACTTGGAGAACTAGAGGCCTGCAAGGCTGAGTCAGACTTTCAAAGATAGCACTAATTCTCCATTGTTGTGCTTGCAGTTTGCAATTCATTGGGTTACATAAATCACCCATTAGCAACCCCAAACATTGCTTCAGAAGCCAACCACACCAAGGCTTCTGACATTTAAATAGTGAACCCTCACAGTAAATTGCTTGTGTGCTATTCAAAAAACAAAACACTATTTTGAAGAAACGGCGAGTAATTTTTGACAAATAGAATGGATAATTTTAAAAAAATCTGTGAGCCAAAAAAATAACTTGTTGTAGTTAATACTTTCAGCCTGAGCATCTTCAAAACCAAATCCCATAGCCAGGTGTTTGCACTCTGACTGTCTTCCTCACAGCAGCTTTACTCAACAGCTAGCAGAATTGTCAGCATTTTTTTTTAGGATTGTGTTCATTTGGAAGCATTATATTAAATATAAAAAGTAGTAATAAGATCTTTTTGGAAATCATATATTTATTTCCTAATGAAATATATTTCTATTGTTATCATGCTCCTCTGTAACTGAAATCTGAATTGGCCCTGTAATATCTGTGAAACTGCTTCCACGTTGAGCCCTCACATTGCTTTCAGCTTTCAGTGACTTTCAGTAAATTGTCCAGTGGCTCCCTGCCAATCTGAAAGTCTCTGTAAATGCAAAGCAATTCTCTGAGGAGTATTTTGGAAGCACAAGTGCGTTTGGTTTCAGCAATAGACAAGGTAGAATCTAAAAAACATTTTTGGATATTTATTTATACAGTATAAATGGGTATAACACTGTGCATGATTCTGTTGGCATTTTAATTTCCAAACTTCATCTTAGAAATTCAGAGCTTTTCCCCTCCTACAATGAAGCCTGAATGTTGCAGAAACAGAGAGAAAGAAATGAGATTTTTTTGAACCAGATGATCTTTCCAGTCCCTTCCAACCCAAACTTTTCTATGATTATCAATAATTTCACCCCTCTGGTACACATAAATCTGAAAAAAGCCTCAGCTGCGTCACTCCCAGACAGATCTGACATTGGAATTTTGCTTCTCCCTGGTGTTCATCATGTGCTGTGCTCTTCACTGCAGGCACAGGGCAGGACCACACACCTCCCTCCCCACGGGGCAGGGGCTGCACCTGAGCACTGCTGCTGCCCAGGAAATCCCGACGAGCTTCTGAAGGCGTGGGAGCTCACAGGTGAGGGCTGCAGGTGGAAACACCTCCCACCGGTGGGTGTTTGTGGGGGAGGCCTGGACAGCCAGGCAATCAGCCCTGGGGTTTGCTGTTGTTGGTTAGCTGAGTAGTTGGGGTTTTTTTTACAGCTCTGAAGAATGTTAAAAATTTGCAAAGCAGAACTGGGCAGAGAGTTTGCTGGAAAAACAGGAAAATTATAGGAATGACCAGATGTTAGACCGAATTTTCATCTACCCGAAAACAAGCAAGAATTAAGTTGGATAAAATTCTTTCTTTGGGGCCAGACAAATTTTGTTCCAACTGAAGTGTTCAGGGGTTTGTTTCTATTTTGCGTGGGATTACTTCTGGCTAGCTTTTATTGATCTGATTTTCATTTTTTCTTTTTGGTAAAACAAACTGTCTAAAAACTTCATCCACCTCTGCTGTAGAGGTCATTTTTACACAAAATTGCTCATTGCAGAGCAGTGGAAGCTCATCTATCATTTCTCCCCACCAACACAAGAGAAATGGTGGATCCCACCGTGCTTGGGATGGAAATGACACAAACTGAGTGAGTCTGAAGAGGTGTCAGCACCGACACTTGCTGGGTGATCAACAGGGCTGGGCATCGCCCCCTGCCCTCTCACTTGTTTTTTCAGTCATAAAAAACTGTACCATTTTCACTGATCTCAGATAGAATAATCTCTCTCTATCCATGGAGATTCTGGGACTGAAAAGCAGAGGTAGGGATTTTTTCCCAAGCATCCACTCACAACCACTCCTTTCCCACTAGTATGCTCAGTTAATCACATTGTCTTCTCTGCTTTAGGAAAGGCATGAGATTGCATCATCAGCTTGAGTAAAGGGACATCTGACCCAATTGCTTTTTCCTAAAAAAAATACTGTAAGAATGTATGCACAAAAAATACACAAATACAGAAAATACACTGAACACACAATGTTTTCTTCTCCACCAGATAACTCACTGCCCAAGCTGCCATTGGTGTAACCAAATATGCAAAATCAGGAGACATGCAGAAAGAGTTCATTCTCCTGCAAAAAAGTTGTTTGCCTACTAAACCAATCACTAAAGAGAGGAATCAATCCCGACTGATGAGGGCAGGAGACACAAGAGTAAGTTGTACTCAAAGCCCACCAAGAAGGATGAAAACTGACCTCAGTGGTGATTCCTTTTGCTTTGCCCTCCAGAATGACTCCACAGGCACCAATTACAATAAACCAAATACTGCTTGTGCTTGCCACACCATGTCAGATAGCAGGTGCATCTTAAAAGACAAGTAATTATAACCTTATAAGATTATTAGATTAGCAAAAATACAGCTGCAAAACAACTTGGAAGCAAATTTAATTACCATGGTAATTTTCTCTTGGTGTGAGAAATACTGACTATAATATTGCTTGCTTTATACATCAATCAAGCCTTGCCACTAACTTTGTCTAAGTTACTAAAGCACTTAAACATATGGAACTGCATTTCAGATGTGAAGTTTAATGCTGGAACAGCCTGTGAGTATTGTGCAGTCCTAGGATATTAAAAACTGATTTTCATCCTTTTCAGGGCAAATAAAAGCTGGAGCTGCTAAGCACTGGGTAGCACACAAATATATTTGTTCAAACTGTGTCTCCTATTAAGAAATTCTCAAGTTTTTAATAATAGATACAAAATGAAATAGTTTTGTGAAAAATCTGGGTATTTTCTCCTTTGCGAATTAGCATTTTAGCATTGCTTATAAAGGATTCTTTCTAATGAAAGGATAGAAGGAATCAGCAGGATATTCACTAAGAAAATGCTCAGACTGGGCCCAGACCTCTGAATTTACTGACACTTCCACTAAGAAAAAGTGGAGTTTGACACTGAAACCTGCATGATTTCAATCATTCAGTCTTTAACATCGAAAACGTTCTCCATATTTTCAGTGTCACAGGATCAAAGTTTAAAAAGGAAAAAAAAATCAAGAAAAGAGTGTCTGTGTTTACTTTGCTGCCTGATAGATGTAGACAATGCTGCTGATGGATTGGACAATATCACTGCTCAGGTACCAAAGGAGACTTTCAATCAAGTCCCCTAGAAGACAATTCCTTTTAGACATCAGAAATATCTACCAGACTTTTTTTTTTCTGTTCTGTTTTAGAGATTAACATTCATACCTCTTGTTCAGTTTATATTTACTTTAGATAGCAACAGCTACCTTTAATTTTTATTTGAAAGTATCTGCTACAGCTGGGACTGATATTCAGGAGCAAAGGAGTGTGCAACATAAGCCTTCAAGAAACAATCTGCCCTCAGATGTTCATGGACAAGCCCCATTGAAGCTGGGGCATAACTTGATCTTATAAATTGGTTTTATCACCAGAATAATGTTTCTCTATAAAGCGTTGTGGATTTCTAGAGCAAATGTAAAGTGCTATTTCTTAACACTAATGCTATTTCCTCCACAAAAGTAGAATATGTTTCAATTTTTGGCAGGAAGCTCCCTCTCTACCCTGGGATACATAGCATGAGTAAAAGAAACAGGCCACTATGAACTGAATACTCTAAAAAGAAAGAAAGAAAGCAAGAAAGAAAACTTTCCTCCTGGTTGCAAACAGAAGATTGGTTCATTTGCGCATGCTGTGCAGAACTTGCCACAGAGTCCTTTGTGCCATCAGCATGAAAAGAATCCTTTGCCCAGGCGGGAGATTAGGGTGGCCAGCGGGGATCCCTGCACCCGAAATTCAGATTAGAATGGGTAAGTTCATGGGAAGCTGGAATTTTAAAGGGATTGTTCTGATGATGCCAAAAGAGCAGCGGGAACAGCCAGCTCCAGAGGTCCATCCAAATCTCAGTTTTCCCTGCCGATAAGCGCACACCGAGGGAACAGAGCGGGAGGGGCTGGGTTTGCTCACCTCCAGGTGTGTTACACAGGGGTGAGCCATGGGCGTGCCCGCAGGCACCCCGGGCACCCCATCCCAGACCCGCGGGGCTGCCTCTGCCTCCCCGGCGCTCCGGCAAAGCCCCCGGTGCCGGTGCCGGTGCCGGTGCCGGTGCCGGTGCCGGGGGCAGCTGAAGGCTGCGCTCCCCCGCAGCACAATCCCGCATCCATCCGCCTTACAGCGGGCTCTTGTTCTGGCTCCGTCTCGGGCCGCTCCCCGCCTGTGCCGGCAATTGTGAATTGTGCCGCCGCCTCGGGAGCGCTCCCGGCCGCCCGGGCCGCTTCAGACCTCCGAATTAACCTTTTCACTGGCAAAGAGACTGGGGCCCTATAGAAAAGTATTAATTCAGAGCAAAGCCTTTCTGCGGGATTAGTCCATTAGAGGCAAAAGAGAAAGGGTTTTTTTTGGTTTTTGGGGTTTCTTTGTTTTTTTGGTTTTTTGTTTTTTTGTTTTTTTTTGTTCTGCAAAATATAAGTGATTATGGGATTTAAAGGAGGGGGAAATGGTCTGTGTATAGTAGGGAATATCAGTCTTGGAACAATGAATGCTCTTATCCTCTGCCTAAGTCCTTGTACTGCCCTTATCTCCACCCCATCGGCCCGGCTGCCAGGAGAGTGAGCTAAGACAGATAGAGTAACCACTGTCCTGTGTGGTCCTTCCCTCCTTCCTGCCTGCAGAGAAAAGGTGTGTGAGAGATGGGATCTGCTTCCACACTGCTTTTTGAGAGAAGGGGGAGGGCTGCACTAAGCTTTTATATCAGAGGGAAAAAAAGTCACCTGATTCCGTGACAGAGTTTCTTCTTGTTTACTTTTTGACCTTTATTTGGGCGGTGTTTTCTTCCCCCATCCTCCTGCTTTTCCAAGTTTTTCCAAGTCAGTTTTTCATCCTGTTAATAACCAAAGTACCACCAGCTGCTCATCTCACCTTTGGGAGAGCAGTAAGAGACTGTGGATTTATCATCACCTTAAAAACAAAGGATTGCTATGTATTTTCTTTTTAAGAGATCCATACACATGTGGTCAGGTAAAAAGGATTTTTTTTAATCAATTAATTGGGTGGGGGGAGTGGTGCATTTTCAGTCTGGTCATGAATCTGAACAATCTTAAAAGAGCAAGAATCTTTTTCTTCCCAAGGGCTGAAGAACAGCACTTAATAAACAGGAAATCTGTTCCCTGTTCAGTATCTGGTAGAAAAAGTGAACACCTCTCTTTGAATTCATCATACAACCTTAAAAATGGTGGGGTTCCTCATAGTAACTAAAGGTAAAAGGATTTCAAACTTCAGAAACTTACAGTCCTTACGTCAAAACTATTCAGTCCAGACCTTATGATCAGACTTCCAAATAGATTCTGATCTTTGTTTGGAAACCATCTGGCCAAAGAAAAATACCCAACTGTCTCAGCTCTTTTTCTTTTTTTTTTTCTTTTTTTCACCTCATCCCAAAAATATATTTTGTGAGCAGCATTCCACTTTTCATCCCTATGTGTCAAATATGATAAAGGACTTTTAAATATCCAGTGCATGTTCTTTACACATAACAAAGTTTGGGTAATCACATGATTGTAGCAGCAAAATTCCATATTCCTTCCCTTTACAGATGGTGCAGTAATTATCATATAGCTCTCAGAATATAACTCAGGGTGTGGAAAAGACACACACAGTTTACATGCATGCTAACCCACCCTTTTACAGAATTTCAACTGTAACCAGTTTTTTGGTTGTATGGTCACATTAAAATTCCCCTTTTGCAACATTTTATACAAAAAACAAACACCTGGATTCAGAGTTTCCTAAAGGAGTCATCTGAAAAGAGGTACTTTCTGCCAAAATGTCACAAAGATTTATGTGCTTACATTCACGGATTAAATTGAGGACAGGTGGGAGAACATTCAAGTATGAGAAGGAATGATAGCAAATTTATGTGTCAAAAAGGCAGGGGGGAGAAGGGCAGTTATTATGATTTCTGGTGGTTTAGATAAAACAGACATAGATTTTGTAAAAGGGAAGGTACCATGCCTGGAAAGCCATCCTTCAGCAGTGAAATAATTACCTATGGGATTGTATTTCCTTACAGTGAAGAGAGAGGCATTCTGGAATTCAAAGCACTCTGCCTCAACCACCAGCCCAGCAGCGAGTGGCACTGGGACGCTGCAGGGCAGATGTGGGAGCAGATGTTTGTGGTGCATCCACCGTGCACCAGCACGGGGCCAGCAGGCACTGAAACCCCACAGCTGCTTCCCCTGCCTGGCCAGGGCCACTGTGCCTCTGCCAAGGACACCCCCTGCCCCTCAGAGGAGATCTGGGGGTCACTGCCCTTCCCTGGGACCCCTCAGACGCGGTGGCCTCGGAGCCTTCTGAGGGAGCCCCAGAGCAGGGAGAGCAGGGCAACAAGCCCAGGGCAGAGGAGACTCACACTGAGGGAGCTGCAGTGAAAGCAGCCAGAGCACCAAGCTGCTTGTGAAAATTTGGTTTTAAAGCTGATCCTTATTTCAGACACTTTTCTAATCCCTAAGAAGTCTTGAAGTAGGACCACATGATGCCTGGCCTGCTGGGAAGAGTTGCTGGATTCTGACAGATTTCTTATCTGGATTTTAGTGGGGGTGGGGGTGGTGGCATCCATGAAAAGCTTGTGTTGGGTCTGGCTACCAAAGCTGGGCCTTGCAAACCCAAAAAAAGTCCTGCTGTGCTCAGATCCTATGTAAGACACTTTCAAACTAGATTTTACTCTGCAGAAAACTGTAACATAGGTCAATAGTCAGCCAAGCTAGCTGCCCTTTTAGCCTCTCTACAGCACCATCCCAACTATTATTGGGATCCATAGCAAAGATACATTGTCAACCAAGCTCTTCAGTGCTCACTAGATTTCTTTCAGAATAAAATTAATTTGATTCCAATCCATGCACCCAAGCTGGCAGTGTATACATTATCATTCCTTTAAAACTGTAATGTAATGAAGATCAACACATTCACACCTTTTAAATCACAGAGGATAATTACATTGAAACAAATGAACTGAAGCATATTGACAAGATTGAGGGGTTTTTCCCCCCTCTCTGCAGGAAATGATTGTAGAGGTAGGCAGTCTAGTGTTTAACAGAAGTACTGTGTCTTATGTAAATAAATATATAGCTAGGAACAGTCACAGAGGTTAAAGGGCATCTGTAAAGAGAAAACTATGATTCTTAGACTCTGTTAAATTTATTTAGTAGAGGGACTAAAGAAAGTTTCAGACTGGGCTGTAAGGTGCTAATAGCCCAACCAGATAAATGTTAGCTTCCCAAGTCTGGATGCCAGAAGAAACTGTAAATGGCTAGGAGCTGACACACAATTCTTCTATCCAAAATAAACATGTTATTCAGCACAAAAAAAATAGGGTATAGAGTATTATATCTCACTATAACATTGATGTATTATTCTTTCTCAACCTCTGGCCTTCAGGAGGGTGCAGTGTTATTGTTCTATATTAATCCTCCCATGCATAGATTTAGCTTTAAAATTGTTAAGTGGAAGTCATCAACCTATGCTTCATAATTTAATATTTATTTTTATTCACTGTTGCCTACAATTACTTCTTAGAAATTTAAAGCTGAATTAGATTTCCTCTCTGAATTTATTTTTTCTGCATCACACATGCATAAAGATTTATAAACATGGAGCACTTGCTTGGTGAACCACCAGAATTTCTTTTCTGTCTAAAACTGAATTAAATTGTTTATGCAGAGATGGTGACTTTTGGATTAGACCTTAATTACAGCAACATTTCTGCAAGCAAAACAGGTTGAATTTAGCAAGCTTATAATTGATAATCATTAATGACAACCTGCTCAGTGAGTATTTCACTATTAGTTTAACAGCATGCTCCAGGAGGTGCTCCAAACACAGGGGCATTTCTGACTCGTCAGGTACCCTGTAACTACAGAGTTTGATCCCTGATAATAATCAGGGTAACACTGGCTCACCTGGATCTTTCTCTGAAATCTGGAAGAAAGACTATTTTAAAAACTACAACTCGTCATTGCATCTTCTAGAAATTCATCATTCTTCAGATAACATGGAGTTTCCTGCCTATGGTTCACCAGTTTAGCACAGCCTCTGGACATATTTAAGTTACACTAATATGTTATAGCCATGTTGTTTGCAATCCTTTGAAAAGTGGCAGATTCAACATATGCTCTTTTCCCAGCAGAACATTAAGTTTTGGTACCTATTTACATGGTTGGATCACATTCTGTCCTCCTTTTCACCTGTACAGCCACACTGAAACCAGTGGAAATAGGCAAGTGAAGAAGAAAGCAAATGTAAAGTGAGGTCACTGTTCCCTTTTTCTCAAAGATAAGAAATTTTCACATAGCAGCAGCCTTGGGAAACAAACCATTTCAGACCAAGTTAGTCCCAGTGGTAATGTTGATTTTTAGCAACTGTCTTACACCAGGGATACATTTAATTCCACTGTTCTTTGTTGTTCTCATTAATAAGTCACCTTATGTCACTCAGTCTGCATGCAGAAATATCATTACTGCTATTTAATTACTTTGTTTTTGAAAGAAAAACTACCCCATTGGGCTGAGTATAACCAAACTAAAGTTGTGCACTCCAACCCAAATATTTTTTTCTTTGTTTCTGCACATATAATTACATGTAATTTTTAGCTGCTTGTACAGAATTTTTATGATAAAACTCCATTAATCTCAAATTCATCAATGCAGCAAAAATCTATCCAAAGAAACGTGGTATAATGTTACAAACATAAGCCATGTTTTAGGATGGAAAGAGGCCAGGATTCCCATCTTCATCTATCCCCTAATGTTACATAAATGACTAAGTCATCATATCCGTGGTTTTCACATGGAAATATAAACACCACTGAAATTCCATTCACTATAAATGGCTATGACTCTCGAGTGCTTAAAATTACCAAGAGAACCATAAGAACAGGGTGCACAAAATCCACTGAAGGGTGAGAGCAGCCAGGGCAGCGCTGGCAGTGGGTGCTGCTCACACAATTGCCACCCAGGCTCCCACTCCTGGCTGTGCTGTCACCTTCCCCGTGCCCTCGCACACAGGTTCTCCAGGTCTCTGGATATTCGGTTTCCCCAGCTCCTGAAGTGGTTTTTGTTATGCTTCTGTCACTCAGATTAGCTCTGAAGGCCTGGCATGCATGCTATGGCTCCTGAGAGAGCAGGGGCTCTAAGTTTATTTAGCTCCTGAAGGCCTGTTCT
Organism: Irena cyanogastra; assembly: GCA_013397155.1. NCBI lineage: Eukaryota > Metazoa > Chordata > Aves > Passeriformes > Irenidae > Irena > Irena cyanogastra. The sequence continues at coordinate 342,227 of VWZV01007991.1, forward strand.
AGCACTAATTAAAGGTAACCTTTCATGTAGGGCACTGTGGGCCCAGCTTCTGCACAGCCCAGGAGCTGAAGTCAGGGAACTTGCTCCAAATGTAAAGCAGCATCCAGGTGAGAAAAGTTTCTCTCTCTCTGTGCTTTTGCAACTATAAACCAAAGCCAGGCTACATCCTAATCTAATTATAGTCCTTAAACCAGCAGTCTGTTACCAGCTCAGGGTCTTTTTATCTTCAGAGCCTCAAGAAGACAATTCATAAACAAACAGTGGTTGTGAAATCCAGTCAGGCAAGAGATGCCTCTGATTTCAGAGCAGAAATCCATGCTATGTTGATGGCACTACTGGCTCAAATATCATATTTACATTCTAGTTTTTAATGGCTTGCAGTTAGGAATCAGACAAGCTGTTCTGTAGGTGGTCTAAATTATATCCTGTGTGCACGCTGCATGCTGAGAGGAGTTTGCTGATCTAACAGATGATAAAAGACTGAGCAATCACCCACTGTAAGTCCAAATCTTTACCCTGGCAAACCTTACGCTGATTTTTCATAGGGGTTTGCCTGAGTAATGGCTGTAGAATTTGGCCCATTCTGACCACACCAATGATTAACAGTCAAATACCAGGACCCCTGTCCCTCTGGTTCATTTTAGGTATTTAAAGCTGATTCAGATTATTGCAATAACAAAACAATCTTACTATCTTCTAGTCTTTTTTGACATGAAATTTCTCTGTGATGAAGATATTTTCTCCATTTAATGTGAATGTTTTTTTTACACGTGTGACTTGTGAGATTTTCAAGAACACCTGAGTGCCTCTCTCTCAGTAAAATCAAGAAGTAACAGCTAAATGCCTTTAATAAGTGATACCAAACTGATTGATTAAAAAACAAAAATCACATTAGAAAGCTTTAACAAAGCAGGATATTTATTTTGCCACCCCTATGTCAAACCCAAGTCAGCAGTGACTCGGCATTTGACTTCTGCTAGGACAGTCAGTCTCCTTTTTCTTTAACTCACTACATTTCATGTCCTTTAAAAAGCGGGTCTCTAAGATATGACCTGATCTTTCAAGCTATGCAGAGCTCAGCATCAAAGATCTTAAACTTGGCTGAGACTGGGAATTAAAGAATCACAGAATAGTTTGAGTCGGATGGGACCCACAGAGTCCAAATGGCCCATAGGAACCCATGGCCTTGGGGTCACCAGCAGCATGCTCCAATCAACTGAGCTGATCTCAGTGAACTGGATTCATTTAACTCCAACAAAAGGTAAAACAGAAATTGTAGTGGCACCAGTGGAGAGCTGACAATCCCATTTTGGTTTTCATATATTTGAAACAAAATGCTTACAAGGGAGTGTTTTTCTCAGGGAGGGTGGGTGAGTAGAACTCAAACAACAATTCTATGACAGGCTCCTAAATGATACCCAAAATTAACCCCTTTGTGTTATGAAAGGCAGGAAAGATGCTCTCCCTGCTCCCTCCCTGCTCCAAGGTTTGGGCACATGTGAGCCCTTTTCCCTGCAGCTGCTGAGGGCAGGTCCATCAGGAGTGAGCCCCCAGCCCTTGTGCACATTCACTGTGCAGCAGTGCAGGCACGCTGGGTTCCATCCCCTGGGCCCCAGAGCAACACTGCCTGTTCTCTGGGGGAAAAGGGATTTAGCTCCAGGACAGCCCTGTGGCCTGGGCTCACAGTGATGGCAGCAGCCCAGGAGGTGTCTTGGAGCACACCTCCCAGGAATTTGTACTCTGGAAATACACTGGCTAGCAGGAACAATTGGGAGATTTACCTCCAAATCCTAAGTAACATGAGACATCATGTAAAAATAAGATTAAAATGATTAATTTGAGGCAATTGCAGGAGAAACAGCCCTTCTTTATATCACTTTTTCATAATCCTGAAATAACCTCTGGAAGTAGGCAAATTTGAGTTTCCTTCAACACCTGCTAATAAGCTTAAGATGAAAGTTGTAACCCTTATTCCTCCTTCCTGTATCTTGCTGGACTTTGGCTTTTGGGCAGAGATTTCTGTCTCTGTTCTTGAGTAGAGCTCTGCTTAGAGCAATGAGCAAAGTCTCTACTCCCAGCACTCCACCAGGTTTAGGAACACTTTAGTGGATAAGATGCTTGCTTTCCCACTTTATCCCATTGCCTCTCTCCAGAGCCAGCAAAGAGCAGGGATTAGGAACACCACCTCTTCATTCTCCATAAAACACTGCTGTGAATAAGCATGGAAGGACAGGAGGGAATGCCCCAGCAAGTCAAACCCACTGCCAGGCCTGACAGGCAGAGGAGGGAGCTGGTGGGACTCAGTGGGGTGGGGGCAAGGGGAGCAGGCAGCAACCCCTGTGCAGGTCTCATCTGTGGGAGCTGCTGCCACAGTCCATGAACAAGTCATGGAATGCAGCTCCCAAGCCTTCTTGTAGTAGTTATTATCAGTACAAGGGTTAATATTTTCATTTACAGGCAAAAAATTACTTTTTTTTTCTGTTCTGCAGGAAAAGCACTACTGAAAGCTGACTGGTAGTGTATTGATCTGAATGGTATTTTCCACCTGAGTGCAACTGCCTTGGAGGGTGGGACACCTGCACCATATCAGGTGGGTGCTGTCCCACAAGAGGGTCACAGCCTCAGGAGGGAAGGAAGGAAGAGCTTCTTCTCCAGAAGCAGCACCCTCATCTCCATGCCTTGCAGGCCCTCAGCGGCAAAAATTCCACTAAGGCAACAAACTGGAAAAGACCTTTCCCCTCCCTGGAGGCTCTGCCTAAGGACTGTAGGACATTCCCTGCTCCCAGTGCCCTGGATTGAACCATGAGCTGCTGAACTCTCAAACGTGCTTTTTGGTGGGTGCACACAGTGACGTTTTGTCTGCTGCTCCTTTATCTTGAGTTCATTTGTCTTGTTGTTTCCCACAGATGGTTGCAATAAGACTGAAAATGGTTTCCCTGCTTTATTAAAAAAAAAAAAAAAGGCAACAAACTCCCCTCTCTCCTTTCCATTTTCTTAAGTGAAACTTAGATGTCTTAGTTAGGAAGTAAAGTCTGGATATTAACTTAAACTGTATTGTGAAGTCATTTTAGTTTGGGTCACCTGGATTTTTAAGCAGTCAAATCTCTTCTGGCTGGAAATGTTCTCTCTCTACTACCCAGGAAAGAAGAATCTGTTCTGCAATGGTTTAGGTGGTAAAGGCTATATATAATATATAACAACACTGTCATATTTTCAACAATATCCTGGGTCATGGCATTAATCATTCCTATGCATAAAGATAGGCTTTGTGATCTGCATATATATTGTTCTGCATATTTGTTCCTCGTTTGTGGGGTTTTTTTCTCATCTAGCTTGCTGAATTGTGATGGGATAACTGCAGGAAGTCTACAGCCAGATTCTCTCCTGCTTGCAGTGACTCTGCTCTGAACAGCAGAACATCCACTCCAAACTGATAGAAGAAAAATAAGAACAAGCTTTCACTGTGAGAGGTTCCTTTCCTACTTCATTCAGACTTTCTGGGTGAAGGGATGAAAACGGCTTTTGAAATAAAAAAGGCTGGTCTGCTGACTCTTCACTAGGGTTTGTCACATCCCATTAGCAGTGATCTAGAAATATCAGTCATAACTTGTTGGCAATCACTCACCTTCACCAGTATTATGTGCATGCCCATCCATGGTAACGTTCAACCTGCCACTCAAACAGCTCCAAAGACAGGTTGTGCAACAGGAGAGATTGTTAATGCATGTAGGCTTTCCTGGGATGAGCCAGAGTGAAGGAATAATCTCCTTCATCCTGTAGAGTCAGTGCACACTAGGCAAAAAGTCATCCCCAGCATGGAGGCTTTCACCACTTCTGAAGATTTTACATTTTACATACTATTTTATCTCCATTAAAATCCCTTGCTATACATGTATTTCATGTGCATGGTGTTTTTTGAGGTTTAGATCTAAAATATATCCTCTTTGCTTAATAAAATTGCATTTTTTGCACTTGTGTTCCGTTAGGCCCATTTTATTACAGAAATCTGTATGTTCAGTCATTCTAAGGGATTACTATTATACATTCCAATAAAAAATGGTTCACTTTAAGGATAAACTGAGTAGGAATTTGCTTCCAAAGCATTTTCATCAATATACTGTCAGCTTAAGGCTGATTCCTTTTAATTACGTGGTATTTTTTTCTGGAGATTTAGCCTTAAATCTTTCAATAACCCCAGCAAAATCTTCATGTCAGCTAATGGACCACTCCCCTTACTGTGCAACTGCATCAGGCAAAGAAAAAGATCTAAGCAGTCTCTTTCCTTTTTCCTCAATTTATTATTATTAAATGGGAATTGAATGTAGGAAATGACAGTCCACAAACAAGAAAACTCCCAGTAGAAGAGACTGGGTTATGTGTATTCCTGTGAACAGAAAAAATTCAGCTGCAAGCCTGTGGCATGCAATTTCATCTTTCAGGAATTTTCCTTCATATTCGCAAATGAATACACATTATTCAGCTTTTGTCTGCAAATGATAAAACAAAGGCAGCACAAGTTCAGAGCAGGAAACAGAGCGAAGCAGAATAGCCTCGACTGTGGAAGAAAACGTAGATGCGAGGTGGCTGAGCTGTTTGAAACGTAATTGCAGTTGCAGATCTTGCAGGCTGGCTGGGCGGAATGGGGTAAATAAATACAGAGCTGGGTGTGGACGGGCTGTTGGCGTGGGCAGCGGGCGAGGTGCCACCTCTGGTGTTGGTGTGGGCACTGGACAAGGTGCCACCTCCGGCATTGGCATGGGCACCTGGCGAGGTGCCACCTCTGGCGTTGGTGTGTGCAGCGGGCGAGGTGCCACCTCTGGCGTTGGTGTGGGCAGTGGGTGAGGTACCACCTCTTGCATTGGCATGGGCACCTGGCGAGGTGCCACCTCCGGTGTTGGTGTGGGCACTGGGTGAGGTGCCACCTCTTGCATTGGTGTGGGCAGTGGGCAAGGTGCCACCTCTGGCGTTGGTGTGGCCACTGGGTGAGGTGCCACCTCCGGCGTTGGTGTGTGCAGCGGGCGAGGTGCCACCTCTGGCAGAGCGCGGGGGCTCCGCCAGCGAGCGCGGCTCGGTGCCCTGGGAGCACGGCGCGGCTGCCAGGGCCCATCCATCAGCCCTCCAGCAAGGGCTGTCAGCCCGCCTGCGGGCCCAGCGCCAGCCTGTCAAGTGTCGGGCTCGCAGCCAGTCTGTCATGGTTTGGGGCTGGTAGCCAAGCAGTAACTTTGATGTTTAAGGGGTTAGCCAACTGGTATGTGAGGGTGGCCTATCAGCTCAGAAATAATATACCGCACTCAAAGGTCATGAGTTCTGAAACTAATCTGGCTGTTATAATATTTCTAATAAAAACTGAGGTAGACCTTTTATATTGTAAAAAGTGTTCAAATTATTTCAGTATTTGTTTTGATTAAAATTTCCATTACACGTGCTTTTCATTACGCAACTCAATTAGTATATAAAAGATTTTCTGTTTAAAATGTTCAAATGAGCATAATTGTTCAATTTGGAAAGATTACAATGCTTTTATTTAATTAACACTGCAATAAATACTTCATTTTGTAATGAACCCCATACTTTTGGGCCATTAACCATTCAATAAATTTACAGTATGGAAGGTTCTTTATGGGGAAGAAGATAAATAAAACGATTTAAATGAATGTGCAACAGCTCTGATGCTAAGCAGCAAATTATAGCCTTTTGCTTCCCATCCAATAGAGACATACCTCGATTGCAAACATATGGGAACATAATAAACACTATACATTTCAATTACTGTTTTGAACATGAGTTACACAACACTTTCAAATCTGCTACGTAGAAATGCATGTCCACATTTGTAGCATCTTCCCAGATAAAGAAGATTAAATAAATTTTCATCTGCCTTTCACCTTCCACTCTTCCTATTTCATCCACTGCATCTTACGTTCTAAAAATCTGTGTGGGAATTTCCAGTTTAGAGACGATAATTTGTTTCTTCCTGAGAGTAAAATGAATCAAAAAACATCCCAGCTATTCAACAGTTTGTTGTTTGTAATACGAGGGAGGAAAGTCCCCTGGTCATAGTGTGGCCTGGTGTCCTTAAACACCCCAGTGAAATCACAGGGAGCAGAGTTGTGACAGAGTAAAAGGAATACAGTGTGATACCCAGCGCTCCAGCTGGATCATGTCCATCCATGCCTCCTTTCTGAGGCCCACGAGTGTGTCTAAATTCATAAATCAGAAAGAGGCTCAAGAGGTAAAAGTGGCTGTGTCAGGTAGTAGAAGTACTGCTCCGAGCTGGATGGGAAGCAAGAGCCTGGAGTCACAGAATCATTTAGGTTGGAAAAGACCTCCAAGATCATGGAGTTCAACCATGAACCTGCCAGTCCCCACAGGCTGGGTGATCCGAGCCCCAGGCCTGACTGACTGCAGGATGTGAAATGCCTTCAAATCCCCACAAAACCCATGGGGCTGGGAGCTGTGGGCACGTGCAGGAGCTGTGCAGAATCCTGTTTGTTCCGGGCTGCCGGGGACCTGCCACCAGGGCTGCCATGCCACCCACCTGCCCGGGAGCTCTCATGGAAAAGGGGCTCACTTCTGTCAATATTTTGTGTCATTTCATGGTTGTACGCATGGAGGGCAAAGCTATTTCAGATTTACAGGGCTTCTCAGCCAAAAATGCTCATAAAACTCCAGTTTGCCAAAAATGGTAACATTACCAGTAACAAAATCTAATTTGTGAACTTCACTAGGAAAAAGGGCTCTTTGTAAAACTATGATTTCATCTAGGAATATGGATTCAAAAGATTTTATTATTTCATTAACCAAACTTCTCTTTCGCTATTCAAAAGTTGCAATCCAGAATCTTTAAGTGAAAACCATAAAAACGCACCCAAAAAACCCCCAAACCAAACCAACAAGAAGACAACCCAAGAAAATACTTTTGAAATTATTAGACTTTTTTTTTCACCCTTTTAAAATAGATTGGACAGCATTTTTCCACAATGTCCACTGGAGTCCTTTCCGATGTGCTGTGTTTACAGTATCAATAGTTTACAATAATTATGAAATTAATTTAAGCCACATAAACATGCATTTAGGCATTCCCTGTGAACCATAACCACTGAGCAAACTACTTGAAAAACATTTACCACATGTTGTATTTCTCAACTGTTATTTAGATTTTTTTTTCCTAATCTGAAAATAATACATGAGTGGCACAGACATAAAATGCATAAAATCTAGATTACAAGAATATTTAAAATAAGTGAAAAGAAAAAGTACTACTAAAACTTTAAAAAGTTTTAGTATTATTAAAAAGTTTTTCTTGAGATCATTTAAGACTCCTAAGCATACCTTAAGACAAGTAAACATTTCTAATAGATTTTTTTCAGGAAATATAGCCACCTGCATCTGTATATTTTCTGGAGAGGGAAAAAAGATAGACTCCTGTTGTGCAAAAATAAATTGTGCAGGTTGTGGTAACTTTAATAAAGATGAGCAATTTTTAAAGCTAGCAGTGAGACATAAATGTTTAACACAAGAGTCTCCTTCTTACAGAAGTTTTGAATAAGGACATGCCTGTTTTAAACTATAGATTTACAGACAAGGAAGGAGCAAAAAATTTTGAAATATCAAATGTAGAGTCTGGTCAATGAAAGTGTTAAAATCAGATTAAAAACTCAACAAGCCACAAGCTGTCCTGTAGTAGTCTCTTGGCCCCTGCAGACCTGGTGAATTAAGATATGGTCTCACTAGGAGGCTGCTCTCACTGTCACAATAGACTTTCCATTCTTGGAGAAGAAAAGATATATCCCTTAAAGTCTATTTTGTGGGCCTATTTTAAGGATCTGATTAATAATGGAGATCCTTAAGCAGGTGCTACATTTCATGGTACTTAAACAGAATATATGAAGTAGTTTAGTTTAACTCTGATAGTGATCTCTATGTGATTACCAGTTTTTTTCCAAATGTTCAACTGTTTGAGCTGCTGTTTTCTTGTCTAACTGCAGGATTTAAGGTCAACTAGATTGAGAAATGATAAAAGATTCCTTCATAATTAACTGATTTTATCAAACTCCAGATATAAAATTCAAATATTCTGAAGAATCAGATCCTCCAGTGCATTTCTGAAGTGTTGTCTCTGAACTCTCTGCCTAGGAAGGGAGACACCTCTGGTTTAGAGCTCATGTACCAAGGAAATAGGATATTCCTACCTTTCATCTAAAGGCCAAATAAGAATTAAAAGAAACAGCTATAATACTCTGAGGGATAAATAACTAATTTCCTGGTTTTGACTGTTTTGCTAAAATTACTTCTGTTTACACAAAAGAAGTTGATTTTGCTTTGAAACACCTTCTTGTTTCCTGTTCTTACCCCAATCCTGCAAAGTCCTCACCCTTCTCCTTCTGTGGCAATGTAAACACTGAAAGTAACAATGATTCTCTCGCCAATGCTGTCTTTGCTCACACCTGAACACCTTCATCTATCTATTCATAGCAGCTCAAGAAAATAACTTAAATCACCAGAACAGTGTTCCTTCCACTCATTCAATACACGACTATGAACCAAATATATTCTTTTGTGAAATATGCGTTGGTAGCACCCTGGCACTGTCCTGAAGGGTAAGCTGGGAATATGGTCAAGAATGTTAACGTTCTGTTAACGTTCTGACCGAGCTGTCTCCTAATAGCAGTAGAAAGGGCTGTGGCTTTATAGGCCTCTTTTATTTTTTAGCTTTGCAGAAGTCTGAAACTATGCCATTAAGACACGTCTGAATTACATGACCAACAGACAGTCTTGTCTGATGCCTTAAATGAAAGTCTTTTTATTATATGGATCAGAAGTTGAAGTATTGCACGTCTCATATGCACAGCACTCAGCACTCAGTGTGAGCTCTTCTGAGATCCTTATCTCTAAACCAGTTTTTCTTCAAAGTCATAAACATCTGGAAATTGTGCATTATTCTTGCTATAGAAATCAAACACTCTAGTCCTTATTTGATCTCCCAGAGAACACTCTCATTGCTTTCTTCTGTTGTGTAGGTGCCACAGGATTTGGCTTTCTATTTGACAGCTTCTTTTCTTAGGTGGCTGGGAATCAGTCAGACAAAGATAAATTAAGTCTTTTTTTGCCAGCTTTTTGCCTTATTTAACTGACTAAATAATGCAATTTTTGAGAGACTGTTGGTGGTTTTTTATTGAGATAAAATTGTTACAAGAGAAAATTTAGTCTTTTTTGCCCTTACCACAAACAGAGTACCCAGTGCCATTCAGGACTTACCTAGAAAGCTGTGAGCCATTATGAAACCCAAACTCTCAAACATGCTCCTGCTTGTGGGTGAGACATATGCCTAGCAGTGTTTTGCCTGGCTAAGGAAAAGAAATAACCAGAGTATGTATACAGTGATTTCTTCCTCCAGAAGCCCTTGCAGCTTCTGACAGTGTCTGGCTTTGGGACTTCCTAAGTCATTTTCTAAGAGATAACACTCAACACTCTCACCTAATTGAGACGTTAATAGTTTTTTTCCAAAAGAGACAGATCTTTCTTCATCTGAATCCAGCAAGAGCTGAGCTTGGTCTGATGTTTCAGAATGGAAATTTCCATAACAGCTCCTAAAACCAGGTTTGAATAGAAGGCTCTCATGTATGGCCACAGCACAGGTTTAAAAGGAAGACCTTTAAAGGACTGTTGGAAAATTTTCACTATCTCATCCTGATTTTCCCATTTTCTCTGTTACTACCGTCAGGCGATCTCAGTGGCTTCATAAGGAACTGAGGATGTTTTTTAATTTGTGGAAATAAAAATCAGTGGTATATGCTACACCCCTAATTCATCTTTAGAGCTAGAGATTACCATGGTCCTTATCATAGTGATCCTATAGGCTTTACAGTTGAAAACGTGTTCCCATCAAAGCAGAGCAGCCAATATGACATTTTATTTGTAGCTCTTCATTTAGAGAGATTCAGAATGTCTCACATACCTCAGGAAAAAACAAGCATGAGCTAAATCTTACATGAAAAATACAGTGTGAATAAAGCAACATGAACACAGAATTATGAACTGCATATCGGAGAAACAAATCTTCCATTTTTTGCATAAAACACATAAAATTCCTCTTTAAAAAAAGTTTTCTATCTATGTTTTCTCTCCCAAAAGGTATGTGAATTCCCTTCCACTCTTGCTTTTATTTATATTTTTATTTAATGCTTCTTTCAGGAAAAAAACCCCCGATTCTGATTAGGTCTACTTTTCTGATGCTCAAAGATAAAATTTCCCTGGCAGCTTTGTGTCTGCAGGATACAGCCCCTTGCCTGGAGTGGGAGTTGCTGGAGGAGCTGGGCCATCAGATCACCTCATACATGGGAGAGGCCAGCAGAAAGTGAGCAAACATGCCACATTTCAGATCTCAGTGTATCTTTGTGCCCTAAAAGCCTGAAACTGTTTTATATAAATGCCTTAACAGTAAGGCTGTAAATAAAGTGCACAAGATTCTGGAAAGAAAGTAATGAAAATACATTTTCTTTACACATTGCCCCTACATTATTAAAATCTCTGAAGGACTGTCTGTATTTCTTAAACCTTTCTTTTTGCAGAACCTTTTACAAAACATTTAAATACTAAAATTCGTTCTGAGGGTGTTTATAGCTATGATGAAGGATAACAAGTTTCATGTGGGCTTCTAAATATTTAGGTAAAAAAGCAGAAAGTGTGACTGACTATACACTGGTGAAGCATCAAATATGTATTTACTTTCTTGACTTCAGGATGCCAAGCTAATTTATGAGCAGCTGAATGAAATAGAGCCACAAGTAAGTTCAGGTTAGTGGTCATTCCATATCAGTAAAAAATCCTACACTACTACCCTTGGATTTAACCACTGGAGGTGTTCCCTGTCATGTTGGGCCATGTACATTATCTGTGCAATAAGGCTCTTCAAGGGGTCTAAAATGTACATTTAGTGGCATTAGTAAGCAATTGTGCTGCAGGATTCTTCGTGGCTGTCTGTCTTGTTCTGGTCTGGGAATTGTCAATCTCCCTACAGCACGTGAGAATAACATGTTGGGATGCCACAAGAATGTGGGTAACATTTATGTAACCTTCAGCCTTTGTGGGAAAATAAAATCCTTTGTTACTTGGAGTTGACTCTGTACCAGATGGTATGAATAAATGTTTGCAATGCCAGTGCTGTTCAGCTTGGCTGATCGATTCTGTCATACTCCCAAGGAGGTAGAGAGGCCTTAAGTAACTGATTCAGGATGTAGAAAATATTTTCCTTTTCCTGTTGCAGTAGTATTATGCAGAAGTGATGCTATTCTGACTGCCAGTTTCTCACTCAGTGGGATGAATGAATTATGTTAATATTGATTAACCTTTTAGCAAAGCTGACAAAGCTCATTGCTAACACTTTTATGTTTTTTAATTAATTCCAAAGATGCTTAAAGCACAATAGTCACTATCTTTCTCCTTTTTTTTTATTTTCTGTTCTGGTATTATTGTTGCTTGAAGAAACCAAAGCTGATGCAAAACTTCTGTTGGGTTTTTTATGAAATTCTCTCTTGTTTCCAGTCTGGCCAACAAGTGCATTCTTATGGCAGAACAATTTGGCAAACCTCTCTTGGCCAGTATGAGCCTGATGACAGCAATCTCCTTATTTCTTATGTGTGGAATATAGTGCCTAGTTCTTGCCTGAAGCTGACTCAGGGCTTCTAGGTGCACGCTATGAACAAAACCAACGGGGTGATTCATTTAGAGAGTTTGTGTAACATCTTTTCTCCTTCAAATTTTCCCCTTTCTTTTCACATCCCAAGGTGGCAGATCTCAAAAACACAGGCAGCAGAGCTTTTTTTGCTGGGTTCAATCCCTTATGCCACACATTCTCTAAAGTTTGATCCTGCGCCGAGCTTTATGTAGACCCTGCTAAACTGGGTCCCAGAGCTCAAACTGCTATTTTTTTTCTGAAAAATTGCAATCAGAAAATCTCACTGATTTTTCATAACTACCTAAAACATGTGCTGCATTCAACTTCTGTGCTACAAACAAAAATTTGCTGAAACATCTACTGTGGTATCAGGTGGGAAAGATGACTTTCTGCATGTTTCTAATGCGAAACCATTTTTATTTTGTCAATGTCAGATAAACAGCTTTATGTTGGTTTTGTTCTTCAAACTCCCAGTCTATTTTAATTCATCTCTTCCATTTACACTGTGTTGTGTCAATTAGAAAACTGTGAAACCTCCACGGGTTTTTCAGCCCTTTTACCACAGCATGTATCAGACTTATTCCTGCAGAGAACTCCCTCTGCTCTTACCAGACCACAGAGAAGATAATCTTTCTCTATGTCTATAAGTGGGACAGATACATAAGTATTTACATATTGGTGCCTACAAAACTATTCCAAAGAAAAGAAAAACCTCTAGGACAAATTGACATATGAATAGTTTCTTTGCTACCAATAGAGCAAAGCTGCTTTTACAATATTGTAACTTAGAAAGAAATTCCCCTATACCTGTCCCACCTGAATTTATAGCAGACACACAAGTACACTTTTGGATATATACATTATGAACACAGAACTGTCATCACAGCACTTGGGACTAGATTTTAACCTGTACATGTGGTGTACACCTGTGCTTTGTATGACAATGCACTTGATTTGCAGTGTGGGAGACTCCCAAGTTCAAAGTTAATCTGGTGTCTTTTTTTTCTTTCTCTTACAAGATCATTTTAAGATTTCCTCTGTAATTCTCATACAGCTTCTGGGGTAACTTTAGTTCCACCTCCTTTAAGAGTATGGAACTTATTTTCACTAATGCAGAATTAACTACTATGAAAAGAACACCAAGGATTATGATATGCCACAGCAGTGCTGCTATTCAAATGTCCTACTCTGTATATTTTCTCTTAAAGCCAAAAATGTTCAAGAAGAAATCAATTTCAGCAAACTAAAAAAAAAAGGACAGAAAGCTAAACCACAGGTAAATGTAGAGTTTCTTCACTGTTTCACTTCAAAAACCATAATCACAGTCTCTGCTCTATTCACCCTGCAAACAACCCTTGCACTTTCCTGGGATGAGCATTGTGGAGACATTACACAACTACTTTTCTTTCCATTTTACTCGTTCAAAGAAAGGTCACCAACCACATCTCTTTGTTCCAGGCCAGGCCAGACTTCTCCTGGACCCAACTGGGATCATCCACCTCCCTTTCCTTTCCCTTCCTCCCACTCCCTTACTCTGCTCAAGGCAGCTGCTGCATCCTAAACTGAACAATAACAGAGATTGGCTATCTGGACTTTTCCAGGCAAAATGGCCATATCCCATATATGGAGCATACTAGGCTCTTTGTAATTTAATGCTGGCATCCTTGACAAGGTAGCTGCATTCTGTCTCACAGCATGTTGTATATTTTAAATGCTGTTGTACAACTGCTGGCCAGACCGCACAGTATAAAGTAACGGCTGAACAAAAAAGAAATTCAGTACTAACAGGCAAACCGCAGAAGTTTTGGCTGAGCATCCAAAACTGCTAATGCTTATCGGGACCTCCTGAGAGCCCCCCTCCTTCTGCAGCCCAGAAACCTCCACCGCCAACTGTCCTGATCCTCATTAACTTCACATCACTGTCATTTGCTAGTTTTTTGCAGCAGCAGCCTCCACAAGCTGCTTGGCACTTCCCAAACACAGTATGAGACATGCTTTGCTATTGTTTTCTCCTCTTTTTTTTTTTTAATTTATTTTATTTTTGGGGACAGTAGGAGACATGAGCTGTGCTGGAGAAATTACAGAATTAGTGCAAGCCCTGCCCTGTGTCTGTGCAGCAATGAGGTGCCATCTGATGAGAGCTGGAATCTGGCCTCCCCAGCCCTTCAGGGGTCCCTTGCTATTTGTCACACCATCAGGCCTCCAATCCTGCCAGCTCAGCCTGAAGCATGGAGGCAGCCCCGTTAAGTTCAAAAAGACATCCATTTTAAAAGTTCTGCCAGAGAGTTTACATCTGAGCAGAGACAAGGGCTCTTACACACATGATATGAGAGTGCATCAAAGTGTACTGAAGGAAAGGCTGGACACAGCTCTTTACATAAATGCCTACAACACGTTTACCTATGTGACAGCAACTTCTCAAGCTTTCCCTTCTCGTCTCTATTCCTGCTCAGCCTGGGTCTGCAGCAGGATGACAGCTGCCATCCTCAGCACAGCTGTCAAATGCAGTGCTCAGACTCCATGCATTTCTGCTGACAGAAATACCATCACTGATCCTTTCCTCTGCCAACAAGCACTACTGTGAGACTGTTTGGGGGTTTATGCAATTTTTTAGAAATGTCCTGGGACCACAGCTGAGTGTCAGGATGCATCATGTAACCACAGCTCTATCTGAAAACTGCAGTTACCCTGACAAAGGACACAAAGTAGAGAAAGACAACATGAACTCCATCAAAGGATCAACTGGATTTACTAATTCTTTTTTTCGCTTTCCTTTCTCTTCCTTGTTATCTGGATGCATTTCTAGTGCTACTTTGCCCGTTTGGATTCTCATGACAACCTTCCCTGCTTCCTGTCCCTTGGTCTCCTCTCTTCCCATGGTTTGTAAGGCTTTATTCCTACATCACAATAAATGAGTTATATCTGCACTCATAGGACCCAGTGTCTGGATGGCCCATCAGCAGAAAGATTAGCAAAACTAATTTTTCTACAGACAGTTAAGAATCAGAGTTTTTCAGGAAAGCAACTGCTCTAATGAATCTGTGACCTGCCAGTGCCCTGGGGAATATCTGTTAGGTGTCACCAACACTCAGATCAAAATACTTGCTAACATGATTTCACTCTCTCAGTGTGATAATATGATGTTATCCCTTGGATCTGATCCACAGCACCAAAAAGGGTGAGTATGTACTGGGAGGTTTTGTTTGGCTTTTTTTTTTAATAACAGCAAATATGGCTTCTGGCTTCCTTGTGGGTGGTATATTAAATTTGAATCTTTACTCCCTAAAGTTGTTCAGTTATGAATTTATTTTCTCCCCACCTTGCTTGAACCATAATATTGTGGTAATATTAGTTACATATTTGGATTGCTACAAATCAGATATGCTGATTTTAAGATTTTCTCCTTGCTTTGTGCCAAGTATTAGAAATAATTAATTAGCATATAATGTAGCACCAAAAAGATCCTGATTCCCAGGATTTTTATAAGATGCAGTATCTTTTTACAGACATAATCTTGCAGACTTAATAAAATGGTATGTGTTCAGTACTTGTGGGGGTAGTCCTTAGCAAAGGCCAGCAGTGTAGATTAAAACAGCAAATTCTCAGAGTTATGATTAGAAAATTCTCATGAAGAGAAGTCTCAGAGAAGTCTCCCTGGGACATACAGTAGAACAAGCACCTGTGAAATTGCTCTAATTAACAAAGTAGTGTTTGTTGGCAATTGGAAAAGTAAATAAGCCTTTAACTTAGGAAAGAAGTTGAATCCAAATAACAATTGTCTGAGGAAAAAAAAAAAACACCATCCAGTACATCCTTCCTTGCTGTTTCATTTCTCACATTTATAAGGAGATGGGCTTTTCTTTCCTCATCTGTTGAAGAAGAAAATAACGCACATCTCACAAAGCAGATCTGGTTTTTTAACTGTATATTAGAATTATCCAAATCATCTAACATGCTGCATAATTAATAAGAAATTGAACTTATGTGTATAGCTGAGTAGGTGTTACAAAAGAAGAAAAAAGCCCTACCTGAAACATTCTGCTGAAGGTTGGATATAGCTTGTGTGAAGTTCTGATTTTACACTAAGTGCTATCAGTGGACACCATAGTTTGGCCTAGGATTACACACCAACTGCATATGTATTTCATAATTACACATGGTTGCACAGATCCTTCACATCAGCTTAACTGCTTCCCTCATGCTGTTGGGTAACCCCACAGTGGAGGGGAACAAGGCCTTCACTCCATGTTTCACTGAAATTCAGTTTTACTTGAGCTAAAAATATGTGTTCAAAATGGCTTGAGAAGTTTCACAAGCAAGAAACTAGACACCATGCCTTCTACCCCATCTCTCAGAACCATCAGATACAGTGGTTTCCCACTAAGAAGTCACTTCCAAGCACTTTGGCTCACTGGTTGGGCAGTGTAAGAGGCGTTTATGTATACATTGGATTATATACAATCTTTGTCTGGCTAAGTCTTTTGCTTTCAAGCTTGTTAATCCTGGTATCTTTGGGTTCTGACTCACAAGTCAGATAGTTATCTTTGGATGTCTGCAGTGATTCCTGCTCTTTGGTGCCTGGACCACCCGCCTCTCCGAGCTCTCCCCCAGGCCCACCTTCCTCCCACGGCAGCGGGACTCCGGCTGTGACTGCCCCACCATCCCCACGGAGCAGCTGGCCCTGTCTCACATCTCTGCAAGGAGGGAGTGGCACCACCCTACACATCCCCCCAGCACTGCTCATCTGGAACACGGACAGCTCACACTGTGCTCTCTGCTCTTTAAAGTATTCACGCTCAGTTTAGCTGAATTAATCTGAAATCTGGGCTCATGGTACGAGGACTTCTCCTCACCTCCTTTCCCAGAGGCTTCCTCAGCACTCACTCAATGTAAATCTCTTTTCTATTAAATCAGGTCTTGCCCTGTTCAGAGGTTTAGGAATATTTAGGTGTTCAGAGATATTTACAGTTACAAATACCCTCATGCAGGAATTCAATCAAACTGAGGTATTAGCTACAGGAAAATATTTCATGACCTACAATTAAAAGCGTCCAGGTCCCTAAAGAGCGTCTTACATATTAGTTAGCGACTGTTTAATGCTAATGAGGAGGTGAGCAAGAAAACAAAAACTGCTGAAATATGGATGTGTGTCACAGAGTTTGAAAGACTATGGTAGACAATGTAAGGAGTGACAAGAGCAGAACTCTCTTTTGACACATGCTGCTTTGGGCTGCATATGATGTGGAATTTTGTTTTCATGATGATGAAATTTAGTAAGGATAATGTTTTGTCTTGTAGTCCACTTTCTTGAAAGTGGACAACCCACTGGTTGTGAAGAGATGGACAAATATCATAAATTTGTGTGAAATGTTAGAAACTGTCTCTAAGACCAGTTCACTGTACAAAGTTAATCATTGTTCTGTGGGGAAAAATACCCCACATTTTGGGGAGCACTGACCTCTCTGAAAACCTTTTTTAAAAGCTGCCAGTGTTGATTTTGATCCCAGAGAATAATAGAAAGTTGCATGTTGTTATACAAATCTTCCCACTATTTCCTCTTGGTAATGGAATGATTATTAATACCAAGTCTTCTGTGTTCCTACTTGAAACAAGTCATCTCTAGTACTGACATTCAGCCTGGGAAAAATGTATTAGTACCCTGACTTGTACTAGGCAAGGCACCTAGTACTATTCTATTCTTGAATTTTTGACTTCAAACTTTGTTTCAGCTCTTCATGTCATGGTTCTCTGTCACCTGTCGAAACAATATTATTTAACAGAGCTTTTTTATCCTCAGACAGTTCTTCACAGAATTTTACCATCTGGCTATCATGGCCTGTTTTTCTGCATGTCATCTGTTTTCGATTTAACAATTCTGGTTTGTGGTTTAGAAACTCTGTCTGTGACCTCTGTATCTTGAATATTCTATGCAAGTCACCTTCTTCATTACTGTCTTTTAATTTCTCTCATTTCTTCTGATCTCCTCTTATTATACCTGACTAAATAGATTTGTTTATTTTGGCCCTAGTCTAACCTCTGATCTTGTGCTTATTTAATCCTTAATCCTCTTAACACCTCAATTGAGAGAGATACATTTTTCTTTTCAGGGCATCTGTTCTTTCTAAATTAATTCTTAACTAAAATAGTGTCTCAAGCAGCCACTTAATATTTATATATTCCTCCTTCATCAACATTAATAGCATTCAAAATTTGTTATTACTGCCAGTAATGCAGTGCTCAAGCAGTAGGTGGAAGACAGAGCTCAATTAAACCAGGGTTCCTGTAACATTTTCATTGCTCACATAAATGCAGCCACACACATGAGCTTAGGCTCTGAAACAGAATTTCCTCCAATATACATTTTGCAGCTGGCAAGAGGAGACACAAGATTTTCTTTGGTTTGGCATTTAATCCAACAGTAAACTGATGTCCAGGTCTCCCTCTACGGCTTGTGAAGAGGCAACAGTGAAGTCAACACTACTAAATCTTTTCAGTACAAGACTCTGAAGGTCACTGGCCACCTTTGATAGACTTCCCTGTCACAAAAGGGATGAGCCACCCTTAATATTTCTTCATTACCTCTCTATGAAGAATTAATTTCATAAAAATTACATGTATATCTGCTGAAGTGCAACGAAGACTGAAGTAACATGCATTGATTCACAGATTTACTGTATTTCTTCCACAAGACTAGTGATCAGGACAAAACGTGGATCACCAATATGGTGACTGGAGACAATAATCTAGCTTTTTTTTTTACTAAATATAGCTTCTCTGGAAACCTTGCCTGTTTGCCTAATTGCTTTACTTTGAGAGTGTCTGAGGAAGCTGTCAGCCTGTGTGGTGGGAGCATCACCCAGCACATCTGTGTCATCGTTTTGGTTTTCAGCTTTGCCCTACGGTTTGTCAGGAATTCACAGAAATGCAGCAGATGCTGGGCATATTGATTGCTGTGCTCTTCCTGGAGATCCCCACACTGCTGACCTGGCTGGCTCAGCAAGCCCTCAGCCAGACTTTGGCACTTTGGTCTCTCCTACAGAGAGCTGCTCTTAGCATCTTCTGCATTAATCGTGCAACTCTCCAAGGGTGGCACTCTGAATATCTCCCACACCATCTGCTCCTGCCAGTGGAAAACATTTCTTCATAAAAACTGAGCTGTGATGGCTGAAACACGGCTGTGCCATAGGCACAGGAAAGAACTGGATTTGTGTTTCAGCTATACATCTTCTTTAGCCTATCAAAAACACATTTCAACAACATGTCTTGAAAAAAAGAATAAAACCAAAGTCTTCTATATGTACCAGTCTGGATGTTCTTCATTGCCACTTAACTCTTGTAACAGTATCAGAGAAAACACCAATCAGTATTTCTTGTTCAAGATCACGTACAATACACAAAACCCTTGCTGAAACTCCACTGAATACAACCTTGAAAAAATGATGAGGCTGTCCAATTTACCTGTACTTGTCTTAGAAGTGCTTTTCAAGGAAAGATGCTTAAGAGAAAACTTAAACAATTCAGCTTTTAACAGATAGCAGATAAAAAGTAATTAAAACTTCTGTCTTTGACTACACTGACTTTAGCAACCTTTTCAGTTTTGAAACTTTTATCAATTTTCCTATCAAACCCTCCTAATTCATAAGCCTTTGTTGACAATAGTGTCTCATATATGAGAGGTCTTGGTTAAGGAGAAAAGGCACACTTAAAATATCTGCTTTGCTTAATATATATGCTGGAAAAATCATTTAATTACTAGAGAAGTAAATACAACTGATACGGCATTTAACACAGATAGTTCCTGAAAATTCAAGAACATAATCTGACAGTAAATTGCTTTGTTAGACAAATACATTTTTTTTTTCAACATTCTTTTCCTTTTTTGAGCTTTTCTGTTCTTGTCTCACAAGGGCTTCATACAAGCATTTTGTACATGGCTGAACATTTAAAGAAAAATCAATGACTGGGCTCAAAAAATAAAAATTCTGTATGACATGAAATACGAAGACTGTCACATTAATTTCTGTCTTCATGATGAACATTAAAGAATTTTACTTAGTTTACAAACACTTTCCATGCTTAGCTACAATATTAGTGATTAATAAAAGCTTGTGTTTCAAACAGACAGAGATCTCTTTTTCTGCCTTGAATTAAAGCTGACTTCTGGAACGTGACTAATTTACATTTGCTAATGTGGTGGTAAAAAAACATGCTCATCCACAGCTCAGTGAATGTGAGCAAACATGCCTTGCCATGCCTGGCCACCATCAGGACTCTATTTGCAGTCAAATTGAGCTAGACAGACCCAGACCTTGACTACAACCTGGCAGAGGGACAGTATATAGACATGTGTGGATAATTTTATTATTCCATCATCTGTGGCCTTGGTACTGGTGATGTAAAAGCAGTGATAAATCACATCTCTGCGTGAAATTGTCACTGCGCTGTCTCTTGACTGCTGTGGTTTTGGAGTAGGGCAGCATAAATCCATTGCTTCTGTACAGACCTAATATCTTTAGAGAGGAAAGGACAAAACTCGTCCTGAAAAGCTCCTGTTTCACACCTCAGTTGGCATTTGAGTTCTGTGAAAGTACACATTACTCAAAGAGGTGTGTACAGTTTGATACTACTTGGCTCTGTCATATAATATGAAACATATATGGGAAATATAAATCCTGCTGGTCTCTTCTAGCTGTGCTAATTCACAGTGAGCTGCTGGCAAATTTCAGCTCTTCTACTTTGATTTAGGCTTTCCCTCTCCCCACGTAAGAACAATGATGCAGAAATACTTGTCTCTGGACCTTTGGAAATCGGCTGGAAACAAATACAGAAATGTGTAATTACTATGCCTTTAAGAGAGCAGAACCTCACATTTGTGTGGCTTTTCTACAAGAGCTGCTGAAAAATTTGTGATGGTTTCTCTGCTCTGACAACTGCTTCATAACTTCAAATATATTATCTCTGTTCTCATCTCCTTATTAGGTAATTTTAACCACTTTGAAGACCTGGCAAATTCACCTTATTAGTGAGAAAAAAACCCCTCATGCATAGTTTTCACAGTTCAAATGTTTCAACATAAAAGCAAATATTTTCTTCACAAAGATAATTTGCTATCCAAACAAACATAATTAGAAGCAATCTGGTGAAATAACATTCACAGTCCAATTAGTGTAGAAGAAACTAAGAGAAAATACAAAACCAAATAGTACCTAATATATTTTCTGAGTGTTCTTGTCTGATTTATTCTAATTCATCCATTATCCAAATTTTAGACGTGAACAAGGCAATCTTGAAGTAGTCTTGCCATCCAAAGTACAGACCAATTACTTCTCTTTCTTGAAAAATATAGTAAACAATTTTGCAGTGCACATGACTTAGTTTATCATTGGCCATGCTAATTGGTATATACTTTATCCTTGCCAGCTCAAAGGAAAAACATTACAAAAGTGAAAGATGCAGAAATAACCCTAGTTTGTATAAGTTATACACATGAATAAATGTACCAGTTTGCAGCAATAACAGATCCAACCCTCCAGAGAGCATTGAGCATTTGCGAGCTGTTCAAGCACTCATTAGCTGTTGACATTCCTCAGAAATGAATAATTTATTTGAGTTTGGGAGAGCAGCACATGATCTAATAAAATAAACAAGCCATTGTCATCTGCAGGTACCGTGCCAGATATATGACTTAAGCCTTGGTGGAAGCACTAGTGCTATTTGCATAGAATACTCATTTGGTGCTAATGTTCAGAAAGCTCTGCTGACAGCTCTGGCCTCTGCAGGGAGATATGAATCTTCACCTGCTGTCTGCTCCCACCTGCTGCTGAGGTCTCTTGTAAACTCAGGGACAGTCCTCCCTCCTCTGAAAAAAATGAATCATTCCATATATAAGTATCAACACCAGTCATTTAAAGCATAACTTGCAGCCTGAACCTTTTTATCAGTATTTATACGAGCAAGCTAGGCTGTGTCTTTTGTGAAAATAAATACAAGGGGAGTGATTTGTGATTGGTGCCTTCTGCTCTGCTCGGACTGAGGACAAGGGCTGCACACAACATCCTGTTCCCAGGGAGCCCTCCTGGCTGAGCAGACTCCAACTGGCACGTTCCCTGCTTCGTGGTGAACGGGTGTCCCACCCGAGAGGCAGCCACTCCTGTGCTTCAGTCCCCACCTCCAGAGACAACCGGCTGGTCCCCTGGAACTGACTAGGACTTGGCAGACTTATCTTTAACACCATCACAGAAAACTACATCAGCTCCCTCAGGCACATGACGTTTACTCAAATGCTTGTTATTTATCATACTCAAGGGTTTTGTTTTGCCCAAAGGACATGAACAGAGCACCAGCTAAAATGAAGATTTTAAAAGTTCATCAATTTGTAATAAAATTGCAGATTACACCAACTGTTACACCATGGGAACTGACAAAATGCGCAATATCAAATTTAACTGACTTGCTAGTTGTGACACAAAAAAAAGTATGAATTTTTAAATGTGCAAAGCATCAGCTCACAGAGCAGGAACTAATTAAGCATGCACTTATGAGCTATGATCTTATGAAACAAGAATTAATGAAACTTCAAATTGTTACCTTTTGAAGTACAAAGCTGGCAAAACCAGCTCCAGATAATTGCCTAAGTACTCAGAGACCAGACCAAGTCTAGGCTCCAAGACTGGTTTAAAAATCCATTACCACCCTCTCCTGTAGCCACAAGGAAGTGGACAATCAATTTGGACTAACTTCTGATAGTGGCGTTTAAGGACTTGCTCCCCAACATATATATTTATATAATATGGATGACCTCCAGCAGGAAGCAAGGAATACTATCACCTTGCCAAGAGGAAACAGCTGGGGGCTAAACTACACAAAGCTGTTCAGTCCTGTGTCTGCAAGAGAGTGTTTTGAAGTTAACAGAGAGAAGACAAATTCCTGATTTTGGCAGCTGGAGCTTTACAGCTTTGCTATCAGGAACTTCATAAACCAGTGTTTAGGAGTTTCTCTAGATAAGGTACCAAGGGAGTGACAAAAACAGGGTTGGAGTGTCCAACTCCTGTTGCTTCCCTCCTTGCCTAGTGAAGAGTTAGTTAATACAAAGCAGGACAGCTAGAAAATGAAAATCAGGGACATATCCAGAAATAACAAATAGTCTGGTAGCTAAGGATGCGTGCCAGACGTGCAGAAGACTGCCTTGTAGGTCCTGGCTCTGAACCAAGGCCACGCAAGGACTTGGGTTTGGTATCCAGCACTTGTATCAGCAGGTTACAGAGGTCATACAAGGAGCACTTGTATCCTCCATCAGCAAAAATATTTTACTAGGCTAGAGAAACATTGTGAAAAATGACTTGGTTTGGAATTTTTTATGATTTGTCAGTATAAGATGTGCCACTTCAAAAAATCCAGGGATGAGGCTACCTGGGACAGAGAACTAATGTTAAGGTACTTTTTCAGTTCAGTCTTATCATCTCACTTGAATTTCTAAGGCTTCAGTAACAAATGAAAAACTGTCATTTGCTACTGTTGAGACTCCTTCAAAATGTGCTTAATCCAAAAGATGCTGTTGCTGATTTTTTACTTTGACCACAAATTGCACTTCACAAGAATCAGTTGCTATCTGGCTTGCCGGACCATGAGCAGAATGCATGTAATAAAAAAATGGCTTATGGCCTGGTAAGAAAATGACAGCCATTCTCACATTCTAACTTCCAATTGCTTCAGGGTCACTTACATGAAATATAACTCTGTAACATTCAATATGTTCCCTCCACCGAAAGTTCAGATCACTACTGACTTTCACCAAAAGGACTTTAAACCCTAGTGTCAGGGAAAGCCTTTATAGGAACTGTGCCAGACAAAGACTTCGTAGGAACTACAGATTCTAGCCACTCTCACAAATGTCTCTATAAATATGAATACAGTTTGCATACTACCAGTATTTAATATGTGCCTTGAGGAAAAACTTCTCAATCTAACCTATTAAATGCATTTTCTTCCTCCAGGTACTGTAGGAGAGCAATAAGTGACATTCCTAGCCTCTTAAATGAAGTTTATGATTTTAATAGATCTCAGGTGTCTGTGCGAAGCATGATCAACTTTGGGACTTCAGCCTGAGTTCATTTCACACAACATTAGAAAATGGTACTGTGCAACAATACAACTCAAACTTCCTAAAGTCTGCATACTCAGTTTTAGATGTAAAGAGATAATTTTCAATATTTCATAGCTTGCTCATGCACCCCAAGTTAGGATTTAAAATATTTCACTGCTGACCTACTCTATCTTGTCATGCACTTTAACTCTTGCTGTGTGAACTGCTGCCTCCTACATTTCACACTGTGTATCATAAAGACTTTGAACCACATCTGAGACGTCTGGAGTTTAAGTCTCTCTCAAATGACTGTGACTTTAGCTTCTTCAACAGCTCTGGTTTTGGTTGGATTTATTATTACTTGTACTTCCTATTTTTACTGTGCTATCAAATTAAAAAACAAAAACCATCATACAAATTATTGTTCTCATACATATACTGGAAATCCAGATAGGGACACTGGATGTAGAGTTAAAGCTTCTTCCTTTTATTTAAAACTAGTAGGATTATTTTCATTAGAACATCTATTAAACTTTGCGCAACTTTTTCATAGATATGCTCTCGCCCTTTTTCCTTCAGATGGAAAAATATTTTCCAAGGACATTTGGATATATTTCAAACATATCCATAACCGTTGCATAGTCACGAAATATGCAGGATCATATCCTCAGCTGGTGTAAACTAATGACAATCCTTTTCTTTCAAAGCCAGCTTTGTGCAACCACCCTGTTTTTTGCCAGTTGTAGCTCAAAAACTATCTGGAAAACAACCACTTTGGAAATGTTTATGTGCCTGGCTGATCTTATTCTATCTGCTTTTGTTTATATCTAAAATATTTTGGACCAGATATATGATTAATTCAGTGGAAATTTTACCCTGGTTACTCATGAGTTTCTTTATAGCGGTTTGATTTCACTTCAGGGAGTGGGGAGATTGTGTTTACTGATGGAGGGGAACAAAACAGCAGCGATAAACTCCACTCTTTGACACTGCCGATGCACAAGAATGCTGCATTCCACCCTGTCAGCATTGCACCATGCTCTCATACTTCTCCTCTCACAGCTTACCAGGGAGATTCAAGACTCCTGCAACTCCCAAAGCGCCCAAACCCTCAAGACTGAGGCCAAAATCAAGTTATCACAGTAAACTTCAATGAATTGTTGCAGCTCTTCAAACTGTATTTATAGGTCAAGAGGAGGATTTGGTTTGTTTTTTCCTCTTTGAAGCCTCAGAACATATACTTTTTAACAAGATATTATCTTCTAATTAGAAAAAAAGAAAAGGCTTTCTGGCCCTAAAATCTATGGCGTGCAAAACAAACATACAAGCTTTCTTCTTTCATGTTTTCCAGACCTGGGGAGCTGTACCTCCTGTTCCTGTCAAAGGGAGACAGTGAGGAGGGGCATAGGGGAAGCCGGGGATTTCAAAATTGGTTTATTGGGGGTTCAATTGTAGACTCTGTAATGCTGCTTTTGTTTTACACAGACATCAGGACTCACAGCTTCCACAGACTCCAAGCCTCCCTTGTTGTCCCTAGCACTTCTGTGGCTATCAGAGCTTTCAGCTACACAGAAGCTGGAATGTGCAGATCCAAGCTCCAACAAAGCCCAGCTAGGTGGGGAAATAACTTTCATAAAGAGCTAGCTTGAACCCAAGCTACTCTCCCAGCTTTTGGGAGTTGGCAGTGCTGGGGATATTATACAGTTTGGCCCTGTCCAGGATTAAAAAAATTCCCTCCAGCTGCTGATCTTACAAATTCTCCTGGTCTCTACTGGAGATACCGCTCAGTCTCATGCAGTTCCTACACCTCTGCACAGCTCTTCTGGACTCTGAAATGTTTAGAGTTTATTCCACAGTAAACTGAGCTCAAGCCTGAAGGGGCTGACCAGCCAAGAAGCCAACATCAACAGCTTTTCACAGTTTGGTTGGCCCCAGGGGTGCCAAATATACCATAGCAGATATAAATCTGAGCCATATAATATTATTGCAAAAAGAGAGCTAATTTTCTCAACATCTAATTGAATTCTCTAGTAGTTTCACTGAGAAGTGTTGTGCTGGTTTCATCTCAACATTTAATGAATACTGATTTTTTAAAGAAACTGTTTATTTGCATTAAAAATTTACTTCCCCACACTCCCCAAAGTATCAAAAGAAATTGAATGTTAGATTTATAATTAATGTGGTTTGGATTTTAAAAGAAATTTTTTACAGCAAAGAACATTTCCATAAATCATGTCCATGATTGAAAAAACATGGTCATAACTGAAGACAAAACTGCTTCATTTTGCATCTGTTTCACATATATAAATACATCAGGCTTGCTTAGAACACACTGATAAAGATGAGGAAGAATGGAAGAAAATGGTAAAAATAGCTTTGGTTGTATCTGTACCTCCTTTATTACAATTCTCTCTGATACTATTGTGACCACTCTTTACTTTTCTTGCCTAGTTTAGTCAATTAAACTATTAAAAAGTTAAAAGAAAAACAACTTTTATGGAATTAAGCTCTTAGTTCAACCCTAGAAAAAAGCTGGCACATGCAATGTGCCATTGCCTTATTTTCTTCTGACCATTTCAGAGATAACAGCCCTAAATGGGCTCATGACAGAGCTGTTTCTTTCTGCTCACACCAAATGTGGTCCTGTTGGTCACTGTGGCTCAGGATCAGTGTTGGTAGGGCACCATGAGATAATCTGCCCAGTGCTCCCACAACGCAGCAGAAATGAAGTGAAGAAGTTTGCCAACAGAATCACTTATCAAATGCAATGTCCTACTTGCAGCATTATTCCATAGCATAACATATGTCTTCCAAATAATTAACTTTGCTGCCTCGTCAGCCAACAATCTGCTGTTAATAAAAAAAAAGGAACACTAATATGTTTCTTCTAATATTTTTAATTAAAATATACATCTTAAATATATTTGACTTCTTTTTACCACAGCAGCTTGGCATGAAGCATCAGAGAGGGCAAGAGTATACTGCAAAAATAAATTAAGTGTTTAACCTACCACCATTTTGATGGTAAAACATATGAAGCAAATTATTCAAACAGAGGTAAGCAATGTGCTACATAATTCTTTTCTCCTAACAAGTGTGTAGTTGGTGTGGCTAATGTGAAGTCTACATCTTTCACACATAAAGTCGCTTTAAAGTTATTTCTAGGCTTTGTCCATTTATAGCAAAATCTCTGTTTACTTCGGACTTAAGGATTTAACTCTGTGCTTAAAAAATAAGCATTTCTTATTTTCTACATCTTATTTTAGAAACAATACATCGTTTAGGAAAAAAACCCATCTGCTCACGAGAAATTTCTACCAAAACATATCCTGTCCTTCAGTGGTTAGGTATATTTCTTTTTATGGTACATCCATTTATAAATTAACAGGGTGAGAATCTTCAAGCATTTTCAAGAAATGGTAGGTAAGAGAGCTAAAAATTAAAACTATCAGTAAGTTTTCAAGTGTCTAGGTAAATTTGCAAGCAGTTTGAAGCTCAAAGGGATCTAAAAGAGACTCCAGCCCTTACACTGCTCCCCTAGTCCAGCCTCCAGAGGCTCCGACAGCCGGCGCGTGGCAGCCTCATTATTGCTTTGTGCTTTCTTTTTATTTTAGTTGGCGTTTATTTACTTGCTGAGGGCTAGGTATCTTCCAAACTAAGGCAAACCGCACTTGCAGAGGCACAGGGAGCAAGAAGTGATACAATTTGTGCTGACGAAATGGAAAGCGGATTGTGTTTCCCCACAGCCTCAGCAGCCGCTCCGCCGCCTGCCCACAGGGCCCTGACATGGCCGCCCACCGGGGCCAGGCCTGAGCCCCAGCCACAGCCTTGGCTGCCAGGCCACGTGGCACCAGCAAGCCCCAGCGTGTGGCAACACTGTGTCCATTTGGGATCAGCTGCTCCCCACCCGTTCCAAAGTCCTGACTGCTATTTGAAGGGGCATTAAAGGTCCTGTGCTCTCCCCACAGGCTGGAGCTGGGCTGTGAGTAGCGCACAACCAAGGCTCTGCTCCAAGGGGCTTCTTGGCCAAAAAGGCCTCACAGCGGGGAAGGAGCTGGCCCCACTCCCTTCCTGGGGCCAAGAAGCATTGAGCCAAGAGCCAAAATGGAACTGTCCTTGCTGTTCCCAGGGGTCCCTGAGACCCTGCCGCTCCCAGCCCAGCATTGCCCCAGGAACACAAAACCAGACAAAATGAAAGGCCTAGGGGAGGAGGAAAAGGCAGGACAAGGGAAAGTGGCAGAGTTAGAAATAAATATAAATAAAACAATGGAAGAGAAGTGAAATAAATATAAATAAAACAATGGGAGAAGTGAAATAAATATAAATAAAATACTGGGAGGGTGAATCTGGCAAAAGACTGGGCTGCTGGCAGCCAGCCTGGCGCAGGACACAGCCTGGAGCAGAAGGCTGTCTATGCACCAGGGCTGGCAGGATTTTGGGAGAGCCGGGTCTGTGCTTTGCCTGTGGCCCCTGAGCAAACCTGAGCTCTCTGCCCCTCTGTGCTGACCAATTTGTTGTGACTTCAAGGGGCAGAAACAGCCCAGCGAGGAAGGACGTGCCAGGGGCCCGAACAGCTGGAGAAATGTTCTTGATCCTGACAAGCAAATGGCCCAATCATGAGGTCTTCCCCCTAATATGAATAAGCTGTATGAGGAGTTGGTTTTGCATGAGCCAGGCTGCAGGACTGAGCCTAGGGACCACCATACGAAGATGAAATATTTCTTCTGATTTGGGTTTTATATTCCAAGTCCTTGCATCAGCCAATCTTCTAAATAGCAGCAATGCCAAACTTCCTTCCAGGCTCAGTCAGATGGCTTTAGGTGCCCAGCCAAAACCAAAAAAATAATTTATTGTGTGCTGCTATCTCCAGTTCCTAACAATATATTACTCAAAACCTGAAAATTTTAACTGTGCCAATTCTTTATCAAGGAGGTACCTGGATAGGAACCTTTATTTTTGAGTGTTTCTGCAAAGAATAAACTACTGTTTAATGGTAGGAACATTACAAGAAGGATATATTCTGTCTCTAGAAATTTGAATTCTGTGCTGATTTAACCCCATATACACAGTAACATGAGAACAGCCATACTGGGGTGAATCTAACCACCTCTAGTCTGCAGCTCTCTCAGCTGGCACATAGGGAAATAAAAATTTAAAAACAAACAAATAAAATAAAATAAAAATAAAAATAAAAAGAGAAGGTGTTGAATACTCCCAGTCCTGGGGTTCTCCCAGTCTGTTTTCAGCTCCACTGATTCTCAACCCCAGTGTGTTTTGCTCCCTAACCCCCACAGGGTATCTCTCATGACTCTCCAGTGGTGGCTGAAGCCCATGTGAAAGCTTGACACCTAAAATATTCTCAGCCCACAGGATCTTCTGCTCATTCATGGAGAATTTAGGGTTTTGAGCCTTGGTCCCCACAGTCCCTCACCTGTGAACCCTTGTTCTCCTGTTAGAGACAGGCAAGAATCAATCCCAGTCCACCTACTTACAGTCTTCTAAACTTAAAAGTAAGCAGTAAGGCATTGTGCTTTTAAGAGGTGGGGGGCAAATGAAGAAAAAAGCAATTAGGAGGTAATAGCTCTGCTGGGAGAGCTATTGAAACACTTTGATTTCCACATTAAACCAGCAAAACTCTGATGTTTCCAAGTTCACTGGGATGTGTGTCCAAATTGACCTTTTATTGCATATGGTCAAGTGCTGTGAAAAATCCCACCACTTAGCATCTCTCTGTTATCTCAGCCACAGGCAGGGAAATTCTCCCCTTCAAAGAGAACCATAAAATGAGATAACAGAGACAAGGGCTTCTGTGCCATCAGCATTTCAAACTGCACATCCCCTCAGGAAAAGAGGGGTTTTTTGTAAGGGAAAAGAGGGTTATTTGTAAGAGTAAACTGATCAATGGCTGTAGTTTCTCACCCTCCAATCTTGTGCAGCCCAGAGAAGAAATGCCTCTGGGCTCTCCACCTGGAAAGTGTAGTAGCAAACCACGGCAGGTACAATTCGTGGAGTACTAATCTTGCACCAGTGGCGTTGGTAAATCATCTTACCAAATACACAGGATTACAATTCTCCCCTTTACCTACAGTGCAAAGTCAGGTTTCTACCATTCTTCCACACTTTCAGCCCCTTTTTACCAAGGAGTGTGATTTCTCTTACACTAATAGATCTATAGTCAAAACTGCTGCTGCTGTGTACTGAATGCCAAAGTAGATGCTGCTGTGTGTGGGTGGGAGGGGGAAGGAGTCTGCCAGTATAGCACATTTCATTCAGGGAACTGGTATAAACTACATACAGACAAAACACTAGCTTGCCAGTATAAGCTGTGGCTACACTAGGAAACTTTGCCAGAATAGCAAACTGCCAAATCTTTTCTAGCACAGACAATCCATGCTATCCCACAGATAAATGTTGCTTCAGACATTAACTCTCTAGACTCACCATACTGCATGTAGGAGACACCACTGAGATATGCTACTGCTTTTCTCCATAATTGTCACAGGTCAGCAATTTCAGGAGGCCCAAACTCTTTTGAAGAAGATGGGAAGGAAAGAAGCATTTGGAGGCTGGGTTGTGCTCCTCTACATTTGCTGTGAAGGGACAGCTGCACTAGCGCAAGGTCCCTGCCACATAAAGAGACAGAAGAGCTGGTCAGAAATGGGACTGCCATTTCATTCTGCCTGCTGGAAACACCAGGATCTCAAGTGATTTCATCAAGCTGTCTTCTATCATAAAACATGAAGGAAATTAATTTTACTTGCAAGTGAGAAAATTGGACAACAGCTTGATGACAAGTTGGAATAAGAGCAAAAAGGAAAAAAAAAATCCCCTGATATAGCAACAGTAATTCATTTAACACTGCTTCCCACATGTATGTGCAGGACTTTTTCAAGTACCACCTATGGACATCTTTCCCATACTTTTACCCAGAGTAAAACTTCACAAAGAGCAGACACAGAAAGGCCAGAACATCTGGCAGAGTAAATACCATAGATACAGTAATGGGATTATCAATTTTACACAGTGCATTTCCTCCTTTTTTTTTTTTTCAGATGGCACTTTAATTTAAACTCAAGACCTTTGCTGGGAAAACATGCAAAATAAAATATCTTATAATCACATCTGAAAACACAACAAAAATTATTAAAAAGATCATTCTGTATTTAAAGCATTTACCACAGCCTGAGAAAATCCTTTTTACTGTTCAAAGTAATGGTTGATCTCAGCATCTGAAAGCAGATAGAGGGAGGCAAAAAGCCAATCAATCATTTACCAAGGCAGAGTGTTGCATATATGGCTTTTCCTATGCAGGTTGCTGTTTTCCTCACATTCACAAAATCTTGATAATTAACATGCTAAGAAGATTTAAACACTATTGGTCTAAAGCACAAGAAATTATACCATTGAAACCACCAGGAACAACCTGACTTTACAATATTTCGAAGATGATGTTTCATGACCTTTAGACTGTGGTTCATGCTTTTCCCACAGCAAAATTTCTGATATAGGCTTAAATTCCAATCTCCTTCGCTATTTTTCTATTTTTTGAGAATTTTTCTTTACATTTTGCAGGCAGGTTGTCTGTTCACTTATTTCATGTGTGCATTTCTGTTCATTCCCTCCCATATCATCTGGTATTTTATTAATCTAATTTCTGATAAAAATGAAGTCTTCAGATTTCCCTGCATCCCCAGGCTGTCTGGCAATTGGTCTTATATTGTTAAAGGGGAGATGACAGTTTATTAAGCATTAAGCTACAGACTAATGAATTCTTGCCAAAGCCTGTCAAAATTAATTCATTTTCCAATGCAGTGAAATGAGTGGCTGAATGGATCAATACACTTGCCTGCAATCAGTGCTCCTCCACAATAAATGCAGGAAAGCACTGCCTCTGCTATTCTGCTGTATTTGCCATAGTGACTGAAGTGTCAAATTACCTAGATTCTCTTCTGATGAAAAAAAGATTTGCCAGGGAGGGTGAGGAAATTCAGGCAAAGTAAATAACAGGGTTATTAACTAATTTCTTATTCTCATTCAGCATTTTTCCCAATATTGCCCACATTTGTCAGCACTCAGATTTCATGTCTCCTTTGACTTTCAGGAAGAAATATTTCAGTTTCTCGTAAGGACCAGATCTTGGCTATCTTACCATTGTATGGGATCTGGCTTCAGAGATAGTCCCACAGATTTTTGGGAGGGGACCAAAAAAGAAGAAGGAAAAAAAAAGCAAAAAAAAAAAAGGCAGAGCAAAGAGCTTCATGTCAGTGGAAATACACATTCCTGGGTTAGGCACTACATGGTGTGAGCCAAGGTGTTAGTATGTTGTCACCAGGTTATCTAGACTAATTAATTTTAAATACCAGTTTTTATTATTAAAATTTATTTCACAGCTTTGTCTGTAATTCCTGAGTCGGTCACTTGGATTCATTCCCCTGAATGCTGCTGTTCTGTCCCCTTACAATTAGAAAAAAAAATGAAGAAATCCCCCTTGCCCACTGCCCCAGCCATCTTTCCCGAGGATAGTGTGACCTAATTCTCTTCACAGCAGTTCTGGAAACGCAAAAGGCTCTGAGACCCCTTTAACAAAGCCACTGACTGATTTAAGAGGCGATTCTTATTTATTATATATTATGGTAATGAATTTTTCATTGTTTGGGGGGTTCAGGGCGCTTTTTGTTACCTTTAAAGAAAGTGATGACAAGCTCCCACAAGTGTAAGGAGAGAGGCCACACAGGAGGAGGAAAAGAAGCCCAGTGCTAATGGCTGTTTGCTCGGATATGGCTGGTGTTCTTCAGCCAGTCCCTATCTATTCAGGAACTCAAGGAATAGTCAGCTGTGGCAACTCGTCAGGGACTACACCATTTTATAAACCTTATTCATATCAAGTGCTCAAATCCAATGAATGTCGTGGTTTGGGATGTGACTCAGAAGTGCAGAGTCCCCCAGGAGGGCAGGGAGCTCTCCCCAGCCCAGCACCCAGCAGGCAGCGAGCTCTGGCTGCTGCATCAGAGCCGTGCCGGGTGTGACCCGTGCTGGGTGTGACCCGTGCTGGGTGTGACCCGTGCCGGGCACTGCCTTGTGTCCAGCCCTGCTCAGCACTGCTGCCTTGGCTCTGTTCACAAACAAGGCAGCTCCTCTCTGCACTTGGACATAGGAAGCAGAGCCCAGTTTTCCTTTTCTGTGTTTACTTATTTTTCCCGTCTTCTGCTTTTAGACAGATGAAATTTATTGGCTTTCTAGGATCAAGAATTTAAAATATTGAGAATGATCCCATCTCAGGGTATCTTCGTAAGCAACCTCCCTGTGAGATACCAGTTGTTCTGTCAACAGCAGAGCCAGCAAAGCCTGCTTTCCTGAGAATTTGTGCCTGACACTGAACTGCTGCATGGACACACTGTTATCTGTAAGAAGAGATTAAATGCTCACTGCAACCTGTTGTTTGGTAGTGAACCAAGTTAAGGCCCTTTTCTCTGCTGGGTTATTTTTACAAAATACATAAAAATGGAAGCTATTTTAGAATTCTCCCTTTCTGCAGACTTTGGCTTAAGCATCACTGGATGAGGAAGAAGGAAAACTGAGAGCCAAAAACCCCCTGCAAGAACAAGCATTAAGTACTATGTAGGCCAAAGGTGAGGAAATCTAATCAAATTTACTGCTGGTAAGAAACAAGCAGAATAATTTTTCAATGACTAGCATTTAACCAATTAATAAACTATGTGAAGTATTTATAAGATTCAGAAAAAGAAGAAAAACAAACAATGTAAAAAATACCACCATAATTACAGAATTATACCTCATGCACTCTAAAGTAGATATATAGTAAGAGAATAGTGATATTTTCTCACTTCTTTTATACTATTTCTACATTTCATCACTAGCTAATTCTAAGATACATTTTTATTTCCTTTCAACTCTGCATTCTGTAGAGATAATGTTATAGAATAAATTTTCCAATCCCAGGCCCCAGTTTCCTATGCTCACATTACTATACATATTACTATACACATACATCTGGATTATGGACAAAAAAAAGTAAAAGCGGACAAACAGCACATGTTTGAAAGACTAAAGAATAATTACTTTCAAGGCAATATCTCAGTACTTTGAGGAAGATGGAGGGAGGGGAGAATGAGGAAAATGAAACAGACTAAGTCAGTTTTAGAGCTTCTACAGATACTACTGTATGGAGCAGCCTGGCACCAATGTGCTCTTTCAGCAAGAAGGATGCCCACATTCAGAGTGCTTTTTTGATGATCGTGCTTAGAGCCGAAGTTATTTTATTTTTCATCAAGTCTGCAGCTTGATTGCCAGTCTGTCAGATTGAAAATATTGGCCTAAGTAACAGAGCTCCCTCTAATGGTGTTTCCATAGTTATACTGATTTATAGTACATTGTATTTATGTTCTTTCTACTTGTTGCTAGTAAACTTTACGTCAAGCTCAGGACTGCTTTTGTTGGATATATTTGTGTTTATTCATTCCCATCTGGTACTACAGCTTTTTTATCTGAGACAGGAGCAGTTCATTGTAATGGAGTCTGAATATCAAAGGAAGTTTGTGCAGAAGAGGATCATTATTATGTTTTAAGGAACCCAAAAAGGGAGCAAAAGCATTAGCATCTGGGTAGTGTTTTATAAGGCTTTCCCCTGTTGCAAATACTGGTTCCTTGCTTGCAAAAAGCATACATTAAGAAAGATAGTAATACTTTCTTTACATGTTTGGATTTCTTTTATTATTTTCTCATCCTGGCATCCCACCATGGGAGAGGCTGCTGCTGTCTTTGGGATACTGCCAGCCATATAATTGTTGAGGTGGATTGAAGACAATTCGGCATTCAAAGAGTAAATTTGAGGAAAAAAATGTAAGCATTTAATGAACATAAAAGATAATATGAAAACTTGCTAATGCAGAACATTAGTTCATTCACTTGCTTTTCATCTAGAAATTGGCCAAAGACAGATTTATTTCAGATAATTCCCCCTGACCTGTTCCACTTGTTGCAAGTGTTGCAAGACACAAAGGCAAACTACTTCTAATTTTGATCCAAATAAAAAAAAACTACAACAAAAATTCTGTTTGTTTCACTCCCAAAGCACTCTAATTTTGCCCAGGAGAGTTCTGAATATTCCAGTTAGACCACAAGTAGAAATACTTCACAGTATCTCATTTTTCCCTTCATTTGTGCACATCACCAAGCTTACTAAATCAGCAAAATTACTGCTCCTCAGTGAAGGAGTAAGTGTAACATGGAAGGGATATTGCCAATATGAAATAAGAGGTATTGACATGGTCCTGTAAAGAAGTCAGCACCATTAATTCACCAGTATGAAATTCATGCACACATCTTAAACAACACAGAACTGGACAGAAACTTTACTGTGCAATGTTGAAAGAAGAATAAAGGTAGGACCGTCTGTCCAAGAAAAATTAAAAAATAAGAGCAGGAGTGAAGGGAACAGAAGCTATTGGAAAGGAACCTGGCTTTGCAGAACTGTAACTATGCACAGCTATGTTTATAATTATTTTATGCTTTATAAAAAATTATGAGTATACACCACATTGGTTTGAAAAAAAAAAAGAAGCAGAAGTACTGAGAGAAATAAAACACACCCTTGGCTAAATATCTTGGTCTGTCTCCCCAGGGAGAAAAAGCATTTTTAGTGGTCAGGCAAAAAGGAAACCAGGGATTCATTATTATTACTTTTGTACAACTACGTTCTACATGCAAAGGGCAAGAATACACAGAGGGCACTTATTTTTACTTTCCCATGTACTTAATTGGTAGCACAACTTTAAATAACTCATTTTCTTTCTCCCTGGTACCTGCCTATAAAAGGCTTAGCCAGTAATCACCTCCTTTTTTAAGTCTTGGGAGTTTTTAAGCTGGCATTGTTGAATGTCCATGTCTTCAAAAAATCATTCCACAAGTTCAAAACCTTGGAAAACAAGAGCCAACAGAGGCATCGTTCAGCAGCTGGGGCACTGCAGGTGGAGAGGTTTCAGGTCCCACTCAGGTCACAGTAATGGGTGGCAGTGGGTGGCACTGGTGGTGGCTTATTTGATCCTAAGCTACCATCTTATTTGAGTTGGAAAAAATGCCTATTTGTGGTTTTTAAATTATGGAATGAACTTAATTAAACTGTAAAACATTAAACAACCACAGAAAAGATGATATCCTTGTGGGGAAAAAAAAAAGAATAAATCAAGTTCTTTAGTGACTTAGAGAAAATAAACTAAGGGGTTGTAAAAATAAACCAAAAATTTCCAGTCCCATCTACCACCTGTTTAGTAGAGAAAGGAAGGTGAGTTTCTCTCTTTAGAGAAAAGTTTCTTCAAGGAAAAAAAAAGCAAAAGCTGATACATAGATGCATGTTCTTGAGAAAGAATATTGGCTCCTTTCTTTTTTCTCTTCTTCTTCCCCTCTCCCGATGTCACTGTCATGTTAAGATCTGCACACTCCAAAGAGTTCAAATGTTTTTCCAAAGCTGAAGAAACATGGTAAAATGTGGAGCATTACAACATTACCACTCTAATTTATCAAAAGTTTGGAATGTTTCTCAATATGTGTGAGTGGGAAGGCAGAAGAAGGCATTTTTGACATGTAAAATCATGACTGGAGAACTTTATACAACGTGGAGACAAAAAAGGAGAGCAAAGAAAAAAAAGCAGAAAACAATAAAAGCAGAAAAAAATGTGGTGCAGAAACAAATTCACAAGCGTATCTGACATTAATTTTTTGCAAAATAAAAACCTGTCATAAATTGTAGAGATTTCCTTCATAATAATTGAAAGAAAAAAAATCAGATGAAGTCTGACATGGGACAAAAAAATGTGTTTCTACCAGCTGTCATGAAAATATTGCACAATGACTGGCACAGAAAACTAATCCTTGGTGGTTTTAGGTCTTTTTCTGGTGGTTTTGGGTTGGGTGTTTTTTGTTGGTT